>JAVJIX010000178.1:0-37500 GCA_036785185.1 Paratrypauchen microcephalus | reverse complement strand
CAGAACATATTTAGATCGAAATGTTACCTGTTATTGCTTTGACAATGCTACATTTGCCCCAAAAAAGATATTCACATGTTTTATAAATTTAGTTTTTGATGCACAGTCCCCCCCTTTCCTTGCTCGACATAATCAGAATCATCGCGCGTCCAGCTGCACATCGCATCAGGTTTGTGAAGTTGTAGTGTATTGTTTTGTATCATGCTTTTGTACGGCAAAAGGAGAAGTTCAATTTGTCAACTGGACAAAAGTTTATTTGGTCGAATACGTTTCTCAGCTCATCCAAGCTGCTTCTTCAGTTCTGGTCAGACGCTGCTGGACACTGCCTATATCTGCCTGAAGGGGGAGCTAACTACTTCTGTCTAGGCCAGGGGTCGGCAACCTTTACCACTCAAAGAGCCGTTTGGAGCCGTTTCACACAGTAAAGAAAACACTGAGAGCCACAAAACCCTTTTGAAATTTAAAATGAAATAACACTGCATATAACGGCTTTTTTGTCTTTGTGCCATAGAATTACATTTTACAACTAAAATAAAATACATTTTAATTAAATACACTGGTCCCTCGCTATATCGTGGTTCACTTTTCGTGGCCTCGCTGTTTCGCAGATTTTTATTCAATTTTTTTTTCATAGTGTATCAACGCACATTTCTGCGTCCTGATTGGCTGAGGGACTGTAGACCTTTGCTGATTCGTCATTCTCCTCTGTGTCTCCTGTACAGAATGTGTTCAGTTTGTCAGATTTATATAAATGTTGGATCGCAGTGTGACTCTGAAGTGCTGTATGTTTGTTTCTCCCCGACAAAACCCGCCACAGCGAAGCGGCGCCAGGACGAAGAGGCTCGGTCATAAGAACTGTGAAATACACACCAAATACACTTTGGTTTCCTTCTGTAATACTGTGGCTTTTTTGTTGAAAATCTACGAAAGTTTGAGTGTTTAAATAAGAGAGAAATGTGAGAAAAGGTTAATTCCAGTGTGAGAAAAGTGTAGAATGTGTGTGGTGAGGCGTTTACAGCCTTAAAACATGGAGAATAACTGTAAAATATAAAGCTGACGACTTTGCAGATTTCGCTTATCGTGGGTTATTTTTAGAACGTAACCCCCGTGATAAACAAGGGACCGCTGTACTGAGCCGCATCAGAGGGATCAAAGAGCCGCATGTGGCTCCAGAGCTGCAGGTTGCCGACCCCTGATCTAGTCTACTCCATTCAGTGTAGTGAAGACTGCAGTGAGCGCTACACTGGAGAAACAAAACAGCCACTTCACAAGAGGATGTACCAACACAGACGAGAGCCAGAGTGTACCGTCATCTGCCGTACATCTCCACCTAAAAGCCACGGGCCATTCTTTTGAGGACAGTGAGGTTCAGATCTTGGCCAGGGAAAAGAACTGGTTTGAGAGGGGAGTTAAAGAGGCTATTTTTGTCAAGAAAGAGAATCCTTCCTTGAACAGAAATGGAGGTCTCAGGCATCATTTGTCTCCATCTCTAACTCTATCCTCAAACCTAAATCAGAACAAAGAAAACAATAGAGCAGCAGGTCAGGTCCAGAGGAGTGAAAACACCATTATGGTCCTGAATGGTTCTGCTAACAAGACCCACACTCCACTCCCACTGCAGATCTAACAGGCCCACCTCACTAACACCAACTGGAAACAAGTAGGTGTGGTAGTTTCAAAGTAATTTCATTGTAGTTAGCGCCCCCTTCAGGCAGATATAGGCAGTGTCCACCAGCGTCTGACCAGAACTGAAGAAGCAGATTGAATTTCTCGTTTGCTTCTTTTAAGAAACAACTCAAGGAGTGGCTAATTGGTAATCAAAGTTGTGACCACTAGAGAGTTCTAAGCACTTTAACACTGGACTACCTCATGTAACTAAAAGCACTTTTGTATTAGATTTATTAACTCAAAATCAATATTAATAGATTTTGAGTTAGAGCATATGCCTCGTGATCCAGGGGTTGGCGGTTCGAATCCCGCTCTTGACGGGTTGACCGCGTGTGATCCCAGCTCCCACAGATGAGCACTGCTGTTGTGTCCTTGGGCAAGACACTTAACCCCACCTCGCCCCCAGTGTCTATGGACACTGGTAGCCCCCATGGCAGAAGAGACATCAAGGCCCATTGTGACGTGAGCCGTCCTCCTGTGGACCCACCACCCGCGGAAGGATTCATGGGGGCTGGAGCATTGTGTTCTGGGCAGCAGAACACTGCTTGGACTGCTGCCCCCGCGACCCAGAAAATGGAAAAGCGGAAGAAAATGAATGAATGAATGAATAACTCCAAATTGTTGTAAAACTGTTGTGTCCTGCTTTGATTCTGTTGTCATGTTTTCATTGTTGGTCTTTACATGTTTTATACCTTATGTTTTATCGACTTTCAGCCCTGTTCTGTGGGAACACAGATGGAAACTCACCTTGAGCTAAATCTGGTGTATTCACAGCACTAACTGTTCATTAATACATGCTGTCCCATTTAAATAAATAAACTTTCTCCATGGATTCTACCTGGACGACTGAGGGATTCTATACACAGGCTTTTCTACATTTGTGGTGAATTGTTTTGTGGGAGCATGGGTGACATTGGCTTGCTGGTTGCATTTGGATCTCACAGTAGATCTCGCAGTAGAGATCGCAAGATTACTCAAACGTGGCAGGAAAAATATTCTAACACGGTACAAAGCTATAAAAAGTAAAGTTGGAATAATATTTTAGAGGTAAATGCACGAACCTCTCGCAGTCTTTGAAATTGCGATGTTGAATCTGTCAAACGCAGTGTGAACAAAAATGACAAGTAATGGTGGTAAATTTGCCAGGCTTTTCATAAATTGTGTATTCATGGGCTTCAGCTGGTTTATGTGGCGCCATTTTGAGGATGGCTGGTAATTCAGGAGATGTATTATTTTATTTTGAATTGTTAAGCAATACGGCAACGGCAGCTTTCATTCCAAAAGGCACGGATATGTATAATGCATTGAAATAGTCGTAGCTTTCCCCAAAAATATACAATAACACAATCGAGCCAGAATAGAGCCTGTCCACGGACTGATATAAACACTGGAGGCTGTTTATGTGTAAATGTATTGACGGTTAAATCCTTTTTTTGATACTTTAAATTGCGCTTTAAAAATATACAAAACCCTTAGTCTGAGTGAGTTTGCATCTCCACAGATTTGACCTGTAATTGTTGTTCCTGTGGCTATAGTATTCCTCAGTATGTCCTAAAATGTACGTGTCTACCTGGAGAAGGTTTTATGGAATGGTGAAGATGATGTGCCACCTCCATAAAGTTACACAGTGGTTGCCGTTACACGCACGATCCAAATCTGTTTTTGGAGACTAATAAAACGTCAGGTAAACAGCAAAATCATCTTCTTTCTTTCTGGTCATCATCCCTGTTGTTACTCACGTCAAACTGAGCAGTTTGCGTGCTATTTAAAGATTCTTAAAGGAAAAGTAACGTTTTTTACAATTTGAGCCTTATGTCGGTAATAAAACAAGTTGTTTTACTCACCCATAGCACTTTGGTGTCATATGGAGCATTTCCGGAGATGTTTTAGATTAGCGTTAGGCTAACGCCGTTAGCCTAGCGCCGTTAGCCTAGCATGACTTATAGCTATAGCTCGGGGCATTCCCCGAGCATGTAATATGCCCCGTGCGGGCTCCAAATAACACAAACTTTAGCACTTTTCAAATCATAGAAGCTCGATGTCTTAACCTACGATTTCGTTTGGTCAAAAGTGGCCTGTAATCCGAGATTTATCCATAGTTTCGAGTAGATAAGGACGCCAGTGCACATGTGTGGACTGTGCTCTCAGCTCTCGGGACCCAAACATGGAACGCAAAGCTGTAAACCAGGGCTCTCAACTTTCGAGCGGGGTCGTGCGTGTGACTGCGTAATTTCCGGGGGGAGGGGTTGCGAGTGACTATTTTTTTTCTGCGAGGAGCGGGGGGTGGGAGGGTGGGGGACGAATGGCGCTGAAACCGCGTGGTGCCTGAACCGATTTCTGGGCACAGAAGCACTGCGCTTGAATTGCATAACTAAATTTAAGCGTGAGAAATACCATGTGTTGCGTGTGAACACGTCAAATTGCGTGTGTCACACTCTCAATGCGTGAGACTTGAGAGCCCTGTGTAAACTATGGCTAAATCTCGGATTACAGGCCACTTTTGACTCAAACGAAATCGTAGACTAAGACATTGAGCTTCTATGATTTGAAAAGTGCTAAAGTTTGTGTTATTTGGAGCCCGCAACTTGTTTTATTACCGAAATAAGGCTCAAATTGTAAAAAACGTTACTTTTCCTTTAAAGGTCCATTAATCAGATTATAATCAGATTTTTGTGCATGTAAACATAGTCAAAGTCAAAGTGTACTTTATTGTCAATTCACTATGTAACAGGCAGTACACAGAGGACTGAAAGTGCGTTTCACCAGACGCCAAATGTGCAATTTAAACTAAAAACACACACAAACACACAGCTACACTCAAGGACATGAAGTGTACACAGACATCAACAATAAATAGACATAAAACATACAGGTAAACATATACGCTTCCAACAAGAAGGAAAGTTTGAGGTAGAAATTAAATGTGCAGTTTAGTTCAATTCAATAGCTTTAAGATTAAGATTCTTTATTTGGTCTCACACACAATGACACACAGTGACACACGGGAGAAATTTGACTTCTGCATCATGGCCATGAGCTTTACAACATTGACGATTACTAAGATATAAGAAAAATATACAGTCTTCCTTTCCTTTTCATAACTCTCAGAGACCAGTGCAGAATGTGACTCGAGCTAATGAAACCCGACACTTCCTGATTATCAGACACTCGTTTTCTAATCAGATGTAGATAGCGCATTGGCCTCAAGAGCTGCTTATTCAATATATCTGGGCTGGATCATTAATCCCAGCAGGACTATTCTGCTTAAATAAAGGTCAAATCAATCAATCAATCAATCAATCAATCAATCAATCAATCAATCATGCAAACATGCTAAAATACATAAATATATACACTGTAAAAAGTGAGGCTGAATACAGGCGAGCCATCAGAGGACCAGGGACCGCCACCAGGGACCGCCACCAGGGGTCGCCACCAGGGACCGCCACCAGGGACCGCCACCAGGGGTCGCCACCAGGGGTCGCCACCAGGGACCGCCACCAGGGGTCGCCACCAGGGACCGCCACCAGGGACCGCCACCAGGGACCGCCACCAGGGACCGCCACCAGGGCCCAGGGGAGAGATGAGGCTCAAATCCTAAAAATGATAGATGAATATTAGTTCAAGCTGATAAAATGCCTAAAATAAAATATGAAAAATAAAACAGGTAAAAGTATAAATTTTCAGTCAAAGGCCAAGCTAAAAACATGAACATCCTCTGCAGCCCTGAGCTCCTCCGGCTGTTCCATAGACGACGGCTGTGGTACTGAAGAGTGTGTGTCCTGACTTTGGGAATAAAAAATACATGGGAAGAAATTGGGTACAGGGCCTTTAAGGTGATTTTCAATAAAGTGATGAATATAGTTCAGCAGTGCATTCAAAAGCTCTAAACACGTGTAAATAAAACAAAGTATGTTTTGGGTTTTTTTTGGAGCTAGTGTTGACTTTAGAGCAGGATTAAGAGCTCAGATAAGTAAGCTGAGGATTGTAAAACTGTCACATAGTAGAATAGATTTATGGGTTCAATGTATAAATAGAGTTCTGAGAGACAGTGCTGTGCCCAAGGCTGCGGATTTTTCTGTGCTATTGTTATAACCAGATAGTGTCCTGTACAAACTGACGACTTCAGAACTGTTTGCTTTGAGTTCTCTGAGGCTTTAAGAAGAGCTGCTGAAAAGTACCATCAATAATACATCGTATGGTATTCTTTATACCATAATATCCACATACTGCATGTTGAACCTTTTTATCTGGAATAGGTTGGTTTTATGTCACAACAGACACATCGTTTAAAATGGGCTGAACACTTAAAGGACACTGACACTGCTGCTTAAAGCTACGTTTACACGGCGACGATCAAAACAGAAGACGCAAAAGTGGCATCTCGTCTTCAATTTTTTATAGTAATATTAATATTACTATAACTAATACTAATATTATTATATTACTCAAACATGTGTAAAAAAACAAAAAACAACTCCACATGTTTTTGATGAGATGCAGCATTATAACAGCTCACAAGAGTCTATTCTGTGTAATATAAGACTTTTAAAGTGAATATACTTCAGTCCTTCATGCTTCGTGGTTATACACAAACCAGCAGAGGGCACAATGCAGGATTACTATACGAGGGTCATTGAAAAAGTTCTAAGACAAATTAAAAAGCCACTTTATTTTTGAAAGTAACAAAATTATTTTTCTACATAACATCCACCTAAGTCAATACACTTCTGCAAGCGAAGTTTCCACCGAAAAATTCCTTCTTGAGGCCTGGAGTGTGTCTTATCTGGAGCTTGTCTAGTCAACCAGGTCACAACCTCCCTCTTTGCTTCAAGTCTGGACTGAAATCTTGTTCCTTTTAAATGTTCCTTAAACTTTGGAAATAGGAAAAAAACATCCATAAACATTGTGCAAATCTTCAATGGAAACCTAAAGAAATTATTGAAGCTTTGTGAGAAATTTAATGTTTGCTCGGACTTCAGATCGGCTCATTTTGGAGGGTCAAAAAAGTGGGTTATGCAATATGTAACGAAACTCTTTGAATAATAATAATAATAATAACAAAGCTAGAATGCCCAAACTTGTCGAATGTTCAAGATTCAAGGTCATTTTGTTGAACTAGTTTGACTCATTTTGAATTCATGGCATTTGTCTTAGAACTTTTTGAATGGCCCTCGTAAAACAGGAGATGGACCTTGCCACCTCATGACATCAGCTGGTGGAACTCAGCATTTTGAGATGATTTTTTTAAGAGAAAGAATTAAGCTTAAAACAGGATTAAAGTGGAGGATTGTAAAACTGACACAGATAGAATAGATTTCTGGGCATAAGGAGAAGCAGCTTGAATGAGCGGCGAATCTTATTCAACCAAATAAACTTTCGCCCGTTGACAAATTGAATTTCTTTCCTTTTGCCATGGATTCTACCTGGGCCACTGAGGGATTCTACATCCATCTGAAGAATAGATTTCTAGGTTAAAGGTATAAATAGAGTTGAGTGCTGTGTCCAAGGCTGAGGATTTCTCTGTGTTATTGTTAAAACGAACTTCTGAACAGTTCGCTTTGAGGTCTCTGAGGCTTTGAGAAGAGCTGGTGGATATAGTGTTCGAAAAGATTCATTTGTTGAGAATAGAGAGCCCTCTACGTGCAGCTACACGAGAACCACTAACTCATGTTTTCTTAAAGATCCAGTGTGTAGGATTCGTGGCGCATAGGTGGATGGTGCTATTCCACTTCCTCTTTTGGCTACGGCAGACGTCGAGGGTCACCCGGGCGCGCCGTATCGCGGACAGCTCGCGTACCAGCACGCACCCGGGCTTTGCGAGCCCTCGCCGACAAAATGCGGTCCCGTTCACTGTTTTCATCGTGTACCATGACAATCTACACATCAAATAAAACCTTACAGTCTCCTCTTTTTGACTATGCAATTCATTTCCCTGCACAACAATCACTCCCCGAGCACATGGGGCTTTTATACGGAAAAGCACAAAACGAGGTTTGTTACTTAGCTTACCTTTGAAGGCTCTGGACAGGTCAAACTCTGTATTTCACCATAAACTTGGTCTCAATCTGTCCGTAAGGATCCAGCGAATAAAATCCAGTAAAACAATTTAGTCCAAAACACGTGTTAGATCCATTACGACGTCTGATCCGGCAGCATGCTTGTGTTGTTTACCCAAAACCACGAGCCTTGCCGAAGGCGAAGGCGGAGCCCAAATGTCCTTCTGCGGCTCTCGTATTCAAAATGGCTGCCTCTGCATGGGGAAGATCCCCCTTTTATGTGACTATATCTAAGTCCAAAAGAATACTTTGATTTCATGATGGAAGTGAAAAGGCTTGGAAAACAATGTATTTTTGAATGGGTATCTTAAATTTCGGTAATTAACGGGTAAAAATCTTACACACTGTCCCTTTAATAAAATATACATTATTTTAAGCCTATTCTCAGCAATTCCCAAAAAACATTGAGTTTATCATCTGGTTTATCATCTGGTTTATCATCAACTTTTTCTGCATTTATTTCACTTCTCTGTGCTTTTACAGAGCTTGTAATGCCTCTTTTTGTAATGTACTGGGTTTGGCTCATGTTAGATGCATTATGCACTGTAAATATCTTTACTGATGAGTGCTATGCATCGATTAACAGGAAACAGCTGCTGTGAATGTGTCCTCGCTCGGTATATAAGGTGCTGCTGTTATGACGGCTTATCACAAGATTAAGTCAGCGTTAACTGAGAAATAATTATTTTCTGTTTATATCTGTTTTTTGCATCTTGTTTTCGTCTGAGTCTCCGTTCTCTCTTGTCTGTTCATCTCTGTAAATGATCTCCTCCCTTAGAGTCGGACTGCTGTGGAGGCTCTCACATGACCCAGTATGGTTTGCTTAAGACAGTGGAGATTTTTGGACCAATGTCAGATATGTGTGCAACAAGTTACTGGAGGGAGGATCAACAAACTGATCCGCAAAGCTGGTCACGTGATCGGCTTTGAGCTGGAGATATTTGTCACAGTGAGGGTCAGGAGGACACTGGACGCTCCTGCTCACCGACAGCACCAGACTATAAAGGGTCAGAGGAGATAATACTCCCTACAACAACTCACCCGCTGCACCAGACCATAGAGGCACAGAGGAGCTCATTCTCCAACAGGCTCCTACAGCTCCACTCAAACAGAGAGAGATACAGGACGACATTCATACCATACTCCATACTAACTTTATCTTTATCGCTTATCTGTACAACAACAGATCCAATCCAGTCCAACTTTATTTCTATAGCACATTTTATAAACAGAAACCACTTCCAAAGTGCTGCTGATAATAATAAAATAACTAAAAACAAAAGCAATTAGAAAAAACACAGAGGAGCACACAATTCGCGCGGTATTAAAAGCCAGAGAATAAAAGTGGGACTTAAAGGGATATGCCACCCCCAGGTCAAACTTGGGCATCTCCCCACAGTCCAGAGACTAAAATAAGTGGTGGAAAGCGTTTTTCTGGTCACCCAGCCATTGTCCGAGTCTGTCGCCACTGACCGCCGCGGTATCTGCAGCTCCTCCGCCTTAGACTGGAGTCTAACGTCGCCAGAGAAAGATTTCGGCCAAAAGGAATTAATTTGCTCGATGCGTTTCCCAATTACTTTGTGTGTAGTGCGCATTCATATCGAGTGCAAATAAATGTGCAAATCAACACGGAGAGCTTGCCTTGGTCATTTTGGGTGGGAACTATTTTTCAGTGCGGAAAAACACAGACGAAGCACACACCACACTGCCAGGAGAATCCCTGTTACGCACCAGGAAGGGAGTTCCCCTGTTACGCAGTGTGGTGTGTGCTTCGGCTGTGTTTTTCCGCACTGGAAAATAGTTCCCACCCAAAATGACCAAGTCAAGCTCTCCGTGTTGATTTGCACATTTATTTGCACTCGATATGAATGCGCACTACACACAAAGTAATTGGGAAACGCATCGAGCAAATTAATTCCTTTTGGCCGAAATCTTTCTCTGGCGACGTTAGACTCCAGTCTAACGCGGAGGAGCTGCAGATACCGCGGCGGTCAGTGCTGACAGACTCGGACAATGGCTGGGTGAGCAGAAAAACGCTTTCCACCACTTATTTTAGTCTCTGGACTGTGGGGAGATGCCCAAGTTTGACCTGGGGGTGGCATATCCCTTTAAGACGAGACTTAAAGGTCCCATGACATGGTACTTCTTGATGCTTTTATATGGCTGGCTCCTTAATGGTTCCCTAATACTGTAAATGAATCCTTCTTCAAAATCAACACTCAGTGCATGAGAAACAGAGATAAGATGAGAAAGAGTCATAAATGTCACTCTGGAACACTCCATTATGGGCGTTGTTGCTTGAATGCAAATGAGGAGGACAGAGATGGCCTATAGTAGGGGGGTGGGGGCGTGGCCAAACTCTCCGCTCTGTGACCCACTTCCGTGTTTTTGCACAGGGGGAGAGATGAGAAGCGTTCCATTGAAAAATAAACACATTTCCACAGAAAATAAAATTAAACCACTGCTGTTCAAAGGTCCAGAGGCTCAGATAAAGGACTTCCGAGCCTAGAAACACTCGGACGTGCCTCCAGGCAAATAAAAAAACGTATTTCGCATTGCGTAGCTCCTCCGCAGTCCAAACTCTCTGGGCGTGATTTACAGAGACGCTGAGTACAGACAGACGGGGGTGGAACTGCATTTGCATTTCTTTTTTCGATCTGACGTCAATAAGTTTCCTTGTTCAAAATCGCCCGTTTGAGCTCTGATTTTTTCTAACTCAGAAAAGGATCGCAAATGCTCAGTTTAGACATTTCGCAACTTTTAACCATGGGGGGGCTAAACAGGGTAGGGGAGCTCACATTAACGTTCAAAAACCTCAGAAAGTGAAAATTTCATGCCATGGGACCTTTAAAACTCTCCAGTGTTGAGGGACCAGCTTCAATTCCATAATTTTGAATTCGCAAAATCTAAGAAATAAGACGAGACGAGACGAGAGAGGCACAGCAGACACAAGAGAAGCAGATAAGGGAACGAGAAACAAAGCGTCCGCCTTCCAGCAAGGAGAAGAGAGAAGTGACATATATGATGTAAGATTGAACAGTGGGCTTCAGGGTGCATGCAGAGGTACAGCTTCTGTCTCATTATACTGAGAGTCACACTGACAATGGACGTGTGTGTGTGTTTTCTTTTTATACAGTCATGTAAAAATAAAGTCCTTTTAATTATTACCTTCCAGAGTGACTTGGGGTGCTTTGTCTGTTTTCTATCTTAAGGGCATCATTTAACTGTTGTAAAGCTCCGTTCCAATGGGCTCCTGACGGGTTTTACTGTTTTAAACATGAAGATCCATGAAGCGCTCTCCACTGCTTCTAGTTCACCGAGTACAAGAGCAGGTATCTGCGCTTTCACCTCAGCTACATTTTCCAACAGGAATGAAAAGTAAAAGTTCTTCTCATGATTGTACGAGACCTGCTGAAAAGGCTGAGGGTTTATTTTTAACACGCTTGTTTTATTAGATATCAAAATCTGCATGAAATACTTTTAGCTTTTGCTCTTTAGGTAAATTTTTAAATAGGTACTTTAAGACTGTTACTGAAGTAGATTTTTTTTTCATGTGATGCTTTCACTTTTGAATGTTTTTGAGTGCTCCGGAACAAAACTACAAGTACTTCTTCCACCACTGCCTTCCTCAGCTAAATAAAGGATAAATAAACAAATACAGTGGTACCTCACCTTACGAAAGACCCAACAAACGAAAATTTCAAGTTACGAAACGCCTTCACGTTAAATTTTGGTCTCTAGATACGAAAGAAAAATCTCAAAAATTCAAATAATGCGCGCTCAGCCACACACATTATACGCTTTTCTCAGACTGGATTTAAACTTTTGTCACATTTGTCTCTCGTTTAAACACTCAAACTTTCATAGATTTTCAACAAAATTATTAATAGTGAAGTGTGGGGGGAAGAGGGAGGGGGGAGAAGACTGCGCTCTGACACGTGTGATAGCGCAGCATGACCCGGCGTGGGGCTGCCAGCAGGTCTAGACCTGGACTAAACCTGGACTGGACCAGGACTAAACCTGGACTAAACCAGGACTAAACCTGGACTAGACCAGGTGGATTAAAGCGCCGCGTGCGGGTCTATTTCCTGGTTTTGTTTCGAGTCACGGCTGAGGCGAGCAGCGAGGGGGACCACACGCAGTCTGAGAGCATGAACGAACGCATGCAATAGCCGCGGTGCGGTGGTCCTCTAGACCAGGTCTAGACCAGGTCTAGAGGAGGTATAGAGGAGGCACGGTTTGAGCACGGGTCTCGTTCATGCGCTCAGACTACGTGCGGTCCCCCTCGCTGCTCGCCTCAGCCGTGACTTGAAACGAAACCAGGAAATAGACCCGCGCGCGGCGCTTTAATCCACCTGGTCTAGTCCTGGTCTAGTCCTGGTTTAGTCCAGGTTTAGTCCAGGTTTAGTCCAGGTTTAGACCTTGGTCTAGACCTGGTATAGTCCACGTTTAGTCCTGGGTCTACAGTCTCTACGCAGAACACAATGTTACACTATAAAAAAAGTTACACTATAAAAAAAAAAACTTGGACCGGGGCCTTGGAACGAATTCACGTTACGATACCACTTCTGGAACGAATTAATTTCGTAAGGTGAGGTACCACTGTACTTTATAAAGATGTTACTCATGTCCAAGCTTTTTATTTCATGCATGTCTAAGTGTCTTTTTAAAGTATTCCTTGAAGTAGGAGGAACAAACGCAGAGTGGCTCTTGCTTGAAAAGTGCTCAAATGATAAAAGAGCGTGTCATACTTCAACATGTTCTGTCTCGCACATACCAGGGTACTTTTAATAGCCCTTCATTCTATATCTCCTTTTAGACAAATGTATTTCTGTATTTAGCCTTGAAGCATGAACAAATTCATAATGAACAAATGTATTCAGAATGATTCCGACCTTGTAACTACTTAATTAAGGGGTTAGGAGTCATTAATGAACGGCCATGTACTTGATTTCTTCCCTTGCAAAATGTGTCTTGCTCCAGTACAGATATATTTTATAAGTAGCTCTTGGGGTCAAAATAAGTCCTCCGTGTGTTGTATGCATCTAATTATCACACTGAAGCACACTGTTTGCATGTTAGTTGTTGTTAGTGTTACCGTCACGGCAAAACTCCACTCTCTCCTCTTGAGAGTTTGTAAAAGCATTTATAAACTCACTGCAGTGAATAATTAAGGTGTTCAGAATGCATAAGGTAAGTGAGGAATAACTTTAGATTACAAACACTTTATTATCCCCAAGGAAATAGTTCACTGCAAACCTCTGAAAATGAACTAGCTCCGTTTTTCACATTTTAAATCGGTAAAAATCAGGTACAGTGCCCTTAAACGTCCTAAATTGTGCAAAAAAAGTTTCTTGTGAGCTTTAAGCCCTGTTAGAATGTTGTTACCTCATAAAAAAACATACCTGGAGTTGTGTTTTTGTTTCACGCGTTACATTACACGTAATCCTGCATTATTAGTCTGTCTACAGCTCTGGAAAAAAAATAAGAGAGCACTGCATTTTTTTCCTGAAATCAGCATCTCTACATGTATTACAGCCATTCCATTCCAGCGTCTGTTGAATTCAACACAAACACAAAGCTGAGCTACTTCAGTTCTTGCACCAGGAGTGGAATAAAGTCACCCAAGAACAGTCACTGCGTGCACATGGATGAGTGTAATCCGACCACGCTAAAACCGGCCGCATGTCGGAATTAGGGAACTGGAGATATTTGCATTAGAAGTTTTTTGTTTTTTTTTTCAAAATCTGTGATTTTAGTTTTTTTGCAGAATGTGCTAGGCTAGGGCTAAACCAGGACTAAATCAGGACTAAACCAGGACTAAACCAGGACTAAACAAGGACTAAACCAGGGCTAAACAAGGACTAAACCAGGACTAAACCAGGACTAAACAAAGACTAAACTGGGGCTAAACCAGGACTAAAACAGGTCTAAACCAGGACTAAACTAGAACTAAACCAGGATTTAAACCAGGATTAAACAAGGACTAAACCAGGACTTAAATAGGACTAAAACAGGACTAAACCAGGACTTAAACAGAACTAAACCAGGACTTAAACAGGACTAAACCAGGACTTAAACAGGACTAAACCAGGACTTAAACAGGGCTAAACCTGGACTAAACCAGGACTTAAACAGGGCTAAACCAGGACTAAACCAGGACTAAAACAGGACTAAAATAGGACTAAACCAGGACTAAACAAGGACTAAACCAGGACTTAAACAGGACTAAAACAGGACTAAACCAGGACTTAAATAGAACTAAACCAGGACTTAAACAGGACTAAAACAGGACTAAACCAGGACTTAAACAGGGCTAAACCTGGACTAAACCAGGACTTAAACAGGGCTAAACCAGGACTAAACCAGGACTTGAACAGGACTAAAACAGGACTAAACCAGAACTTACGGAACTTGCAAACAGATTGGGATCGTATCAGATTCATGTGCACAGGATAAGGATCGTATAGGGATTGGTTTCGTGAATCCGATTGGAACCCCTGGCTTAGGCCGATAGTAATCCGCTCGGTGCCGCCTTGTGCACGATAATGGATCGGATTGGCGTACTGCGCATGCGTGGGAATTTTCGCCAGGGATTTCACCCGGAAGTGACAGGAGGCGCCAACGCCGTCATAAGTAGCGATTGTTCCCGGAAAAGTCAGACGAAATCATGGCTGCGAAGAAAGAATGCACAACATGTACACCAATGCTGCTCCGTCAAACTCCTCGAGCGCCATCTTTGTATACGCCACATAGTTTGTTGTGTTTTTATTGAGTCGCCATCACCCGGAAGTAGTTGGCCATACCTGTTTGTCACAGTCTGATCCCGTCAGATCTCAGAAGCTCAGCAGGGCCTGGTTAATACTTGGATGGGAGACACTGGGAATTCCAGGAGCCACAGGGGGGCGCCAGTCGCAGAAACTGACGATGTGTCCTTAGGCAAGACACTTCACCTACATTGCCTAGTATGAAAGTGGAGTGTGCGTGAGTGTTGGAGGTGGTCAGAGGGGCCGATGGCGCAGATTGGCAGCCTCGCTTCCGTCAGTCTGCCCCAGGGCAGCTGTGGCTACAGAAAGTATCACCACCACCAAGTGTGGAGTGAATGAACAATGAACTGTAAAGAGCTTTGGGCGTCATGAAAGGCGCTGTATAAATGCTATGAATTATAATTATTACAGCGCCACATAGCGTACGGAGCCGGCCAGGTCGCTGACCATTATCCAATTACACGAGTTTCATGTGCACTGGGATCTAAGGACAGACCACCCGCCGAGTAACGGGATCGGATTTGGAGAAATCCAGTCCGGTTCTACCATGTGCACACACTCAATGTGAAAGACTTGTGGAGAACATGCAAAGACACATGAAAGCTGTGATTAAAAATAAGGGTTATTGCACCAAATATTGATTTGTGAACTCTTCTTAAGTGTAAACATTAGTATTATGTTGTTTTAAAATGAATTTGATCTTGTTTCTTTACATTGTTTGAGCTCTGAAAACATGGATCTTTTTTCTTATTTTGACCATTTGTCATTTTCTGCAAATAAATTCTCTAAACGATCATATTTTTATTTGGAATTTGTGGGAAATATTGTCAGTAGTTTATAGACTCAAACAAAAATGTTCCTTTTGCCTAAACACAAACCTATAAGTAGTAAAATCAGAAAAACGGATCATTTTGCAGCGGTCTCTTATTTTTCCAGATCTGTACATCTCGAAAAGGTCAAAATGCTCTGTCCACCCTGTGATGTCAAGTTACGTTTGACCTTCGGTTCAGCAGAGTTAGAGAATTCCAGGTTTAAAATCAGCCACATGATTCCCACACCCCATCCCGCTCCCTCCGTTCCTCCGACACCAACCTCCTGTCCCTCCCCTACAGGACCAAGCTCCGAACCTGGGGTGACAGAGCCTTCTCCATTGCTGCCCCCACCCTCTGGAACTCACTCCCACAACCTCTCTGTGACTGCTCTGACCTCCCCACCTTCAAAAAATTGCTCAAGACTCACCTTTTTAAAACTGCTTTTAATGTTTCTTAAAACTCATTCACTGCCGGCCTGTTTTCAGAATTCTATCCCCCAGAGTGCCACAGGTTTCAGTAGAATTTCACTGATTTTCCAAGACCCACAGAATACTGAGTTCTTTGACTATATAAACATGGGACACATCAAAATAAAGTGTCGACTCTCTTCTTTCACCTGGAAAAAAAATTATGTTTCTAACCTTTTCGGTTCTCAAATAACTGATAGTAGAACATAGGGAAGTTTCAGCAAAAACACTGGTTTTTGAGCAAGAAATGGAGAAAACGACCGTTTAGTTCAGGGAAGGATTTCGAGCAGATCAGTGACTTTGACATCAATATTTATTGATTTAGTGACACCTCAAACATCTAAAATAACAGAGAAAGAGATTTTTGATGACAAAGTACATTTTTTATTTACAAATATAAGAATATAAGGCTCTGTGAATTGAAAATTCGTTCAAATCAATAGTGCCAAGAGATGTTTACAGGATATAATATCTTTTCCTATAAAATAGAACTTTGTTGAGGCTTTGTCTGAGGCCCAGAGTACAGACCCATAATAAAAACTAATACACACACACACACACACACACACACACACACACACACACACATATATATGTACATACACACAAGCCCATGCATAAACCTTTACACACACACAGCTACACACGCGCACGCACACGCGCGCACGCACGCACACACGCACACACGCACGCACGCACACACGCACACACACACACACACACACACACACAACTTCATTCATTACAATTACCATACACTGCTCACTGCTCCAAGTCAGTAAACTTCTTCTCTGGAGCTGTCGTAGTTCTGAGGAGACTCCCTGGTCCGCACAGCGCACACAGGACACGCCCCCCCTCCTCGGGCACAGCAGATCTCTGCTCAGACCTCGCTGCTTGATCCGGCTTGTCTCTGCGATCCTCTGATCCAGGATCCTGGGTCCCAAGAGCAATCTGATCGCTCCATAGGCGCTGATCAACAGTTGTCTGCTTTTCCGGGTTCCCTGGCCTCGCCATCTTACTACTCTGGCCAATACACCATACACACGCTGCACTCCTCCTTTCTTCCCCGGCTCTGATCGGCTAATAATGATACAACATCGCCATCTACAGGTTGAGAGATGTAAATTACACCTCAAAAGTTGCTCCAGGCCGTAACCTAGCAACCCCCGCTGAAAAAAGCAATTGACGTCTATAGACGTCACGGCACTCAACGGTTGGATTCGAGGGGACGTCAATAGACGTCTCCGGCATTGAATGAGTTAATGTTTAATGTTTTTCTGATTGTTTATTGTTTTGTTACTTGTTTTATTACTGATTTTACCTCTTGTACAGCGTCTTTGAGTGTCTTGAAAAGCGCTTTATAAATAAAATGTATTATTATTATTAGTGAAGGTGTATGGAGTTTAAAAACACAGTGGAGCATTTCTTTCATTACCACAGAACATCACAAAGAGGAAAGTGTTTTCTGTTTGAGAGAAGGACTCAGCCTAAATAATTATGCAGAATTAGTTTAACATGAATGAATGAAAGACAGTGAAGGAAACACCACTCCGGGTATGTTTTTATAACATAGATCAGTGTAACATAAGTGTAATATGGGCCCTTTAATCAACTATGTGTTCATGTGAATTAAGTCTTTCTTTAGTTTAGTTAGTAAAAAAATGTTACCAGAAATTGTATTGCATTGTATTAGATAATATGCGTCCGACCACGCTAAAACCGGCCGCATGTCGGCATTAGGGAAACGGAGATATTTGCATTAGAAGTTTTTTATTTATTTATTTATTTTTATTTGTGATTTTAGTTTTTTTGCAGAATGTGCTAGGCTAGGGCTAAACCAGGACTAAACCAGGACTAAACCAGGTCTAAACCAGGACTAAACCAGGACTAAACCAGGTCTAAACCAGGACTAAACCAGGACTAAACCAGGACTAAACTAAGACTAAACCAGGACTAAACTAGGACTAAACTAAGACTAAACCAGGTCTAAACCAGGACTAAACTAGGACTAAACCAGGACTAAACCAGGTCTAAACCAGGACTAAACCAGGACTAAACCAGGACTTAAACAGGGCTAAACAAGGACTAAACCAGGACTTAAACAGGACTAAACCAGGACTTAAACAGGGCTAAACCAGGACTAAACCAGGACTTAAACAGGGCTAAACCAGGACTAAAACAGGACTAAACCAGGACTAAACCAGGACTAAACCAGGACTAAACCAGGTCTAAACCAGGACTAAACCAGGACTAAACCAGGACTAAACTAAGACTAAACCAGGACTAAACTAGGACTAAACTAAGACTAAACCAGGTCTAAACCAGGACTAAACTAGGACTAAACCAGGACTAAACCAGGTCTAAACCAGGACTAAACCAGGACTTAAACAGGGCTAAACCAGGACTAAACCAGGACTTAAACAGGACTAAACCAGGACTTAAACAGGGCTAAACCAGGACTTAAACAGGGCTAAACCAGGACTAAACCAGCACTAAAACAGGACTAAAACAGGACTAAAACAGGACTAAACCAGGACTTGAACAGGACTAAACCAGGACTAAACCAGGACTTAAACAGGACTTAAACAGGGCTAAACCAGGACTTAAAGAGGGCTAAAACAGGACTAAAACAGGACTAAACCAGTAATAAACCAGGAATAAACCAGGACTTGAACAGGACTTGAACAGGACTAAAACAGGACTAAACCAGGACTAAACCAGGACTTGAACAGGACTAAACCAGGACTTAAACAGGACTAAACCAGGACTAAACCAGGACTTAAACAGGGCTAAACCAGGACTAAACCAGGACTAAAACAGGACTAAAACAGGACTTAAACAGGACTTAAACAGGACTAAACCAGGACTAAACCAGGACTTAAACAGGACTAAACCAGGACTTAAACAGGGCTAAACCAGGACTAAACCAGGACTTAAACAGGACTAAACCAGGACTTAAACAGGGCTAAACCAGGACTAAACCAGGACTTAAACAGCGCTAAACCAGGACTAAAACAGGACTAAAACAGGACTAAACCAGGACTAAACCAGGACTTGAACAGGACTAAACCAGGACTAAACCAGGACTTAAACAGGACCTAAACAGGGCTAAACCATGACTTAAAGAGGGCTAAACCAGGACTAAACCAGGACTAAAACAGAACTAAACCAGGACTAAACCAGGAATAAACCAGGACTTGAACAGGACTAAAACAGGACTAAACCAGGACTAAACCAGGACTTGAACAGGACTAAACCAGGACTTAAACAGGGCTAAACCAGGACTAAACCAGGACTTAAACAGGGCTAAACCAGGACTAAAACAGGACTAAACCAGGACTAAACCAGGACTAAACCAGGACTAAACCAGGTCTAAACCAGGACTAAACCAGGACTAAACCAGGACTAAACTAAGACTAAACCAGGACTAAACTAGGACTAAACTAAGACTAAACCAGGTCTAAACCAGGACTAAACTAGGACTAAACCAGGACTAAACCAGGTCTAAACCAGGACTAAACCAGGACTTAAACAGGGCTAAACCAGGACTAAACCAGGACTTAAACAGGACTAAACCAGGACTTAAACAGGGCTAAACCAGGACTTAAACAGGGCTAAACCAGGACTAAACCAGCACTAAAACAGGACTAAAACAGGACTAAACCAGGACTAAACCAGGACTTGAACAGGACTAAACCAGGACTAAACCAGGACTTAAACAGGACTTAAACAGGGCTAAACCAGGACTTAAAGAGGGCTAAAACAGGACTAAAACAGGACTAAACCAGTAATAAACCAGGAATAAACCAGGACTTGAACAGGACTTGAACAGGACTAAAACAGGACTAAACCAGGACTAAACCAGGACTTGAACAGGACTAAACCAGGACTTAAACAGGACTAAACCAGGACTAAACCAGGACTTAAACAGGGCTAAACCAGGACTAAACCAGGACTAAAACAGGACTAAAACAGGACTTAAACAGGACTTAAACAGGACTAAACCAGGACTAAACCAGGACTTAAACAGGACTAAACCAGGACTTAAACAGGGCTAAACCAGGACTAAACCAGGACTTAAACAGGACTAAACCAGGACTTAAACAGGGCTAAACCAGGACTAAACCAGGACTTAAACAGCGCTAAACCAGGACTAAAACAGGACTAAAACAGGACTAAACCAGGACTAAACCAGGACTTGAACAGGACTAAACCAGGACTAAACCAGGACTTAAACAGGACCTAAACAGGGCTAAACCAGGACTTAAACAGGGCTAAACCAGGACTAAACCAGGACTTGAACAGGACTAAACCAGGACTTAAACAGGGCTAAACCAGGACTAAAACAGGACTAAAACAGGACTAAAACAGGACTAAAACAGGACTTAAACAGGACTAAACCAGGACTAAACCAGGACTTAAACAGGGCTAAACCAGGACTTAAACAGGACTTAAACAGGACTAAACCAGGACTAAACCAGGACTTAAACAGGGCTAAACCAGGACTTAAACAGGGCTAAAGCAGGACTAAACCAGGACTTAAACAGGACTAAACCAGGACTTAAAGGGATATGCCACCCCCAGGTCAAATTTGGGCATCTCCCCACAGTCCAGAGACTAAAATAAGTGGTGGAAAGCGTTTTCCTGCTCACCCAGCCATTGTCCGAGCCTGTCGCCACTGACCGCCGCGGTATCTGCAGCTACTCCGCCTTAGACTGGAGTCTAACGTCGCCAGAGAAAGATTTCGGCCAAAAGGAATTAATTTGCTCGATGCGTTTCCCAATTACTTTCTGTGTAGTGCGCATTCATATCGAGTGCAAATAAATGTGCAAATCAACACGGAGAGCTTGCCTTGGTCATTTTGGGTGGGAACTATTTTCCAGTGCGGAAGAATACAGCCGAATCACGCAGCACGCTACCAGGGGAATCCCAGTTACGCACCAGGAAGGGAGTTCCCCTGTTGCACAACGTGGTGCGTGATTCGACTGTATTCTTCCGCACTGGAAAATAGTTCCCACCCAAAATGACCAAGGCAAGCTCTCCGTGTTGATTTGCACATTTATTTGCACTCGATATGAATGCGCACTACACACAAAGTAATTGGGAAACGCATCGAGCAAATTAATTCCTTTTGGCCGAAATCTTTCTCTGGCGACGTTAGACTCCAGTCTAAGGCGGAGGAGCTGCAGATACCGCGGCGGTCAGTGGCGACAGACTCGGACAATGGCTGGGTGAGCAGGAAAACGCTTTCCACCACTTATTTTAGTCTCTGGACTGTGGGGAGATGCCCAAATTTGACCTGGGGGTGGCATATCCCTTTAAACAGGACTTAAACAGGGCTAAACCAGGACTTAAACAGGACTTAAACAGGACTAAACCAGGACTAAATCTTACGAGCTGTTTTCTCCGCTCAGCTAAAATCAATGTGCTGCTTTCAAATGACCACAACTTCTTCAAATGTTCTCAGATTTCCATGTGTAAGGCATCATTGGAAAGGTTAGAATCTACACTTTCAGAATCTGTGAATAACTCAAAATGCCCCTGGGACGACTTGAGTCCTGTTTTGCATATGTGACAGGTCTATTTATTTTTATGTTTCAAGTTTTATTTTGGACAACTGCAAATAAGTGAAGAAAAACACTTCCTTTTTATTTGACTGAAGCCACAAACTTTGAAAATGCAAAGTGACAGGCTAAAGTTTCTCATACGCAAACACAAACAATAAAGAGGCATCATAACTCTGGCCTATTTGAAAACATGAGCCTGAGGAAACCAGAACACTGCTGTGAATTCATGTGGACCAGTAGAGTTTCCAGCTGAGTCATGTTTGAAAATCCCCTCAGAAATTACCCACTTTCTACACCCTGAGTGTTTTTCTCTCGGCTCATTTCGGTGTTTGCTCTGGCCTGTGTCCCAGAAAGCCCAGCTTACACATGGGTGGACTGTAAATAGACTAGTCTTTTCAAGTGAACATGTTTTGGAATAAAATATAGCTGTGATTTCTTTTTCATACCGTGTAGGCAATGTTACGGCAGAACCCCGAGGTGGAAGTCTTTTGCTCAGGGGCAGTTTGTAACCAAGATTGCAGTGCACAGAAAAAAGGCAGAGGTGAAGTGTCTTGTTCAAGGACAGTCAGCATCTATTACAACTGTTATAGTAAAGTATTATAAAGTATTATAGTATTGTCGTAAAGTACATTCATACCATACTCCATACAACCAGTACTCGAGTTGAGGGGGGATGGGGGGGGGGGGGGGGGTAGTCAAAATCATCCCTCTTCTAAAACGGGCATCCCTTCTTCCATCCCTTATGGCATTTTATCAATCAGGCATGAAAATCCCTAAACTTTTGGCGAATTTCGCCGTTTTTAAGTCAAAATGGCCAGTGCCAAGAGCCAATCATAGGCCGAACTGCGCTCCAGCTTCCAATCATGTTGCAGCATAATTACGCACCGATACGCGCTCCCGCCAATCATGACGATTGCCGCTGTTGTGTTTGCGCCTGTTCGCCGATCAGCTGTGAGCGAGCCGCCTGATATTTACGCGGCATTTCTAAGAGAATAAGAATCCTTAACTTCCTACGTTAATGCTACGTAAGAAGGAACTCTCGCCTCGGGACACGGGATACGTTCGGGATTATGTCCTTTTCTCCGGAGCTCCGGATGATTAAACACAATACGGCAAACTGTTAGAATGGATCTGACCGCATTCTTATGGGTGAGTCATATTATCAGATTATTTCTGCATCTATTTCGGCACTAAACCAGGACTAAACCAAGACTAAACCAGGACTAAACCAGGACTAAACCAGGTCTAAACCAGGACTAAACCAAGACTAAACCAGGTCTAAACCAGGACTAAACCAAGACTAAACCAGGTCTAAACCAGGACTAAGCCAAGACTAAACCAGGTTTAAACCAGGACTAAGCCAAGACTAAACCAGGTCTAAACCAGGACTAAGCCAAGACTAAACCAGGTCTAAACCAGGACTAAACCAGGTCCAAACCAGGACTAAGCCAAGACTAAACCAGATCTAAACCGGGTCTAAACCAGGTCTAACCCAGGACTAAGCCAGGACTAAACCAGGACTAAGGTGTGTGTGTGTACGTGTGTGATAACATATATCCTGTGTATTATTGAATTATTGAATGATTATATGGGCTCCTTTCCGTTGGTGAAAAATTTCACCATCCCCCCTGGTTTCATTTTACAACTCGACTACTGCATACAACTGTACACCAACTCACCCTTATGCAATAGATAATACTCCCTATAGACCAGGGGTGGGCAAATTTTTGACTCGTGGGCCACAAAGGGTTCTAAAATTTGACAGAAGGGTCGGACCAGGAGCAGGTGCATTTAGTGTTTTGGTAAAAACACTAAAAATAACATGGGATATGTAGAAAACATGTGCTTTATTTCAATTAAAAATGAACAAAAGCATTACAACAAAATGTCCATCTTTCAAGTTCCACAGTATTTAGCTGTTCACTGAAATGTCTCTTAAAACACAGAAAATTTTAAAAATACAGCTTTTTAAAATTACTAACAGTTACTATTTTAAAGCACTGAAAGTTCTGTTCTCCTTCAGGTTCTTTCATTCTTTCGTTGACTGTTTTGTGGCAAAGTGACGGCTGATATTATATTCTTTAAAAAACGCTACAGTCTCTTGGCATATCAGGCATACAGCAGGTGATAAGTATTCGGTGAAAAAATATGAACTTGTCCACTCCTTGCGTGAAGAGTCCCTCAGTCGTCCAGGTAGAATCCATGATAAAAGACGAAATTAAATTTGTCAACTGGACAAAGTTTGTTTGGTCGAAAACGAAGCCGAGAGAAGCCGAGAGGCTTCAAAGAAGTGGGGGAGTCAGAACAGAAGTGGGGGAGTCAGAACAGAAGTGGGGGAGTCAGACATAACTTGTCTCCCATTTACAATTCCATTCTTAAACCAAAAAGGGCAGGCAGGTCAGGGCCAGAGGTGTGGGGACGGTCGTTAGGGTGAATAGATATGCTAAACTAGATGCCAGAGAAATTCGAAATACAAAAGAGAGAATTGCAATACAAATAAGTTGAGATAGTTTCAGAAGAATTTAGTGTAGTGAGCTCCTCCCTGCAGCGAGATATAAACAGGGTCTAACCAGCACTAGAACCAGAACTGACGAAGCCTCTCGGATGAGCGGCGAAACGTTTTCAACCAAACAAACTTTGTCCAGTTGACAAATTGAATTTCGTCTTTTATCTTGTCCACTCCTTATTAAACACTCGACATTCTCTGTCCACTTTTCTTTTCTTAGCTCCGCTCGTCTTTACAGGAGGCTGAGGGGTCAAAGAGTAAAGCACAAACGTGGAGCAAAACGCTGCACCTCAACAAAGGTCAATGTATGTAGTGCGCCAGCTATTGGAAAACGCCAAAATTGCAGGGAAATTAAAACATTAATATAATTAATTCAAGTTCAGCGGACCGGATTAAGAAGCTTAACGGGCCGCATATGGCCCCCGGGTCGTACTTTGCCCATGCCTGGTCTAGATACTCCCTACAACTGTATATAGCTGGGATTGGACATCTTATTTGATATTGTATTTTATATTTTACTACTTACTTTTCTATTTAATTCTGATTTGTACATATACATTTATTATCATTTTTTATTTGTATAATTATGTCTCATTTGGCACCGGCCCATCTTACTATTACCCTCTGTTATATTATAATTGATGAGTGAGCTACTCTACCCAAAACAATTTTCCTTGTGGATCAATAAAGTTTGTCTAAGTCTAAGTAAGTTTTTTATTTATTTTATTTTATTTTTTTTAAATTTGTTTAGTTGGAAGGAACACTGCATATTAATGAACGCACAGTTTGTATAAGATCACACAAACTGACGTAAATATGCCGGATTTAGCACAGCGCTAATTTCCATCCACAGTCCCAGACATAAAGATACAGCAGACAACAGAAAATATGTTGCAGTTGCAATTTACACTTTAGTACATGTGTTATGATCACAAACATAAAAATAATTTAGTATCTATACAATAGTAGCATAATTCAATAAATTACAGTAAAAATACAATGATGGGCTTAGCCTAAAGTGTGAATTAAAAGGTGCTTCTCAGTGTGCGTAATAAGGTGTCTGTCATGTAAGGCTGGCTGTACCGGCTGGTTAGCTCAACTGGTAAGTCATGGACTTTCCCCCTGGGATTGTGGGTTCAAATCCCCCCCGGGCAATGAGCTAACCAGTGTGGGTCCTTGGGCAAGACCCTTCACGGTACTGCCCCCCGGGCGCCGAAAAAGATGGCTGCTCACTGCTCCTGAAAAGGATGGGTCAAATGCAGAAGTCAAATTTCTCCCGTGTGTCACTGTGTGTCATTGTGTGAGACCAATAAAGGCTTAAGCTTAAAGGTGAGAACACACCTCAGGGACACCCACGACTAAGTTACTACTAGTAGTAGTAGTTGGGTCATTCCAGAACCGGAGGACATTTTGGCTTTAAAATTCTTGAAAAATAAACCTTCACTTTTCTGATTTTCTGCGACATATTCATCAATAATCGGTAATAAACTATTAAATGCTTGATTAGCTCAGCTTACGGATCAATGGTAAAATTTTTATTACATGATTTATTTGGTTTATTGATTTATTTCCTCTAATCACAGTAACAGGGTTGCAGGTAACAGGGTTGCAGATCCGCACTAATGTTCACTTTATCTCAGGAGTAGAAGCTGTTTAGCTGTTACTGCTAATCAAGAGGAAAAACTTATTTATGCAAATATGTAAAGGAAAAATAATAATAATAATTGTCTTATTCTGATCATTTGCATAACAGGGTTACATGAGGCAGAGTGAGACATTCAATCAAGACTAACGATGTTATAAAAATATGAAAAATAGAAGAGAAGATAAACCTTTGCTCTGCCCATTCTTTTGGAAAACTGTTTGATGACGTCAAGTCCAGGGGATCATGTGGTTCACTGTTGATTGATTGATTGATTGATTGATCATGTGGTTCTGCTTTCTTCTTCTACCAGACTAAAAATGTTCTGGTAACAGGGTTGGTGCAGGTTGTGGGACACATGTTCCATGAATAATTATTATTATTTGAAATATTATGTCTATTAAAACAAATGCTCCACAGTTACAAGAGATGGAAATGAAACAAATAATACAAAAAACAAGAAATTTCAATTCAGTTTTAACTGTTTTATTTGAGATTCAGTTTGGTCATTAGAGGGGTGGGACAAGAGGAAAATGGCATTTTGGGGGAACTCCAGACTTATTTGGTATTTCAAAAAGTATTTTCAAGCATTCTTTTCTCTTTTTAGATTTGGTCTCAGGACAAGTAAATCCACTCAGAAACTGTATGTTTTAGTATTTTGTATGTGGATTATTTAATATTTGATGGGTGGGACATAAAATGTCCTCCAATTCTGGAATGACCCAGTAATAGTAGCTGTAGCAACAATAACAGAACTGTATTACTGTAATATCAGTTAAGTGTATATGGTATATGGAATCAGTTCTATTATACAGAATATAAAGTATCTGAATTTAAAGTTGAGTCCTCTTATATCACCACAGCAGTTTATAGAATGCAGTATGTCTATTATATTTGTACCTGTACTACAGTGTAGCCCCTGTGAGTCTTCATAAGTCTCCAAAATTACAACAAGTTCAAAGCAGTGACCCCCCAAACTCAAGACAGAGCAGGAATGCCCCTCTGTCCTTACGCCCAGTCACACAGGAGCCCCCTGCATATGTCTGTGTCTCTCATGGACACATTCTGTGCATCATTTTCTTCTGTGAGCTTTGAAGACCTGGAGTGCTCAATAGTTTCATGCATTTTAGTGTTGTGAAAAAAGGTGTTTCTCCATGTTATAGACACATTATGCAGGCTTTACTTTTTAGAGCTTTGAACTATGTTACAGCATTGTTCCCTCATCAAAAACAGACCTGGAGTTGTGTTTCGCTTCAGTCATGCTGGTTTCAGTAATCCTCAATAAGAAGTCCTTTTTTCTTTTCCATTTCCTCTGAAGCTCGCGGGCTCACACGCCGTGCAGCTCCACTGTGCAAATGAATGAGCCATTCCACATGTCGTGTGCTCCACCACCACCACTACACTTTTTTTCAATTTTCTTCTCCACTGGTGTCCGAGCAGATCAAACTCCACAGTTCAGAACCATAAACTGTATATATAAATGGACATAGCTAATGCCCAAACCGCTGTGTCCCAAATAGGAATTCCAGCTCCTTCTGACCCTGGATCCCACTGACTTACATCGGAATATTGTGTATATTGTCTGTACAAGAATGTGGCCTCCACCTCCTGAGGAGACTGAGGTCCTTTGGAGTGTGCAGGCCTCTGCTCAAGACTTTTTATGACTCTGTGGTGGCCTCTGCTCTCCTCTACGCTGTCGTCTGCTGGGCCCCGAGCAGCACAGAACGGGACAGGAAGAGACTTAATAAGCTGGTCAGGAGGGCCAGCTCTGTCCTGGGCTGTCCTCTGGACTCTGTAGAGGAGGTGGCTGAGAGGAGGGGGCTGGACAAACTTACTGATACTGACACCAAATTCACACTCACTTAGTCCACATTTTCCACAGTCGACTGTATGTTCAGAACTCACCAAACTCATGAAATTGTGTTAATTAAGGATGTACTTAACGTTCACGTATTGAGGCATGTTCATTATTGTGTAAGATTAGGTCTTTACCCATGGTAAAATACATTTATAAAGGTCCCATGGCATGAAATTTTCACTTTTGAACGTTAATGTGAGCTCCCCTACCCTGTTTCCCACACCCCCCCCCCCCCCCCCCCCCCCCATGGTTAAAAGTTGCGAAATGTCTAAACTGAGCATTTGCGATCCTTAGAAAAAATCAGAGCTCAAACGGGCGATTTTGAACAAGGAAACTTATTGACGTCAGATCGAAAAAAGAAATGCAAATGCAGTTCCACCCCCGTCTGTCTGTACTCAGCGTCTCTGTAAATCACGCCCAGAGAGTTTGGACTGCGAATGCGCTAGGCAATGCGAAATGTGTTTTTTTATTTGCCTGGAGGCATGTCCGAGTGTTTCTAGGCTCGGAAGTCCTTTATCTGAGCCTGTGGATATCTGAAACAGCAGTGGTTTAATTTTATTTTCTGTGGAAATGTGTTTATTTTTCAATGGAACGCTTCTCATCTCTCCCTCCGCGCAAAAAACACGGAAATGGATCAGAGAGGACAGCTGAGGGCTGAGAGCGGAGACTTTGGCCACGCCCCCACCCTCTACTATAGGCCATCTCTTTTCTTCTCATTTGCATTCAAGCAACAACGCCCATAATGGACTGTTCAGAGAGAGAAAAATGACTCTTTCTCATCTTATCTCTGTTTCTCATGCACTGAGTGTTGATTTTGAAGAAGGATTCATTTACAGTATTAGGGAACCATTAAGGAGCCATATAAAAGCATCAAGAAGTACCATGTCATGGGATCTTAAAGTACCATTGTAATTTCTCCATGTTGTTGCCTTTAACCACTTGATAGATTCAGTATCAATAGTATCAGTAAAGTTGTTATTTGGCATTCTCACTGAAGTCTGAAGTCTTATCTCAAAAAGTTATTGATGGCTCTTCACACTGTGTCTGAAATGCTAGCTAACATGACATAATAACAGATTCCTTCCCTCGTTTCGTCTTTTCTCCAGACACCAGACATGCCTCATATCCATAAACGTTCGTACAGCCATCTGGCACACTGAAATTCAGCACATTTACATTTATAAACTCTGCTATACAGTTTTGTCCTTTCTGTCACCATCACCTTTTCACAGCCTTCTTGTTGATCTTTCTACTTCTTCAGGGTCTTTTTTTTCATTTTCTTTTTGAAGATACAAAAGTGTATCAATTACATGACGCCAAAGATTTGTTCAGTCCCTTTGTTCGGTCACTGAAGGTCTCCAGTGTAACACAAGTCAAGCTGAGAGGGTTACAGACTGAACAGATCACACTTCTGCCGTCACACGCAGGTTAAATTTAGCAGGCGACATCGTCAGCCAGCGAGCAACTGTCTGGGTTGGATTCATATTCTCCTGCAGCAGATGGTTAGAATGTCACTCCAAAGCTCCCCTCGGCTTCCCGTGTTGCACAGTGCACCGCCACGGGGGCTTCTGGGAAACTAGATTCAAGCAAGTTCAGGCCCCTAGACATTATAACCACATGCTGTTTCATCCATTCATCCACTGGTAGAAGAAGTTTCAAAGATAAACATATGTTGCCTGGGATACAGAAAACACACATGAATGGAGCTCATCAGTGATTGTCCAACCCCTGGTTCTGGAAGTACTTTTTTTTAAATAATTTTTTCCCGTAGACTTTCCTATATTCCTTTCAGGTGTGATCAGCTATGTGGTAACTAATGACCTATAGTTTCATTTTCAATTTCTTTCTAAAACTTTAGAAAGTTATTAAAGCATTTTGCTGAATATTGTGTTTTAAATGTGCTTCTTGTACTTAAAAGTACCGCATTATGGATATTAATTAGTTAGCGCGTTGCTGGATAGCGTGTAGCTGTTAGTGCATTGTTCGTTAGTGTGTTGCTGGTTAGCACGTAGCTGTTAGCACGTAACTGGTTAGCACGTTGCTGGTTAGCGCATTACTGGTTAGCGCGTTGCTGGTTAGCGCGTTGCTGGTTAGCGCGTAGTTGGTTAGCGCGTTGCTGGATAGCGCGTATCTGGTTAGCGCGTAGCTGCTTTGCGCGTTGCGCGTTGCTGGTTAGCACGTAGGTGGTTAGCGCGTAGCTGGTTAGCGCGTTGCTGGTTAGCGCGTAGCTGTTAGCACGTTGTTGGTTAGTGTGTTGCTGGTTAGCACGTAGCTGTTAGCACATAGCTGGTTAGCGCATTGTTGGTTAGTGTGTTGCTGGTTAGTGTGTTGCTGATTAGCACGTTGCTGGTTAGCACGTAGCTAGTTAGCGCATAGCTGGTTAGCGTGTTGCTGGTTAGCGTGTTGCTGGTTAGCGTGTTGCTGGTTAGCACGTAGGTGGTTAGCGCGTAGCTGGTTAGCGCATAGCTGGTTAGCGTGTTGCTGGTTAGCGTGTTGCTGGTTAGCGTGTTGCTGGTTAGCGTGTTGCTGGTTAGCACGTAGGTGGTTAGCGCGTAGCTGGTTAGCGCGTTGCTGGATAGCGCGTAGCTGGTTAGCTCATTGCTGGTTAGTGCGTAGGTGGTTAGCGCGTAGCTGGTTAGCGCGTAGCTGGTTAGCGTGTAGCTGCTTAGCGTGTAGCTGCTTAGCGCGTAGCTGCTTAGCACGTTGCTGGTTAGCGCGTTGCTGGTTAGCGCGTAGGTGGTTAGCGCGTAGCTGGTTAGCGCGTTGCTGGATAGTGTGTAGCTGGTTAGCTCGTTGCTGGTTAGCGCGGAGCTGGTTAGCGCGGAGCTGGTTAGCGCGTTGGTGGTTAGCGCGTAGCTGTTAGCGCGTTGTTGGTTAGTGTGTTGCTGGTTAGCACGTAGCTGTTAGCGCATAGCTGGTTAGCGCGTTGTTGGTTAGTGTGTTGCTGGTTAGCGTGTTGCTGATTAGCACGTAGCTGGTTAGCGTGTAGCTGGTTAGCGTGTTGCTGGTTAGCGTGTTGCTGGTTAGCGTGTTGCTGGTTAGCGTGTTGCTGGTTAGCACGTAGGTAGTTAGCGCGTAGCTGGTTAGCGCATAGCTGGTTAGCGTGTTGCTGGTTAGCGTGTTGCTGGTTAGCGTGTTGCTGGTTAGCACGTAGGTGGTTAGCGCGTAGCTGGTTAGCGCGTTGCTGGATAGCGCATAGCTGGTTAGCTCGTTGCTGGTTAGTGCGTAGGTGGTTAGTGCGTAGCTGGTTAGCGTGTAGCTGCTTAGCGCGTAGCTGCTTAGCACGTTGCTGGTTAGCGCGTTGCTGGTTAGCGCGTAGGTGGTTAGCGCGTAGCTGGTTAGCGCGTTGCTGGATAGTGTGTAGCTGGTTAGCTCGTTGCTGGTTAGCGCGGAGCTGGTTAGCGCGTAGCTGGTTAGCGCGTAGGTGGTTAGCGCGTAGCTGGTTAGCGCGTAGCTGGTTAGCGCGTAGGTGGTTAGCGCGTAGCTGGTTAGCGCGTTGCTGGTTAGCGCATAGGTGGTTAGCGCGTAGCTGGTTAGCGCATTGTTAGCGCGTAGCTGGTTAGCGCATTGCTGGTTAGCGCGTTGCTGGTTAGCGCATAGCTGGTTAGCCTCTGCGATGCCTTTGAACTTTTACTATTTGAATTTTCAAAGCCTCTGGGAAAAATGAATGGAAAATGTACTACTACTACTACTACTACTATTACTACTACTACTACTACTACTACTACTACTACTGCTACTGTTGAGCTCCATACTTTACGAAGATGTGAGTCTGGTCACTGGTGAATCTCCCAGAGTTGAAATGAGCGTGATTGGCAGGTGGATTAGCCAATCAGAGACATGCATGCTCCGTCCGTATCCAAACAAATATGGCTGCTTATGAGGAAAACAAAAGGAAATAAATAACACAGAGGACTAAAAAAAACAAAAACAGAATCAAATAGCAAAGCACTAAACTTATTAATCTGAGATAAGAGAAATGTAATTTTCTTTCAAATGAAATGATAGATAAGCAATGAGCTCCTTCCTTTCACACGTGTCACTGAAGCTAGAATAAAAATATTAGACTTAGACAAACTTTTTTGATCCGCAATCTAAATTATTATTATAAATATCATTCTAGACTTGTCAGGAAAAGTCATCTAGCCAATTAAGTTTTTTGATCTGGCGCGGCGAGAGCCGGAGCTGGTTGCAACGCGCTCCCTTATTTTCCAACTTTTTTTCTGCTCTTACCTGCTTGTTCGTTTGCACACTTTGAAGATTATGTGTATAAGGCTAAGTGCTTCAGAAACGCGATGTTTCTGCTCCATTTCAACGTCTATTTTCTCTGGATTTTAACTTTTTCACCGTTGCTATGTGCGTTGCTATGTGCGTGAGGACACGTGCCCCCATTGTTTACACGAGGGATCAGCTGTTAGCGCTGCGCGGCGCAGTTGTGCGCCCCCGTGACCGCCATGAGATCCCGGAGGAGCTACTACGGAGGACGCGCAGAGGCCGACGTGCTGGACGCAAACTCCGGGAAAGGAAAGGACGCTGCAGACCTGTGCTTCCCTCTGTCATCGCGGGAAACGTGCGGTCTATTCAGAACAAGAAGGACGAATTAGCGGCGCTTGCACGGTATCAGCGGGAATACAGAGACTGCAGCGTCATGGTTTTCACGGAGTCCTGGTTAACCCCGCAAATCCCGGACTCAGCTGTTGCCATGGACAACTTTCACCTGCTGCGAGCGGACAGGACGGCAGACAGTGGGAAGAAAAAAGGAGGTGGCCTGGCTGTGTTTGTAAATAAGAAGTGGTGCAAACCTGGACACTGTACAGTTAAGGAGCAGCTGTGTAACAAGGACGTGGAGTTGCTTGCCATTAGCTTACGGCCCTGCTATCTGCCTCGAGAGTTCTCACATGTGATTCTGATCGCTGTGTATGTTCCTCCCTCTGCTAATGCTGAGACAGCACGTGACACACTGCACTCCTGTACGAGCACACTCCAAACTAAGCATCCACAGGCTCTCTTCCTGATTTCTGGAGACTTCAACCATGCATCTCCTGCAACTGTTCTGCCTACATACACCCAGTATGTCACCTGCCCCACAAGAGACAATAAAATATTGGATTTATTTTTTGCCAACGTCAAGGAGGCTTATTCTTCATCCCCACTGCCTCCCCTGGGTAGAGCTGACCACAATATTGTCCATCTGCGGCCTGTGTATCAGCCCATTGTGCACAGACAGCCTGTGGTGCCCCGTGTGGTGAAGAAGTGGACTGCTGAGAGTGAGGAGGCTCTGAGAGACTGCTTTGACACCACAGTGTGGACAGAGCTCTGTGACCCCCATGGAGAGGACATTAATGCGATGACAGAATGCATCACGGACTACATAAATTTTTGTTTTGAAAACATCGTTCCCTCCCAAACGGTGCGGTGTTTTTCAAACAATAAACCATGGGTTAACCCTGACATAAAGGCTCTGCTGAAGGAGAAGAAGAGAGCTTTTAGGTCAGGGACCAAGGAGGAGCTGAAGGCTGCACAGAAGAGGCTGAGGAGAGAAATCAGAATGAGCCAGGCCAGCCATAAGAGGAAGATGGAGCGACAGCTACTGGAGAGGAACATCCAGGGGGTGTGGAGAAGTCTCAAGACCATCTCAGGCTTCAAAGCACCTCCTGCCCAGATGGAGGGGGACCTGCAGTGGGTGAATGACCTCAATGCTCACTTCAGGAGATTTGATCAATCACCCGGCACCCCTCCCCCCACCCAGCTGCCAGCTCCCACCTCCCCAGCTGGACAATGGGGAACTCCTGCTCCTCTTCACACCTTTACCTCTGCTCCACAGCCCTCCACCAAACATGGACTCACCCATCCCCCCAGCCGGCCACTGTCATTCTCTGCAGCCCAGGTGAGACAGGAGCTCAAGAAGATTAGACCGAGGAAGGCAGCAGGACCAGACGGCATCAACTCCAGGCTCCTTAAGTCCTGTGCAGACGAGCTGTGCGGAGTTGTGGAACATGTCTTCAACATGAGCCTTAAGCTGAGGGTGGTGCCACAACTCTGGAAGACCTCCTGTGTGGTACCAGTGCCTAAGACACCGCACGCTAAAGACCTCAGCAGCTTCAGGCCGGTGGCTCTAACATCCCACCTGATGAAGACACTGGAGAGACTGGTCCTTGGCCACCTCCGCTCCACCGTGAGCTCAGCGATGGACCCGCTGCAGTTTGCGTACCAGCCTGGCATCGGAGTGGAGGATGCCGTCATCTACCTGCTGCATCGCTCACTGTCTCACCTGGAGAACCCCGGCAGCACTGTGAGGATTCTCTTCTTTGACTTCTCCAGTGCTTTCAACACCATCCAGCCACTGCTCCTCAGGGACAAACTGGAGACCGCCGGTGTGGACTGTGACCTGGCAGACTATATCCTGGACTACCTCACAAACCGGCCCCAGTTTGTGAGAGCCAAGAATTGTGTGTCTGACCTCCTGACCTGCAGTGTGGGGGCGCCCCAGGGCACTGTCCTCGCGCCCTTTCTTTTCACCCTCTACACTGCAGACTTCAGACACAACACGGACAGCTGTGTCCTGCAGAAGTTCTCTGATGACTCCGCCATCATTGGTCTCATCAAGGATGACGATGATGGGGAGTACAGAGGACTAATACAGGACTTTGTGGACTGGAGTCAGCGGAACCACCTCATCATCAATGCAGGGAAGACCAAGGAGATGGTGGTGGACTTCCGCAGACGCCACTCTACTGCCCCCTCAGTGAACATCCAGGGAAGGGACATTGAGAGAGTGGACTCTTACAAGTACCTGGGTGTTCATCTGAACAATAAGCTGGACTGGACTCATAACACAGACGCACTGTACAGGAAGGGCCAGAGTCGGCTCTATCTCCTGAGGAGACTACGGTCCTTTGGAGTGAGAGGGCCACTCCTGAAGACCTTCTATGACTCTGTGGTGGCATCAGCCATCCTGTACGGTGTGGTCTGCTGGAGCAGCAGCATCACAGAGAGGGAGAAGAAGAGGCTGGACAAGGTCATCAAGAAGTCCAGCTCAGTCCTGGGCTGTCCTCTGGACTCAGTGCAGAAGGTGGGGGACAAGAGGGTCCTGGCTAAGGTCACCTCTATGCTGGACCATGAGTGTCACCCCCTGCAGGACGCTCTGTCTGCTCTGGAGAGCAGCATCAGTGACAGACTGATTCACCCTCGCTGTGTGAAGGAGAGGTTTGGCAGGTCTTTCCTTCCTGCTGCTGTCAGACTGTACAACGAACACTGTTAACATGTCATTCTACGTATCTGCACTTACAAATATTCACCTATAATCCAGAGTCTATTTTTAGGTATAGTTTTAAAATTATCCTAGGCCATTATTTATTTATTTATTATATTGCATGTTACTTTTTCCTGCTGTTCTTGATCTGTGCGTTGCAACACTGGAATTTCCCCACTGTGGGACTAATAAAGGCATATCTTATCTTATCTTATCTTAAAGTGGCGAAATCCGTGAGCCCTGAAGAAGAAATGCATCTCACTTTTGCTAATAATGGACTTGTTTAATCAGAGTACCTTGGATGATCTTTTTGAAGCCCCTTTAACAATTTGGCCCTGCATGTTTTACACTATGTATGAGGCTTGATTTTGCCATTTTAATCTTTCTCAAAGAGCGGCTGATTTTACTTGTGTGGTCCATCGATGCACTCCCAACTCTAGTCCCATCTGCACAAGTGTTTTTGAAATTGAGTCATTACCGTCCAGAAAGAATTTGCAATCTGAAGTTACTGGACTGAGAAGCTAAAAGTGGGTTTGGGCTGACTCAGCTGCTAGTGTAGTGCTGCAAAGTGTCAAATGTGCTTTATTGATACTTTGCAGCTGATGTCTTCAACTTCACCTGGGGTTGTTATGCTAACTGTAGGCACTGCTTTGTCTGAGGTTTGTTAGACTTTATCTGAGCTTTATTTTAACGCAATCAAGATCAATCAAAGATCAAAGTCAGCTTTATTGTCAATTCTGCCATATGTGTTCGACATAGGCCTACAGTAAATCGAAATTTCATTTCTTTCTGACCCAGTAGTGCAAAAGACAGCGTACAAAATACAACATAAAGACAAAACAAAACAACAACAAAAATCTAAAATCAGTGCAAAAGAATAAATAAATACCTATTTACAGATGTCCAAAATGTGCAGTGAAATGGTAATGTGCAATAGAATGTGCATTGAAAGTAAAGCTAAAAATAAATGTGCAACAGTAGTAATTCCAGTGCAACAACAGTAGTAAACAACAGGACAACAGTAGTAAAATTCCAGTAGTAAATGTAAATGTGCAACAGTGCAACAGTCGTCCTTAGCAGCAGTTTTTAAAGTGTCTAGAGTGATATGTGTTTTTATGGGGTAAGGTGAGAGTTCAGCTTCCTGACAGTCTGGTGGATGAAGCTGTTTGACAGTCTGGTGGATGAAGCTGTTTGACAGTCGGGTGGATGAAGCCGTTCGACAGCAGGGCTCTCAAGTTTTGAGCGGGGTCGTGCGTGTGACTGTAATTTCCGAGGACCGGGGGGGGGGGGGGGGGTGCGAGTCAACAATTTTTGGCGCTTGAATTGCGTGAGAAATGCCGTGTGAGCGTGTGAATTCGTCGAATTGCGTGTTGAGAGCCCTGTTTGTCTAAAGAGCAAACTTAAACTACAAAGCAACTAATGAGAGTTCTATAAATTAAGTTATTACCTGATGGTTCTCAGTTTGTTTTATCATCACCGCACTTTGTCAGTGCGCGCTGAGAGGGGCGGGGAGGAGGGAGCGGGACATTTTTAACGGGTTCATGTAAGAGTCTGGTCAATGCACCCGGCCCGCGTCTCACCGCGTCTCATCGCGTCTCACCGCGACTCGCCATGGGCAGTTCGGCTCTGGGCCGCGCGTATTCCGCGCGTAAGCCGTCGGGGGGGACACGTTACGCACAGACGGAGACACCGGGACCGGAGTCGGTGCGTCTCAGAGGAGACGTGGCACCGGGACTGAGGCTCAGGACGTGCCCGGGGGACGGCCCTCCCCCTGTTCCCCCTGCTCCCCCGGGGCGGCGCTGAAAACGCGCGGAGCCTGCATAAACTAGCCACACAGACCAATTTTCTGGGCACAAAAAAAAAAAAAAAAAAAAAACACAAATCAGCGTGAGAAATGCCATGTGTGGCGTGTGCGCGTGTGAATACGTCGAATTGCGTGTGTCACACTCTCAATGCGTGAGCCTTGAGAGCCCTGCGACAGTCTGGTGGATGAAGCCGTTCGACGGTCTGGTGGATGAAGCCGTTCGACGGTCTGGTGGATGAAGCCGTTCGACGGTCTGGTGGATGAAGCCGTTCGACAGTCTGGTGGATGAAGCCGTTCGACAGTCTGGTGGATGAAGCCGTTTGACAGTCTGGTGGATGAAGCTGTTTGACAGTCTGGTGGAGTGGGCCCGGAGACTCCGGTACCTTCTCCCCAAGGGCAGGAGGCTGAAGAGGCTGTGTGAGGGGTGGCCCGGGTCACCCACAATGCTGGACGCTCTGCGGGTGAGCCGGGTGTTAAAAATGTCCAGGAGGGAGGGGAGAGAGACACCAGCGATCCTCCCAGCTGCATTCACTATGCGCTGCAGGGCTTTCCTGTTCTGTTCAGCTCCCGTACCACACAGTGATGCAGCAGGTCTCAATGGTGCCTCTGTAGAAGGTGGTCATGATGGGTGGGGGGGCTCCAGCTCTCCTCAGTTTGCGGAGGAAATAGAGGCGCTTCTGAGCCCTCTTTGCCAGTGATGCAGTATTCAGTGTCCGCAGAACCCGAACACTAGGAAGTGCAATCGCGCAACGTAGACCTTAGACGCTCATCCAATGGGAGCATCCCTTCGTCTATCCCGTCTATCCTTCCCGGCCAATCGCGGCTCGGGACCGTCTAGCGTTCTCCGCGGCGACTTGCGCCTCACTGATGTGCACCCCCAGGAATTTGGTGCTTCTCACCCTCTCTACAGCAGCACCGTAGATGGACAGTGGGGGGTGCTGGGTCTCTGGGCCTCTCCAGAAATCTGAGCAGAAAAAGCTGGTTTGTGCTGTTCTACAAGTCTCTTGCACATACAATTGTAGTCAGAAGCTAGCTAGGATTAGCCAGTTGTTCAGTTAGTCACTCTCACCATTTTTGTTGCAAATCAAACTCTTCAAC
>JAVJIX010000355.1:0-385737 GCA_036785185.1 Paratrypauchen microcephalus | reverse complement strand
GACCATGAACGCTTGTATTGATCACAGGCTTCTGTGCATTGGCAGCCACAGTTTTCTGACAGTAGTCTGACAGACCAGAGTGGAGGGTTATAGACTACAGCACTTTGAGAAGCCATTTATTGTGACTAATAATGAATCTGATCTATGTTTTTTGTATTGATCACAGTCTTCTGTGATCAATATAAGCATGATCAATAGTTGTTTAAATCCATTTAGTATTTTTTTCTTGAGTTTTCAGACATTCAACATTTTTGACAGTGAGTGCCTCAGCCCTTTTTTGCTTAAAAGTGTTTACTAATATTTGCATTGTGTTACCATGGTAACTGCTCATCATTCCACCATACAGACATAGGTAGAACAGCCCCAGCTTGATGCCAATGTGGACCAATTCGAGCTGCTGTGACTGAACGCTTTGATGGACCTGTTATAGTTTCATGATGTTTTGGAGGAAACTAATGGACCAAAAGAAAACCACAGACAGACACAGGGAGAATATGCAAATTGCACATAAAAAGGTCATCTCGGGGAACTAAACCCACGGCCTTGTCGCTGTGAGTCGAGTCAGACATCAACATCTCCCGTTCTGTCCTTCCATGAGAGTAATGTTCTTCTCTGCACAAAGGAAGCCAATCAGACAAGGTGAGTAATACAATTAATCCCGGAAACCCACAAAATTAGAATTAAAAACTAATTTTGGATTTGATACATTGAATTCTGATGATCCACAGCACTGAGGCACGCTCGAAAACTTCACCGTAACACCATAATGTGATTTTAGTTTGCTTTAATGTGACATTTTGACAGTGCAGATACACTATTATTATTATTGTTATTATTTCTGGTGATTGGTGCTTTATTTTTTTATTTTTTTTTGCTTTTTTTGAGGACTTTTTACCATTCAAATGATTCTGTTTTAAATTGCTAATGGCCCCATTGTTTAATTATTCTGAAAACCCATGGACAGAGCAAGCAGTTGAAATGTGAAAAATAAAAACGTGAAATCAGTACTAGTTAATTTTCATTTGAAGTGGTCCATAGTTATTCCTCATTCTCTGTATTATTACCCGCAATGAGTTTATGAGAGGTTTTCACAACTTTTAGAGACTGTAGCTGAGTTTTGCCGTGATGGTAAAGCTAAAAACAACTCCCATGCTAACACACACTTCTGTATCTAATTAATAAAATGCATTATTGATTAGATACAGACAGCAGCACACTTATTTTGACCTTAAGAGCTGCTTATACAATACAAGATCAAATACATGTGGGGGAAAAAAAAGTACAGGACCTTAAAATGTTTAAAGATCCCATGACATGGTACTTCTTGATGCTTTTATATGGCTCCTTAATGGTTCCCTAATACTGTAAATGAATCCTTCTTCAAAATCAACAACCATCAGTCAACAGTGCATGAGAAACAGAGATAAGATGAGAAAGAGTCATAAATGTCACTCTGGAACACTCCATTATGGGCGTTGTTGCTTGAATGCAAATGAGGAGGACAGAGATGGCCTATAGTAGGGAGTGGGGGGCGTGGCCAAACTCTCCACTCCGCTCTGTGACCCACTTCCGTGTTTTTGTGTGGAGGGAGAGATGAGAAGCGTTCCATTGAAAAATAAACACATTTCCACAGAAAATAAAATTAAACCACTGCTGTTTCAGATATCCACAGGCTCAGATAAAGGACTTCCGAGCCTAGAAACACTCGCAAGTTCCTCCAGGCAAATAAAAAAATGTATTTCGCATTGCGTAGCTCCTCCGCAGTCCAAACTCTCTGGGCGTGATTTACAGAGACGCTGAGTACAGACAGACGGGGGTGGAACTGCATTTGTATTTCTTTTTTCGAGCTGACGTCAATAAGTTTCCTTGTTCAAAACCGTTTGAGCTGTGTTTTTTTCTAACGCAGAAAAGGATCGCAAATGCTCAGTTTAGACATTTCACAACTTTTAACCATGGGGGGGGGGGGGGGGGGGGGCTAAACAGGGTAGGGGAGCTCACATTAACGTTCAAAAACCTCAGAAAGTGAAAATTTCATGTTATGGGACCTTTAAATGGTGCTGAAAATAAATCCCCAACTTTACTGGTCCTGCATCAGTCACAAGCAGTTTTTTGAGTGTCACAAAAGTGTATGACTCAGGTTTCCTCCAAAGGACAGTGGGTGTTTGGGGAGTTATTCACACTTTTTGACGGCCTGTCTTTAAAGGGACAGAGGAAGGACAAAAGAATAAGACGCACCGCTTCTCACGCCTCAAAATGACTACCCTAAGACCCCATTTCTGTCAGAAGAGAATGAAACCGGTCATTTTTTGGATTGCAGTGCCATTAACTTCCTAGAATGTGACGATGTTATAGTCCCAGATGTCAGCAGGAAACAGTAGTACTTTTCTATGAAGTATCCAAAAGGTAAATGCACAAAACCAAAAACCAAACATAATCATTTAAGCAAACATAACTCTCTGGAAGATTGAACTTTTTTTTGCCAGTTTTTCCTCATACATAATTGACTAATTACAGAGATATTTACAATAAAACAGGTTTATTTTTCCTGGACACCACAGCAGTCTGGAGCAGTTTTCAGGTACTTCTCTATGTTTGTGCTTGAACCTGAGTGAAACCGAGCTGCCTTGGTTGAATTTGCACTGCAGTACATTCAAAGTCCAAAGTTCAAAGTTCAGCTTTATTGTCAAAAAACATATGTACAGGTCGCACACACTTGAAATTGCAGCGCCCCCTAGGCCCACAGTGAACATAAAACATGTGATAAACAAGACAATAAACACCATGACTAAAACATCACATATACCTGTAGTAAAAGTACAACTACTACTACTACTACTACTACTACTACTACTACTACTACTACTACTACTACCATGACTAAAACATCACATATACCCGTAGCAAAAGTACAGTAAACTTGTATATAAAACAAATAAAACACACAATGTGTAGTGTAATAAAGCTCAAATGGTGCCATTTAAGCAGCAGTGTCAGTGTCATTTAAGCAGCAGTGTCAGTGTCATTTAAGCAGCAGTGTCAGTGTGATTTAAGCAGCAGTGTGATTGGGAGAGAGTTGAGCATCCTGACAGCTTGGTGGATGAAGCTGTCTTTCAGTCTGCTGGTCTTGGCCCTGAGGCTCCTCAGTCTCCTTCCTGATGGCAGCAGACTGAAGAGGCAGTTGGATGGGTGGGTGGGATCACCCAGAGGGTGAGGCGGGTGAGGCGGGTGCAGTAGTGTCCTGCAGGGAGGGGAGAGAGACACCCACGATTCTCTCAGCTGCTCTCACTACTCGGTGTAGCTTTTTTCCGGGTGCAGGACACGGTGCAGGTGCCATACCACACAGTGATGCAGCTGCTGAGGATGCTCTCTGTGGTGCCTCTGTAGAAGGTGCTCATGATGGGAGCATCACATTCAAGTTGGTGTAAGGCAGTCTGCAAGTAATCTGGGCAAAATATAGTTTAACATTGCAAACTTCCGGCACATTAGGAATGCGTTATCACTAGAAGTTGCAAAGTCTTACCTTGATGCCATGATCATGTCTCATATTTTGTACTGTATATCATCATGGTCTCAGGCTAACCTAACAGCTCTAAAATCTCTTACATCTTTACATAATCAGGCCCTGAAAATTCTCGATAAAAAGCCAAGGCGCTACCATCATTGCCATGTTCTGGAAAAATATAAAATACGAAGTTTCGACAACTTGATCAGGTACTCTGATATCCGTCTGGTCCACAAAATTCTACATGATGCCGCCCCACCTCCTCTTAAGACCTTCATCCAGCCTCGCTCTCAGCTCACAAGTAGAGTGTTAAAGGAAAAGTAAAGTTTTTTTTACAATCTGAGCCTTATTTTGGTAATAAAACAAGTTGTTTTACTCACCCATAGCACTTTGGTGTCATATGGAGCACTTCCAGAGATGTTTTGGATTAGCGTTAGCCTAGCGTGACTTCTAGCCATAGCTCAGGCCATATAATATATTCCCCGAGCATGTAATATGCCCCGTGCAGGCTCCAAATAACACAAACTTTAGCACTTTTCAAATCATAGAAGCCCGATATCTTAGTCTATGATTTCGTTTGAGTCAAAAGTGGCCTGTAATCCGAGATTTATCCATAATTTACAGCTTTGCGTTTCATGTTTGGGTCCCGGGAGCTGAGAGCACAGTCTGCACATGCGCACTGGCTAAATCTCGGATTACAGGCCACTTTTGACCACATGAAATCGTAGACTAAGACATCGAGCTTCTATGATTTGAAAAGTGCTAAAGTTTGTGTTATTTGGAGACCGCAAACATGTGCCCTGAGAACTCACATTACGGAGATCGCTAATCTAAAACATCTCCGGAAGTGCTCCATATGACACCAAAGTGCTATGGGTGAGTAAAACAACTTGTTTTATTACCGAAATAAGGCTCAGATTGTAAAAAACGTTACTTTTCCTTTAAGGTCTGTGTCTAGAGGCGACTGCAATGTTCCTAAAAGAAAGTCTGCCTTCTCTCAATCTGCCTTTTCCTATAAAGCCATCAAGGAATGGAATGGGCTTCCAGACAATCTAAAGAACATGTAAAAACATGACATGATTTTTACAGCTTTTCACAGGCCGTCAAAAACTGGATTCTGGAGCCAAAACATGCTCACACTAACAATACCAGACGGGTCTTTTGCCATCAGGTGTTACCCTTGTGGGTATCACCTGATGCCCCCAGATTACCAGACCAATAGTGCTACAACATTGCATTACATTAAACATTGCACATTTAACTTGTAAATAGTTAATTTGTTGTATATTTGTATATTGTATAGTTGTATTGTCTCGCCTTCCCAGGACTACAGATGGAAATGAGCTCTGAGCTACATTCTGTGCTTAATGTAATTGTACACTGTCCTAATAAACTAATAAAGATAAAGAAAGATATGTGACAAAAGCCAATTGGCATGCTTACAGGACCCATATTTCACAATTATGATTTTTAATGATGCTGTTTATTTAAAAAAAAAACAAGTTTACTTGGATTATCCTGCTTTGTGTCAGCGGCATTAAGTAGTTTCCATATTATTGTTTATCACAGAATTTCTCTGTACCTATAGATCGTGCATCAAAATGTGTTTTTGTGACAGGCCTTTGTATAACCCCTCAGTGATTCTTCATCCAACAGTTAATCCAACCAAGTGTAACTGTTCAGGTTGAAAAGGCAAATCCTGATCTGAAATCAAACTCAAATGTCTGTGCCATTCTAGATTTTAGTTTGCTCTCTTTTTATTTAAGACCGAACACTATAACATCTTTCAACATGTCTAACAAAAGGTTTACAACACACGAACAGACCACACACAACCTCTGATACCATTGTTTATGAACACTGTAAATCCTGTTATTGCATGCATTTGGTAAGAAAGCTTTACAGCTCCCTCTGCTCACTCTCCTTCATTATTCTTCTCATTCTCAGAGACAACAAAACAGCCATAGTCACTGAAAATCTATTCAATGTATTCTTCACATCTGCAAATTATGGGTTTCTGCTTCTCTTTCATTTTGAGGACTCGAGCCCATTCAAACGATGTAAGAGTTTGTTTTTAATTGTTAATAGATATAGATTTTCATACCTTTGAAACGCATGGATAGGCTGAAAGTTATTTTATTTAGAGTTTGAAGATTTATATGGGACAACAACAGCAGCAAGATCAAGTTTTTTCGTGAATTATCTTAAGATTTATGGTGAGTTTACTCTGCATCATTTCAAGAAAATAGTTTCCTAGTACATATTTCTGTATAAACAGTTTTTAAATAAATGTTTATGTATGAAAGTTTGCTTCTACCGATGGAACGAGATCAAACTGCCATGAGACTGTGTGCACACAGAAAAAATAATCTTACCAGATTTCATCCACTGTCTTTGTTACGGGCATGAAAGGGTTCCACGCCTCGCTCAAGCTCTGGAAAGTTGCATATCTTTGAGCAGCTGTAGCTAAAAGACTCCTCCACACAGAGACGTGTAGCTCACATATTCAAACAAATAATTTACTTTTTATTTCATTGTGATTAATCAATATTAACACAAACAATCAGTGCTAAAGACTGTACAAAAAGACTGAAAAACTAATAAAATATAACCACTTCTAAATCACCCGTGGAGAGAGCAGAACACGCAGTCATTTAAACATTTAAACATTGTTTGAAAAAAATCCACAAAGAGATGTTTAGGCCCTCTTCATCCATAATTTAGTTTAAAGTAAGAAAGGAGGAGAGAGAGAGAGAGAGAGAGAGAGAGAGAGAGAGAAACATGTTGGATATTGAGAAAATAAATAGTGATACATGTAGGGATTTGCACAGGTGTTTAAAACCTTTTCTTGCATTGTGGCCACATGTCGCCTGAGTTTAAGTGGGTCAACTGGAGGGAAAACAGACATGTTCACCCCTAAAAGCATGCTGGCCACATACGTGCAGCCCTATAGTTGCATTCTTTTGCTGCTAGATGGCGCTGTGATATCCTGTTGCAGAATTAAGATGGCAGCCCCCAGTGGAAGCAGGTGAGTTTGACTTTCCCACTTGTCAAGTGCAATAATTCCTCCACGGAGAGGAAAATGAAGGGAAAATCTATATCAGTTTAGTAAAATATTTGTTTTAATCAATCAATCAATCAATTTTATTTGTATAGCACATTTAAAACAGCCAAAGCTTACCAAAGTGCCATGTGTTTTAGAACATGTAGAAGTAGTAGATGGTGATTTTCAAAGAAAAAGAAACAAACCAGGAGGTATTTTATCGACTGGCCACATATGTGACCACTATGCATATGCATATAGCTGACATCTGACACATCTGACACATATGTGGCCAGTATGCATGTATGTTTTTTGTGTATAATATTAAAGTTATGATATAGTAATAATCTTTCACACCACACATACAGTGATGAAGCAGCTATAGCACAAATTTTAGGGGTACATTTTATATATATATATATATATATATATATATATATATATATATATATATATATATATATATATATATATATATATATATATATATTAGGGCTGGGAATATTAACGCGTTAATCGCGATTAGAGTTATGATCGCGAACAATTTTTTTAATCGCGATCAGAGTTTGCCAGCATTTTCCGCAATTCTACCATCCATATGCAGCTCATTTGGTTGTATTAATTAAACTCATTGTCGGTTAAACGCGCTATTTTGAGTTTGCTAGTATTTTGTTCCTTCTACACATCCGTAGGCAGCTCGAGCGGGCTTCAATCATTTATTTACAATTTCTCAAAGTAAGCACTATTACTGGTTCATTGTTACTTTTTCCTTTCTCTGCACTTTTTTGAAATAAAAAAAATGGTGAGAAATACTTTGCATTGTGAGTTTAACTTTAGATTCAAACGGTCTTACTGCAAGATATCAATATTAAACATGCAAAATAAATCACGATTAATCACGATTAACTATGAAATTTCTGAGATTAGTTGCGATCAAGAAAATTAATCGTTTGACAGCCCTAATATATATATATATATATATATATATATATATATATATATATATAAAGTTCACAGAATGTCAGTGTTACTTTAGGGATCAATAAATATTTAGCATTTTTTGACATCTTTTGTCTTCATGTCCTTCCATTTTTGCATTAGCTGCATGGTGGCAACATATGTGACATCCCTAAAACCCCCAATTTAGGAACTTTATTTGAAAAAGCAGTATGGGGTATGTCTAATAATGTTAAAAATACATGTCTGATTGGAATTTGGCAGCTTTGGTATAAAAAAAAACTTTGTTCTATGCAAAAAAGGGTTAAATAGGCTTTTATGTATGAAAATGACTTAATTTTTTATAACTATATCTGATTGATGTAAATTATTTCAAAATCTTGTCTCGTCTCATTCTCATGGACCCTATCTTGTGTCTCGTCTCGTCTCCTGAAAATTGTCTTGTCCCTCCCCTGTTTGCTTCAGTTTGTTATAATATAGTGTCCTCCTTAAAAACATGGAGTTGTATTTTGCATCATTTACACATTTACCTTTTATCTTCAGTTCATTAGAGATTTGAAGTTCCAGGGCTGAAATGATCCAAATGATTGTAGTGACAGTGTATGCAGTTTGAAAACACAGTGGAGCGCTACCACATGACATCGCAAGGTGAAACAGTGAGAGAGGAGCTCAGAGTTTGTGTGTTAAACATCTGAGAAACAAAGCACAACCACAGGTATGTTATTGATGAGGAAACAACAGTGTAACAGATCTGAAAATAGCCTAATATAGAACATTTAACCATGAGAACATCTGATCTGCTTTCAATCCACAATCCTGCCCTGTGATTGGTCCAACGCCTATCCCACTGGTAACCAAACCAAATGGATTTTCGTGACAAACATTGTGGGAATGCATCTTGCTGTCCAGGGTAAACACTGGCTAAATGACTGAAATGACAACAGAACATTTGTGTTTTATCTGCAGCAGATGTTATCAGGGCGTGCTTGTGGAAGTTTAACAAGCTCAAGATGTGACATGTAGCACTGAGCGCCATGCTGCTGTATTGTTATTCCATACAACGGCTGTGAGATTTGATGTGGGAGAGATACTGTGAATTTCAATGTCTTATATGATAATGATAATAAATAAAAACAACAGAAAACAATCTGAGCGCTTCTACAGGGTTAATCATGCAGGGTCAACCAAAAGAACCGTGCACGATGCTTGAATACTGAAGAGAACACTGAACCACTACTGAATACATTCTGACTCACAACCCGTTCACATGTTAATAATTCTGTTGGAAAACTTTACTGTAAGAATCAATTCCCACAGCAAACTGTGCTTTAGACCAGGGGTGTAAAACTCATTTTGGTCCGGGGGCCGTATCCAACCGACTTTGATCCCAAAGGGGCCGGATCAGAAAACTCACGGCAAATATACCCCAAAAATAGCAATAAGTCCAAATATTTGTGCAGAGAAACTCAAATCTATTACAGAAGTCTTTTTTTATTTGATGAACGCTTTCTTTTGCAACATATTATAATATTATGAACAACCTGAAACTTTAAAGGTCCCATGACATGGTACTTCTTGATGCTTTTATATGGCTCCTTAATGGTTCCCTAATACTGTAAATGAATCCTTCTTCAAAATCAACACTCAGTGCATGAGAAACAGAGATGAGATGAGAAAGAGTCATAAATGTCACTCTGGAACACTCCATTATGGGCGTTGTTGCTTGAATGCAAATGAGGAGGACAGAGATGGCCTATAGTAGCGGGTGGGGGCGTGGCCAAACTCTCCACTCTTTCCTCTTCAGCTGTGCCCTGTGCGCTCTGACCCACTTCCGTGTTTCTGCACAGGGGGAGAGATGAGAAGCGTTCCATTGAAAAATAAACACATTTCCACAGAAAATAAAATTAAACCACTGCTGTTTCAGATATCCACAGGCTCAGATAAAGGACTTCCGAGCCTAGAAACACTCGCAAGTTCCTCCAGGCAAATAAAAAAAACGCATTTCGCATTGCCTAGCGCATTCGCAGTCCAAACTCTCTGGGCGTGATTTACAGAGACGCTGAGTACAGACAGACGGGGGTGGAACTGCATTTGCATTTCTTTTTTCGAGCTGATGTCAATAAGTTTCCTTGTTCAAAATCGCCCGTTTGAGCTCTGATTTTTTCTAACACAGAAAAGGATCGCAAATGCTCAGTTTAGACATTTCACAACTTTTAACCATGGGGGGGGGGCTAAACAGGGTAGGGGAGCTCACATTAACGTTCAAAAACCTCAGAAAGTGAAAATTTCATGCCATGGGACCTTTAAGAAAAATGTAATTTCAACACGTGCAGGTTTCCCATTCATATCCGTGAACAAATTCAAATTAGTCCATTGTTTTGTGGAAAATCCTGCACTCGGCGTCCACTTTTCTCATTTCTGACATTTTTGCTGATGAGGGCGTCACGGTCAACAGTCAAAACGAAAGAGATTTAAGAGTTTTTGGAAAGAGGCGAGTTTTCATTCGTGCTGCTCTGGTGGGAGGCGCTGGAGACGCTGCTATGCTGAGCTGCACAGAAAGGCTCAGAAAATTACCAATATTTTAATAGAAAATTAAAATATAATAAAAATATTTAAAAAGAAAATCAGCCGAGGGCCAGATTAAAGGTCCTGGAGGGCCGGATCTGGCCCCCGGACCGCATGTGGATTAGATGATTGAAGAATACAAGTGTAAAAATTCTTGCAAGATTAGCAACAACTGTAAACAGATATGGATTCAACTCTATAGATGGAACATATTGCATTATTTTCTGATCTGTTATAATGTTGTTTGTCATTAAAAACAGACCTGGAGTTGTTCTCTTCAACACACAAATCCTGCATGTTTAGGCTGTGTTCTTCTTTCAAAATAAAAACACCTCGTGATGTCATGCGGGAATACATTTCAGCCCTAGTTATTATTAGTCACTTCAGACCAGTGTTGGGCAAGTTACTCAAAAAGTGTAATACTCTACTTATTACTTGTTACTGTCATTTTAAAGTAATGCCTTACATTACAATATTACTCTAAATAAAAGTAAGGCATTACACTACTTTTGCATTACTTTAGTTACTCTGGAAATAAGGATTTGGCATCTACAGTGCAAATCTCTCATGTGTCATGACTTTCACCTGCCTCCAGGAGGTTTTGGGAGCTGCAGACTGAAAACCAACATGTTCAGTCATTGCTTCTTTGTCGGGTCAACATCAGTTTCGGCTGCTTTGTTGGGGTTGTATCGTTCCCTGTCCCATCCCCTCCTTTCCTGACTAATTTCGTGGTGCTATGGCACCTCTGCAAGTGCTTCGTCAAATTGCTTGTACTGCATTTGGACGTGGAAAGAGGTTTGGGATTCACACACAGTGTGCATTTAACTAAAATGTTCTTGGAGTCCTTATTTTGAACGAAGTGAAAGTAGTGGGCGTATGCCCATCTTGAAAAGGAGCTAGCACTATCCGATTCTTCTGGTTCTGTCATCCTTTGTCAGTCTGCCAGTTCCAGATGAAGTAAAAGGAAATGGAATGGTCTGCGCGGACTTTTATATCACTAGCTGATCTCGCGGAACTTTGTATGAAATGTAATGTTCTGTGCGGACTTATCAGATTCAGTATCTGATCTCGCGGTGATCCGCGAACTTTGTATGAAGAAAACGCAAAACCCACAAAAACAAAGCAGGTTAAAAATGTATTGTAATGTGCGTTACTGGCATTGTAACGAGTAATATATTACCGATTTTCTTCCCTGTAATGCGTTACATTACTGCGTTACACCAAAAACTAATGCATTACAGTAATTAATGACTTTTGTAACGAGTTACTCCCAACACTGCTTCAGACTAATAATAAAGAGTTACTCCAGCATGTGTGAATGAAAGAAAACATAACTCCAGGTCTGTTTTTGATGAGGTAACAGGATTATATCATGGCTTAAACCTCAGCAGAGTAAATCTTGTGTAATACAGGAACATTAATGTGTTCAAATGTACTTCTGCACAGTGCTGCTGTAGTTACACCACTCCAGCTGTGTTTTTGGATGTTTGGACAGTATCTTGTGTTCTGTCCTCAGATTTTTTTCTGTCTGGAAAATCTTTGTCGTCCACTGGGCTGGCTGTTCCTGGCCTCCCTCCAGCCACATCCTGCCTGTAGTGCCCTGGCTTCCTGCAGGTTTGGCACAATAACACATTCTGAAGTATAACATTTTGCTGAGGAAAATATAGTAATATTAAATATTAAAGGTAATTCACTGCTCACTGCTGCAATAACCAAAAAGCAGCAAAATGAAACCCTTTAGTAGTTAGGATATTTATTCATTTATTCAACCCTCTTCAGCTGAAATCTAATCGTAGTACAGAAAAAGAACAAAAACTTCCCCACTAGTACAAAGAAAAAGTACACATGATAAATACTGACCGGAAAAATAACTGTTCCATCTTTCTTATATTGAACGACAAGTACATATAGTAATTATCATGACAGGCCAATGGGAAGGAATATAGTACTAGGGACGCACCAATACAATACCGGTATTAGATATCAGTGCCAATATTTAAAATTCTGATGGCTTGTACTGTATTTCAGTTTCAAGATATCAGTCTCATTTTGGTCTACAGCTCTGGAAAAAAATAAGAGACCACTGCATTTGTTTGTGAAATCAGCATCTCTACATGTATCACAGCCATTCCATTCCAGCGTCTGTTGAATTCCAACACAAACACAAAGCTGAGCTACTTCAGTTCTTGCACCAGGAGTGGAATAAAGTCACCCAAGAACAATGTGAAAGACTGGGACTAAACCAGGTCTGAACCAGGACTAAACCAGGTCTAAACTAGGACTAAACCAGGTCTGAACCAAGACTAAACCAGGTCTAAATTAGGACTAAACCAGGTCTGAACCTAGACTAAACCAGGTCTAAATTAGGACTAAACCAGGTCTGAACCAGGACTAAACCAGGTCTAAACTAGGACTAAACCAGGTCTGAACCTAGACTAAACCAGGTCTAAACTAGGACTAAACCAGGTCTGAACCAAGACTAAACCAGGTCTAAATTAGGACTAAACCAGGTCTGAACCAAGACTAAACCAGGTCTAAATTAGGACTAAACCAGGTCTGAACCTAGACTAAACCAGGTCTAAATTAGGACTAAACCAGGTCTGAACCAAGACTAAACCAGGTCTAAACTAGGACTAAACCAGGTCTGAACCAAGACTAAACCAGGTCTAAATTAGGACTAAACCAGGTCTGAACCTAGACTAAACCAGGTCTAAACTAGGACTAAACCAGGTCTGAACCAAGACTAAACCAGGTCTAAATTAGGACTAAACCAGGTCTGAACCAAGACTAAACCAGGTCTAAATTAGGACTAAACCAGGTCTGAACCTAGACTAAACCAGGTCTAAACTAGGACTAAACCAGGTCTGAACCAAGACTAAACCAGGTCTAAATTAGGACTAAACCAGGTCTGAACCTAGACTAAACCAGGTCTAAATTAGGACTAAACCAGGTCTGAACCTAGACTAAAGCAGGTCTAAACTAGGACTAAACCAGGTCTGAACCAAGACTAAACCAGGTCTAAATTAGGACTAAACCAGGTCTGAACCTAGACTAAACCAGGTCTAAACTCGGACTAAACCAAGTCTGAACCTAGACTAAAGCAGGTCTAAACTAGGACTAAACCAGGTCTGAAACAAGACTAAACCAGGTCTAAACTAGGACTAAACCAGGTCTGAACCAAGACTAAAGCAGGTCTAAACTAGGACTAAACCAGGTCTGAACCTAGACTAAAGCAGGTCTAAATTAGGATTAAACCAGGTCTGAACCTAGACTAAACCAGGTCTAAATTAGGACTAAACCAGGTCTGAACCTAGACTAAAGCAGGTCTAAACTAGGACTAAACCAGGTCTGAACCAAGACTAAACCAGGTCTAAATTAGGACTAAACCAGGTCTGAACCAAGACTAAACCAGGTCTAAACTAGGACCCAAGAACAATGTGACAGACTTGTGGAGGCCAAGACACATGAAAGCTGTGATTAAAAATAAGGGTTATTGCACCAAATATTGATTTGTGAACTCTTCTTAAGTGTAAACATTAGTATTATGTTGTTTTAAAATGAATTTGATCTTGTTTCTTTGCATTGTTTGAGCTCTGAAAACATGGATCTTTATTGTTATTTTGACCATTTGTCATTTTCTGCAAATAAATGCTCTAAACGATAATAATTTTTATTTGAAATTTGGGGGAAATGTTGTCAGTAGTTTATAGACTCAAACAAAAATGTTCCTTTTGCCCAAACACTTATCTATAAGTAGTAAAATCAGAAAAACTGATCATTTTGCAGTGGTCTCTTATTTTTTCCAGAGCTGTGTATAGTATTGATATAATAAGATGATTTCCTGGTCGATATTGGCCTATAATATCTTGTACATTTGGATAATATTTAACCATTTGTGGTTAAAGTAAAATAAATCATTTTCAGTCTCTGCCTTAGAATCGGTTGATATCGAGTATCAGCAGAAAAAACTGTGCATTCCTTTTTAGTACACTTAGTACACTTCTGTGATTTTGTGTGTTTTTGTTTGTTTTTTTGTTTTTTTTACATTGCCCTCCTGCCAACAATTAGTTTTGGCTGCTCTATTGATATATCAGACCAGGGCATTTCAAGGCCCGGGGGGCCAAATACGACCGACTCTGACCGGCCCACGAAAGGTTGCTTGGAATTAAAGGTCCCATGGCATGAAATTTTCACTTTCTGAGGTTTTTGAACGTTAATGTGAGCTCCCCTACCCTGTTTAGCCCCCCCCATGGTTAAAAGTTGCGAAATGTCTAAACTGAGCATTTGCGATCCTTTTCTGCTCAAACGGGCGATTTTGAACAAGGAAACTTATTGACATCAGCTCGAAAAAAGAAATGCAAATGCAGTTCCACCCCCGTCTGTCTGTACTCAGCGTCTCTGTAAATCACACCCAGAGAGTTTGGACTGCGGAGGAGCTACGCAATGCGAAATACATTTTTTTATTTGCCTGGAGGAACTTGCGAGTGTTTCTAGGCTCGGAAGTCCTTTATCTGAGCCTGTGGATATCTGAAACAGCAGTGGTTTAATTTTATTTTCTGTGGAAATGTGTTTATTTTTCAATGGAACGCTTCTCATCTCTCCCCCCGTGCAAAAACGGGGGGAGAGAGCGGAGAGTTTGGCCACGCCCCCACCCCCTACTATCGGCCAGCTCTGTCCTCCTCATTTGCATTCAAGCAACAACGCCCATAATGGAGTGTTCCAGAGTGACATTTATGACTCTTTCTCATCTTATCTCTGTTTCTCATGCACTGAGTGTTGATTTTGAAGAAGGATTCATTTACAGTATTAGGGAACCATTAAGAAGCCATATAAAAGCATCAAGAAGTACCATGTCATGGGATCTTTAAGAAAATAAAACCTACTTTCAAAATTGTACATAATACATTTGTCCTGATGATCATCTGTGGGACTTCACATCTCCACCTCAAACATGAACCTGACTCTGATGCACTTGTTAAAGCTCAACAGAGGCGACATTTCTCTCACTGATCAAGAAAAAAAACACTAAACATGCAACTTTGACTTTTTTTCTACACAGTTTGGCAGTTGGACAAAAAAGGTTGTGACATTTCTTCATTCATTCATCTTCATTCGAACCGCCAACCCCTGGATCACAAAACAAACGCTCTACTGCCGAGCTACTGCCGCCCCTGTGGCATTTCTTGTATTCTATTATTTGTCAAACAAAGACATTGTGGTGTCTTAATACAAAGTTAAAGTTAAACTCAGAAAACATTGTGGGGTTAATGTGACTGAAAAAGAGTTACAAATGTTTCACGTTTACCATTGTTTTGAATTATTTTACTGAATAAATTCCGTTTTTGTAAAACCTCACTCTTTCATTACTTAATAATCACACAGAACTTACAGCTTCTGTAAACAATGACATTTACTGATTTCAACGTAGAAATAAAATTAATAACCAGAGTCGACTTCAAACTTTTGGCCCTCCACAATATTTTCTGCTTCTCATTTGGCCCCTGGGGAAACATAATTGCCCCTCCCTGTGCTATATAGATTGCCCCCTGTTGTTCTGTTTACAGTATGTAACTTTCTGAAGGTGCCACCTAACCCTGCACGATTCCAAGGAAATAGAACCACACTTGTACAAGGAGGTAGATTATTTTTATCATATTGTGGATGATTACTTTGTACTTTGTATTTGTACAGTGGTACCTCACCTTACGAACGACCCAACAAACGAAAATTTCAAGTTACGAAACGCCTTCACGGTAAATTTTGGTCTCTAGATACGAAAGAAAATTCAAGTTACGAAACGCGAAATCTCAAAAATTCAAATAATGCGCGCTCAGCCACACACATTATACGCTTTTCTCAGACTGGATTTAAACTTTTCTCACATTTGTCTCTCGTTTAAACACTCAAACTTTCATAGATTTTCAACAAGATTATTAATAGTGAAGTGTGGGGGGAAGGGGGAGGGGGGAGAAAACTGCGCTCTGACACGTGTGATAGCGCAGCATGACCCGGCGCTGCCAGCAGGTCTAGACCTGGACTAAACCAGGATTAAACCTGGACAAAACCTGGACTAAACCTGGACTAGACCCTGGACTAGACCTGGACTAGACCAGGACTAGACCAGGTGGATTAAAGCGCCGCGCGTGGGTCTATTTCCTGGTATCGTTTCGAGTCACAGCTGAGGCGAGCCGCTGCTCACATGCAAGAGCCGCGGTCTAGACCTGCTCTCCAGGGCCACTCCAGGCGCGGAGGAAACCCACCCAGACACGGGGAGAACACTGCAAACTCCACACAGAACACACACAGAAAGGCCTGGGCGACCCGGGGATCGAACCCGGTCACCGGCCTGGAGGTCTTGAAGAGGCCGACCTCACGGTTCTGTCCATGCCGCTCTGTGAGCACCTTACGCGGGCAGGTCTAGAGCAGCGGCTCGCCTCAGCTGTGACTCGAAACGAAACCAGGAAATAGACCCACGCGCGGCGCTTTAATCCACCTGGTCCAGTCCAGGTTTAGTCCTGGTTTAGTTCTGGTTTAGTCCTGGTTTAGTCCTGGTTTAGTCCAGGTCTAGACCTGCTGGCAGCTCCGCGCCGGGTCATGCTGCGCTATCACACGTGTCAGAGCGCAGTTTTCTCCCCCCTCCCCCTTCCCCCACACACTTCACTATTAATAATTTTGTTGAAAATCTATGAAAGTTTGAGTGTTTAAACAAGAGACAAATGTGAGAAAAGGACGCAGAACACAATGTTACACTATAAAAAAAGTTACACTATAAAAAAAAAAAAAACTTGGATCAGGGCCTTGGAACGGATCAGGCTTTTTCCATTGAAATAGCTACTCAACTTACGAATTTTTCACGTTACGAAACCACTTCTGGAACGAATTAATTTCGTAAGGTGAGGTACCACTGTATTTTTATTACATATTGTTTATTATATTGTTTACTTCTTCCCCTGCACTTTTGCAACACTTTTTTACCATGTACTATTACTGCTGTTATTAGTACTTCTGACTGTCTCAGCGAGTCAACAGTTCTGCATTGTTGACCCTGTGTTGATCCTGCATATGACAAATAAACTTGAATCTTGATTCTTGAAAGATTACAGCCAAAGTGACCACATTTCCATAGAAACAAATGAAAAGGGCCTTTCTTATAATAAACTCATTCCTTATTATACTGCATAAAACCTTATAGAGCATCATTCTATACACTAGTCCAAAAACGTGTGTAATGTTTCTTCTTTAAAGCATCGTAAAGCATCAAAACTCTGAATGGGCACATGAAAAAGTGTGAAATAACTCAAAGCATCTTTTATATTTTAGATTCTTCAAAATAGCTACCCTCTGCTTTACACTCTTAGCTGACCCTGACCCTTTTCCTGACCCTGACAAAGCACAGCTGTGAAGTGGAAACCATTTCAAGGGACGCCATCATGAAGCTCATTGAGAGAAGGCCAAGAGTTTGCAGCACTGTAAACAAAGCAAAACTTAAGAGCAATACAAATTTAAAATATAAAATATAAAGTGAATTAAATGACCTTTTCAACTTTTTTTCTTTGCTACAGAATTCCATATATACTGCTTCAAATATATGTGACTGACCGCAGCAAAACAGGACTCAAGTCATCCCGGGGGCATTACTTATTCACGGATTCTGAAAGTGTAGATTCTATCCTTTCCGATGACGCCTCACACATGGACATCTGACAACATCTGAAGAAGTTGTGGCCATTTGAAAGCAGCACATTGATTTTTGTTGAGCGGAGAAAACAGCTCGTAAAGTGTCCTCACTCTCGGCGTTCTTGCCTCATTTGCATAACATTAAGCTAAGCCCCTCCCCCATCACTGACATGACGGTGTGTGGAGTTTCAGGGCAGGTTTAGTCCTGGTTTAGTCTTGGTTCAGTCCTGGTTTGGTCCTGGTTTAGTCTTGGTTCTGTCCTGGTTTGGTCCTGGTTTGGTCCTGGTTTGGTCCTGGTTTAGTCCTGGTTTAGTCCTGTTTAAGTCTTGGTTTAGTCCTGGTTTAGTCCTGGTTTAGTCCTAGTTTAGTCCTGTTTTAGTCCTGGTTTAGTCATGTTTAAGTCCTGGTTTAGTCCTGGTTTAGTCCTGTTTAGTCCTGTTTAAGTCTTGGTTTAGTCCTGGTTTAGCTCTGGTTTTAGCTCTGGTTTAGTCCTGGTTTAGCCCTGGTTTAGTGCTGGTTTAGTCCTGGTTTAGTGCTGGTTTAGTCCTGGTTTAACCCTGGTTTTAGCCCTGGTTTTAGCTCTGGTTTAGTCCTGGTTTAGTCCTAGTTTAGTCCTGTTTTAGTCCTGGTTTAGTCCTGGTTTAGTCCTGGTTTAGCCCTGGTTTTAGCTCTGGTTTAGTCCTGGTTTAGTCCTAGTTTAGTGCTGGTTTAGTCCTGGTTTAGTCCCAGTTTAGTCCTGGTTTAGTCCTGTTTTAGCCCTGGTTTTAGCTCTGGTTTAGTCCTGGTTTAGTCCCAGTTTAGTGCTGGTTTAGCGCTGTACACACACACACACACGTTCACACAGTCTAATGTTGACACAAGTCGCTGCTTTCACCTAATTTCTCCATTTGATGCAGAAATAATATGATAATAATGTGATTCATCGCGTGTCGCTCTGTTGTCGGAGAATTCGCGTGTCTTCACGTGTATTCACGTATTCGCTTATATCCCGGACTTTCTGCTGCTAAAATATCCGACCGCACTTTGTACACGAGCTCCTGAGAAACAGACGTGTCCTGAACGTGTCATGTGTCCAAGTGGAAGTTAAAAGTCCATTTTCATGTCCTTATTGTCTTGCAGTGCTGCATACATATTCAGTAGCTCCTCACAGCTGATCGGGGAACAGGGGAAACGCCTTCGGTGCTTCTTGCAACGGGACTGGCTGGCGCGCGAGTGTGGAAAAATATGTTGATTTATACACGCCCTGTTTCTTTCCGAAATCAAGCCAAATTGAAATTTAAAAAAAAATGTTTTTAACATCACTAATGCTGTTATCTGAAACATGGAGTGGCTTCTTCATGATCTCAACTAGCACATTCTGCAAAAAAACTAAAATCACAAATTTTGGAAAAAAAACAACAACTTCTAATGCAAATATCTCCATTGCCGACATGCGGCCGGTTTTAGCGTGGTCGGACGCATATTATCTCTTTTGTACGTATGTAAAATGTAGAAAATAGTAAAATTCTCGAGTGGGATGGCCTTCTTTATCCACGAGGAGGTTGACTCACTCGTAAACTTGGACCGTGCTCGGACTACTGCCCCCCTACAAGTGGAACTTAATCACACAGAGAAGTGTTGATTCTTCTGGTTTGAGTTCGAATGATCAGTTGTTTCTCTGTTCCGTTTGTTCGCACAGAGTTGGGAAAAAGGGCTTTTGTCTTCTCTGCCTCCTCGACATGGAACAAGCTGCAAAAGGACTAGAAATTAACGTAATTTATCTCACTGAACGGCTTTAAATCCAGACTGAGAGCACTTGAGAAGCCTCCATAAACTGTACCTGTTTTAATTGTGTTGTAATTATCTTTTTTGCTGCCTCTTGGCCCAGGGCTCCCTTCAAAAAGAGGTTTTTAATCTCAATGGGATTTCCCTGGTTAAATAAAGTTATACATATATATATATTTAAAAAGAAAGAAGTCAATTTTAGACTGTTTTCTGATCTATATTATAATGTTGTTTCCTCATCAAAACATCCCTGGAGTTGTTTTGTCTTCACACATTTAATACACAAACCCTGCATATTTAGGCTGAGTTTTTTCTATCAAACAGAAAGCACCTTGTGATGTAATGCAGGAAGTGCTCCACCGCCTTTTTCTACTGAACTAAAGGTAAAAAAAAAAAAGTAGCTGCTATCTTGAAAATTACTGCTTCATGACATCGCAAAGTGGAACAGAGCATTTTCGCTCTGGAGATAAGGTAAACAGACTAAAAGGTTTACTCAGACATGTGTGAATGAAACAAGAACACCACTCCAGGGGTTTTTGAGGTGGTAACAACATTCCATCACGACTAAACGTTTTGCATAAAATAGGATAGAAGTTTTAATGAAAAAGTGTGTCCAAAATCTTGACTAAGAGTGTAAACTAAGCACAGTTTGGTTCAGTGGATCAATAAGCAGAGAACGTTCATGTTTTTAAGAGTGTCTCAAGACTCTTGGCCTTTGATTGAATCTGTTTGTCTGTTTGATTGTTCTTTTGTTTGGTTTTTTGTTTTTTGTTTTTCCTGTTGGCAGCACAGTGGCTGAGTGGTTAGCACTCACGCTTCACAGCAAGAAGGTTCAGGTCGCCCGAGCCTTTCTGTGTGGAGTTTGCATGTTCTCCCCGTGTCTGGGTGGGTTTTCTCCGGACACTCCGGTTTCCCCCATCAACCCAAACATGCTCCAGGTAAAACCCTCCTGAGGTCCTGACCAAACCTAAACAACAAAATCATGAGGATGGTCCCGGGTCAAATGCAGAAAACGATTTCTCCTGTGCGAGATCAATAAAAAGTCAATCTTCTAATCCTTAACCACTGTAAGGCGCTTTGTGCTACATTGTTGTATGAAAAGCACTTTATAAATAATGTTTGATTGAATAAATTTGTCTAAGTTATCTCAGAGGAGAAAATGTCTTTACAATGGTCAGTCATTCTCCTCAGTCACTATCCTAATCAATAATAAGTGTGGATGGACTCTTGTGTTAAAGGAAAAGTAACGTTTTTTTTTTTTACAATTTGAGCCTTATTTCGGTAATAAAACAAGTTGTTTTACTCACCCATAGCACTTTGGTGTCATATGGAGCACTTCCAGAGATGTTTTAGATTAGCGTTAGCCTAGCACAACTTCTAGCCATAGCTCGGGGCATATAATATATACCCCGAGCATGTAATATGCCCCGTGCGGGCTCCAGATAACACAAACTTTAGCACTTTTCAAATCATAGAAGCCCGATATCTTAGTCTACGATTTCGTTTGAGTCAAAAGTGGCCTGTAATCCGAGATTTATCCATAGTTTACAGCTTTGCGTTTCATGTTTGGGTCCCGGGAGCTGAGAGCACAGTCCGCACATGCGCACTGGCATCCTCATCTACTCGAAACTATGGCTAAATCTCGGATTACAGGCCACTTTTGACCACACAAAATCGTAGACTAAGACATCGAGCTTCTATGATTTGAAAAGTGCTAAAGTTTGTGTTATTTGGAGACCGCAAACATGTGCCCCGAGAACTCACATGATGGAGATCGCAAATCTAAAACATCTCTGGAAGTGCTCCATATGACACCAAAGTGCTATGGGTGAGTAAAACAACTTGTTTTATTACCGAAATAAGGCTCAGATTGTAAAAAACGTTACTTTTCCTTTAAATCTCGTGTCTGATGGTTTCATGATTGGTCAGAAAATAATGGTGTTAATTAGAGACTTTATGGAACACATTTTGGGCTAACGAGGTCAAGGCCTGTTCGTCAAAACTTTCCAGAATCTGAGTTTGGAGGAGAGGGTAAGAGTGTTTCTCCGCAGACTGTAACTTGGATTTTCTATCACTTTGGAGAATAGACGTGTCCCAGAGGAGCAGAGTGATACAGCTCATTGAACAGTGTGATTTTTCAACCTGCAGTCACGCTTTTACCATCTGTCACGGTCCACAGCAGTCCAAAATAATAGGTTGGTCTCCATAAGGGTTCAGAGCTGAGAGATGTAAAAATGAAAGAATACATTACACTCAAAGAGAATATTTCATCTGGACTATAAGGGAGGGAAACCAAAGTTCACCTCAAGAATGTAGGATCTGAACAATTTGAATGGCTCAGTTTCTCTACTCTCAGTTCTTTACTCTAAAAAAATAAATACATATTAAATTTAATTGAATTTTGGTACTTTGGGAGTCAATTTTATACTACAGTAACTTTATTTTATACTACAGGGTGTTAATTTCAGTCTAGTTAGCTTTGCTGCATCAGAACCATGGACCAGAGCCGCTGTGTTCCAAATAGTGTTCGATTTAGCCTCCAACTCACTTTGTATTGAAAAATGGATTGACGCTGTGAGCTTCATTTGACTAGACCAGAACACGTCGGGTAACATCACACTCCCTTCGTCCACTTCTTTAGAACTAGAAATTGATTTGAACTGGCGACTGCCACTTCCAAATAAATCCATTCTGAAATAATCAGAAATCTTGGTCACCAGTGGAAGCCGGAAGTCCATAAGGGGCGGTGGGGCGCCTCCCTCCCGTCGTATCAATCATGCACATTTGTAAAACAATTTTACATTAAAATTTGAGACAGTTCAGCAATATTAGTGTTTAAATATTACATTTATTTATTTGATAGGGACAATGCACATTAATGAACATAAGTATAAAACAAATGTAAATATGCAGAATTTTTGCTACAAAGCTAGTTTTCATCTGTTGTCCCTCGGCAGGCAAATACATAAAAATACAACATACAAAATACTACTATTCTGACCATCAGAGCGAGCAGACGTCTCTCTCTTTCCTCTCTTATCTATTGCTCCTGTTGTCTGCGTGCCTCTTGTTTTCGTCATTTTCTCACTTTTTGGAGCAGATTTTCCAAATTTCCAAATTCCTAAATATGGATGTGATCAGCTGGACCCTCAGCACAATTGATACTCTTTTTTCACGGAGGAGTGCCGCTCCAGGAGAAGCGGTGTGTCCAGATGGTACTTTTGCTGCTGGATATGCGAGGGACTCGTATCGTGCGTGGCAAGTCGTATGTTTGGCACCAATGTACCTGGAGGATGTGGAGGATATTTACGTATTCGGATTTCTGATAGCTGGACATCTGTTAACTCATTCACTGCCGGCCTGTTTTCACAATGTCAACCCTTTGACTGCCAGAGCTTTTAGGTCATTTTCACTGATTTTTCAAGACTCACAGAATACTGAGTTCTTTGACTATATAGACATGGCACACATCAAAATAAAGTGTAGACTCTCTTCTTTCACCTGGAAAAAAATTATGCTTCTAACCTTTTCGGTTCTCAAGTAATTGATAGTAGAACATAGGGAAGTTTCAGCAAAAACACTGGTTTTTGACAAAAACTGGAGAAATGGAGCATTTTGTGAAAAGAAGGATTTCGAGCAGATCAGTGACTTTGACATCAATACTTATTGATTTAGTGACATCTCAAACATCTAAAACAACAGAGAAAGATATTTTTGATGACAAAGTACACTTTTATTTACAAATATAAGAAATATAACTATATACAAATTGACAACAATCAACAAAACAAAATTTGAGAACAAAATTTGAGATCAGAACAACATACATAAGTATACAACATACATAAAACAATACAATATACAACAATAAAAAAATAAAAAAAATAAAAAAATAAATAAAGGAGAAATTCAATTTGTCAACTGGACAGGTACTGGGTCCAGTTGACAAATTGAATTTCTCCTTTTGCCATGGATTCTACCTGGACGACTGAGGGATTCTTCACACAATAAAAAAAAAAAAAAACTTTTCAAAAACAATGCCAAGAAACAGGTTTCAGCTGATAGTGACAGGTCATTAGAAGATGCCGGGGACAATCTCTATAAAATCCGCCCAGTGTTGGACTATATTATAAAAAAACGTACCAACCTGGGCAAAACATTTGCATAGATGGTATGAAGCAGAGATTGTTTTTGATCTCCTAGATCAAAAACAATCTCTGCTTGTCCCCGGCAAGCACAGATTGTCCCCGGCATCTTGACACTGTCACTGTCATGGCTACACCATGTATATGGACAATTTTTATAATTCTGTGTCAGTGTGTGAGTCTGTGGGACACACAGGGGGGAACCGGGGGGGGGGGGGGGACCAGGGGGGAACCAAATGGGATCAGGGACAAAAAAAGAGTGACCTGGGGGCAGGGGGAAAGGTTATGAGGCACAACAAGAAGGTCACGGTGTTAGCCTGGCATGACATGGTGACCACCTGCCACCATGATAATATGCAGACAGTAGATGTGTGGCATGTGTGGTTCTTGCCACTCCAGATGCACCACCTGTAAATGATAGAAATATACATTACCTAATTGTATTTTTATTTTGTATTGCTGCAGTGTGATGTGGAGAATAGACACTTTTTTATACATATATACACACACACAATTTATTTATTTATATATATAATATATTTTTTTTACCTTTCTTCGCTTTGCGAGCAGGAGGGGGGGTTGGTCCTCTGCTGGTTGAAGGCTCTGTAAATAGAAAATTCCTTCACAATTACCACACAACAGCAGCATCATGTTAGTTAGTTAGTTAGTTCTTCTTACTCCATCCCATGCCTCTCTGGAGGCGAAGATCTCCTGCTTCCACTTGATCCTGACGGCTCATCAGATGAATCGGGGTCTGGCTCACGAAATGAGTGCCTCCGGAGCAGACCTGTGATGCGGGATACCGCGGAGACAGGCTGCAGAGACACGCCGGATCAGTTAGGTCTGCCTGAGGCGAGCGATCCGGGTGCGGGTAGGTCGGAGCAGCGGTCTCGTCTGCCCGGGGCGGCGGTGCGGGCGCACATGTTTCGGAGCAGGGAGGTGCGGGCGCGCATGTTTCGGAGCAGGGAGGTGCGGGCGCGCATGTTTCGGAGCAGGGCGATGGAGGCGCGCATGTTTCGGAGCAGGGCGATGGAGGCGCGCATGTTTCGGAGCAGGGCGATGGAGGCGCGCATGTTTCGGAGCAGGGCGATGGAGGCGCGCATGTTTCGGAGCAGGGCGATGGAGGCGCGCATGTTTCGGAGCAGGGCGATGGAGGCGCGCATGTTTCGGAGCAGGGCGATGGAGGCGCGCATGTTTCGGAGCAGGGCGATGGAGGCGCACATGTGTCTGAGCAGGGCGATGGAGGCGCACATGTGTCTGAGCAGGGCGATGGAGGTGCGCAAGTGTCTCTGCCCAAGGCAGACTGAGGCGCGGGTATATCAGGGAGGAGGGAGGAGGACGACGACAGTGAACCGTTTTCCCTCGTTCGCTCTCCTCGCCATCTTGACTCTCTCTCACTACACTACACTACACATGTGCTGATCTTTTCCTGTGTTCCGCGTCTCCGATGGGCACACGATCGCTATCTACAGGTTGGGATGTACGAATTACACCTTAAAAGTTGCTCCAGGTCGTAACCTAGCAACCCCCGCTGAAAAACGCAATTGACGTATTTATCCGTCTCTGGCAGTCTACGTTTGGATTTGAGGGGACGTATTTATCCGTCTCCGGCAGTCAATGAGTTAATTGGCCTGGATTGTCCATGATCTATCGCAAAATTTGTAAACTGGCAGCAAGCAAAGAGTCCCCCAAGCTGTCTGCAGCAATTTCGAGCCACTGTGAAGCCGTTGGAGATCTCGTGAAAGGATTACATCAGAAAGTGGGACAGGTTGAGGACCTTTTGGATGGATTTCAACCGAAGGAAACATCTCGACGTTTGGATATCATCATGGGCATGCTTACAGAACTGTGTAAAGCCAACGCAGCGCAGTCTGTGCGCCAAGAGGAACTAATGAGATCTCTCATGAATCTTCATGGCGATATGAAGATGGGGGTCTGGCAAAAACCCAAGCTCAATCTAAATTGTTTACCTGGGTCTCTAAAAATGTATTTCATCAATGCTAAATTAATTAATCCCTCTGGATAATTATGTCTCCCTGTAATTCCTCTCCTCTCAAGAATACTCCGGAGCTTTTTATCTCTTTGGATTGCTTTGAGAACATCAAACAGACCGGGTTTTTTTTGGAATTTAGAAGCAACATAAATGTTGACTATAAATAATTTATAAATTAAATCTGTTAGCTGCTTTATTTTCTGCATTTTAAAGTATGTGACTGAGCGATCTGAAAACAGCCCATATCGGCTCCATTCAAAGTCTATTAGAGTTGGGTCGGTCAGGCAACACATTATTATGGTGCAGCACAAGAGCAACAGCAACTGTAGCTCCATTGCCCCGTAGCCCCATAGCCCTGTCCTGTTGCCCCATAGCCCCATAATCCAGTCCTGTAGCCCTATACCCCGATAATGCCCCATGGCCCCGTAGCCACATAGTCCCATACCCCTGTAGCCGTACATTCCTGCGCTCTCTGTAAACACCTGCGAAGTATCTTCTAACCCCCACGCTTCACACTTCCACCTGACACTCCTGACAGCCTCACTTTTACACCTGACAGCAGATGAATGGAATATGTGCACAAGAAGAGGTTTGTTTGATGAACCTTTACTGTAAGAGGTAGAAGCTAGCAGAGGTTATCATTGCTCTTGTGGCATCACTGACGAGCGTATTGGATTCCTGCTTTTTATTCTCATAAAACACACCAGGGCGGTCTGCGCTGACAGAGGACATATGGATCACATACACAATGATGCGTTTGGGCAGTCTTTGTGGTATATCAAAAGTCCATTCCATCCAGCCATTTTCTTCCACTTATCCAAGGGCCGGGTCGCAGGGGCAAGAGTCTAAGCAGGGACTCCCAGACTTCCTTCACCCCGGACACTTCCTCCAGCTCCTCCGGGGGGACCCCAAGGTGTTCCCAGGCCAGTCGGGACACATAGTCCCTCCAGTGTGTCCTGGGTCTTCCCCGGGGCCTCCTCCCGGTGGGACGTGCCCAAGGGAGGCGTCCAGGAGGCGTCCGGAACAGATGCCCGAGCCTCCTCAGCTGCTCCTCTCGATGTGGAGGAACAGCGGCTCTACTCCAAGCTCCTCCCGTGTGACTGAGCTCCTCACCCTATCTCTAAGGGTGCGTCCAGCCACTCTGCAGAGGAAACTCATTTCGGCCGCTTGTATCCGCGATCTCGTCCTTTCGGTCATTACCCAGAGCTCATGACCATAGGTGAGGGGAGGAACGTAGATCGACGGTAAATTGAGAGCTTTACCTTTCGTCTCAGCTCCCTTTTCACCACAACGGTCCGGTACAGTGACCGCATCACTAGATAAAAGTTTATCTAATAGAGTTATAACAAAACAAAATCCAGTATGTCCCATAAATGTATTGATAACATCCTATTCCCTGATATGAAAATATCCTTATTACAGAATTTGTGGCAAAGACTGGAGGCTTTCAGAGTCTTTTCAGTGAGCGTTTCTTGTTACAATAATATTTCTTGTTTTTATTTTTATTTTTTAAGTTTATAATTATTGTGGTTGGACATGGGCAGCAAATGTGACATAACTGTTCCAGCAAGTGTGATGTTAACACAGTGCTTCTCAATTATTTTCTGTGACGCCCCCCCCTAGGAAGAAGAAAAAATTTCACGCCCCCCTTCCTGCGCGCGACTATAAATTGTATTATTTGTCTAGAAAATTGTTATAAGAACACCATTGTATCCTTTTATTAACATTATAAACAAAAAAAGGAAAGAAACTTACAACAAAGACTGCACTGAGGACTCAAATATTAATGTGTTTTTAATGCAGCTTTGCGCACATTTGTTTACGTTTTACAGAAATGAAACTTAAAACCACCTCATTTGCATAAGCTAAAAGCACTGAAAAAAAACGCTCTCTTCATTTCGGTTAGAATTTTCTGTGCTGATGACATACGTACAGGTACTCTATTTTAGAACTCAGCACTACTTCAACTTTTTCCCCACAAACTGCTCCTTGCCAGTGTTGCCAACTCCCCAGCATCAGAAGTAGCTATTGGCCCGCCCAGAAGTAGCTAAAAGTAGCTAGACGAGCGAGCGGTCCAATCCAAACGTGAGAGCGGGGGGGGGGGGGACTCCCGTCTGTACTTTTATGTACTGTATACACTTTTGGTTGTGGCATTGCGATTGAATACAAGAGGAGAAAAAAGAAATGCTCTAAAGAATGAGAGGGATATGCACGTGACGAGAGAAACTGAATGACAGAAACAGAGAGAGGAATGACCAGACTCCGAGGCGATCTGACGAGATGGGAGGGAGCAGAGGAGAGACTGGTGAGTGTCTCTTCCACTGCCCCTCTCTGTCTGTGTCTCTCTGTCTCTTTCTCTGAACGGGGAAAGAGAGAAAACGGCGCAATTATTTTTTTCCCCCTCCCGCGATCTTGGAGCGTCTGATCACCAAAAAAAGTCGCTAGATTTGTCGCTAGTCGCTTTTGTCTAATTTTCTCGCTAGGGGGGTCCAGAAAGTAGCTAAAAATAGCGACAAAGTCGCTAAGTTGGCAACACTGCTCCTTGCACTATTTTCTGATCTGTTATACCTTTGTTTGCTCATCACAAGCACACCTGGAGTGGTGTTTCATTCACACATTTCTGTGGTTTCATGTGGTTCACCTTCACTAGAATCATTTGGATTATTTCAGTCCTGTAACTGCCAATCTCTAATGAGCCAAAAGTAAAAAAGGTACCTGTTAACTTGAAAACTACCACTTCACATCACAAGGTGGAACTAATAATAATACAACGTTACTCAAGAGTGAATGAAAAAAACACTCCAAGGTTTGCTTTTGAGGAAGTAAAAACACCATAACATGGCACAATTTTGCATAATAAGACCTTCAATTCTAACTATGATAAAAGTCACCACGGTTCTATCCCACCCGGCCAAGAAATAATTAGAAAAATCTGAAATCCCTGCACCTTTAAGATGGATACTGTTTCCTTCTAATTACCACATACTCCCGTCCATAGGCGACCGCAGACAAAGAGAAAGTAGCAGCCGAGATAAGCATTTTGGCATTCGTGACACTTTTTGGAACGTATGTGAGAGGAAATATTTCAAGGCGTCTCAGGGCTAAAGGAGATTACAGTTGCCATTGAAGTGAAGACACGTGGGAGTGTTCACGGATTGTGAGGTGAGATTGTCAAACCGAGATATTTTTAGCTGCTAAATCCCTCCACACACCGGAAGATAAGGAGGTACAGGCAACGAGCCAGGCCTTAAAAAAAAGTCTTCACTGCATTAGAAATCTTAACTGGCCAGCCAGATCTGAAACTGCACCAGAAGGCGTGACTGACAGGCAGATTAACCAATCAGAGAGACTCATGGTGCATTTGCTGTAAAAACACATCGCAACATGGCTACAAACACGTACAAAAGGAGAAAAAGGGAAGGAGTGGAGGAGGAGAGGTCTTCTGCATCTGAGAGATTCATGCTACAAATTCTGTGGTTGGATCATCTAAAGTTTAGATTTTTTTCATGCTCTGTGGTCCGGTTCCAGTCCCTTCTGGATTCAAACAGGATATAGAAGGGACTGGCTGGTCAGGGAACTAGGAAACACTTGTTTTGTTAATCACCAGTGGTGGAAATTAACAAAATACTAAGCAAAGTATTGTACTCACAAGTTTTATGTACAGTGGTACCTCACCTTACGAAATTAATTCGTTCCAGAAGTGGTTTCGTAACGTGAATTTTTCATAAGTTGAGTAGCTATTTCATATTGGAAAAAGGCTTTTTTATAGTGTAACATTTGTGTTCTGCATCCTGATTGGAATAAACCAGGTCTAGACCAGAACTAAACCAGGTCTAAACCTGGACTGGACCTGGACTAAACCAGGATTATCCCGGGACATGGCAGTGCCGTTGGAGGAGCGCGGTGCTCGTGTCTCCGCGCTCCTTGCGCGTTCCGCGCTAGAGCTAAGAGGCCGAGAAAGACGCTCTTTCAGCGGGAATAAGAGCGGGGCGGGGCGGGCTCTGGTTCTATCTGACCTCCAGAGACGAGGGGCTGACACTGTGAGCTAACAGGCCGAGAAAGGTGCTCTATCAGCGGGCAAGACCGCGGGGTCTCGCTCGGGGCGGGCTCTGGTTCTATGTGACTTCCAGGTCTAGACCAGAACTAAACCAGGTCTAGACCAGAACTAAACCAGGTCTAGATCAGGTCTAAACCAGGACCGGATCAGGTCCAGACCCGGACCAAACCGGGACCAGACCAGGATTAAATCACCCCGTGCTCGGCCTGCGCGGGCCCGCGGCCCCGAGGGGGAGGCACGGCCCGGGTGCCGCGGCTCCATCCCGCGCCCGCAGCCCCGGTGTAGCGCGGCCTTGCGCCGTGTCAACGTCGCTTTTTGATCCTTCGATGTCGGCTCTTCCTATCATTGTGAAGCAGAATTCACCAAGTGTTGGATTGTTCACTCACCCATAGGGAACGTGAGCGGGGTTTAGACCGTCGTGAGACAGGTGAGTTTTACCATACTGATGATGTGTTGTTGATAGTAATCCTGTGTCTCCGCTCCCCTCGCGCGTTCGGCGCTATATTGAGCCGTGCCCCCCCAACACATTCTGTTGAAAATCTATGAAAGTTCGAGTGTTCAAACGAGAGAGAAATGCGAGAAAAGCCCAACTCCAGTCTGAGAAAAGTGTAGAATGTGTGTGGTGAGGCATTTACAGCCCTAAAACATGTAGAACAATTGCCAAATACAAAGTTGTCCTACCTCGTGGACCTCTCCCACCGCGGGCCACCTCTGGAACCTAACCCCGTGTGTGTTGGTAAAGTGTATTTACGTTTTGGGGCGTGCATCTGAGCGCGCATTAATTGAATTTTTGAGATTTCGCGTTTCGTAACTTGAATTTTCTTTCGTATCTAGAGACCAAAATTTAATGTGAAGGCGTTTCGTAACTTGGATTTTTCGTATGTAGGGTCTTTCGTAAGGTGAGGTACCACTGTACTTTGTATTTTATAGTGGATGCTTTTTATTTTGAGCCTGTATCTGTACTTTCAACACAATTACATTTCTGAACTGCACAGAGGGGTCATTTTTTAGCGCATTCACGGTGACATCTTAAAAGTTTTTGAGTTCTAGTCCGAGCTTTGAATACAATAGAAAAATACATTGATTTGTATTGCTACTGTTGACCAAAAATATTTTTAAATGGGTACTTCATTTTTGTTTTGTTTTTTTGCCCCTGTGTCTGTATTTTTACTACAAAAAAAAACTTTTACCTTCATTTCAGTTGAGATAAGCAGTTCCAGGGCTGTGAGGTGTATGGAGTTTAAAAATACAATGGAGCACTTCCTGTACTACCACATGACATCACAAGGTGGAACAGTGTTTTCTGTTTGACAGAAGAACTGAGCCTAAATATGCAAAATGTGTTAAACATGTGTGAATGAAACAAAACACGACTTCAGGTGTGATTTTGATGAGGAAACTATTATTATAAACACAGATCAGAAAACATTATAATATAGACCCAAAAACTTAAGTAGAATTTTTCATGAAATTATTATTTGAGTAATGTTTTCTTCCCTGTATCTGTACTTCTTCCACTGTAGATCATCAGCTGGCTAATAACAGGGATTTGGAGTTTTGGAGCATGTTGACATTCTTGGGCAGTCCACACGTGGGCTGGTATCAGAACAGAGTGAGAATTCAAGCAGGCATGTTATGGCTGGAGCTTTTGTGCTCGTGCAGATGTAACAGATTGCAGTGTCATGGTTGTACAATCTACCTGTCTGACCACAAAGTCAACAAAATATCTGCCACTAGAGAAAATGTTCTGGAAATAATGTGAAACGGTGTGTTTTGTCGTCTTCTGTTGTTGTTTAAAGTGCTTGTATTATATGTTTCAGTTGTGTATATGTCTTGGAAATACCTGAAAATGACTTGAAGTGATTGACGCATACAACATGCTGATTTAGTATTCAGTCTGAGGAGGAGGGATCTGAGGAGCTGGAGCAGACCTGGACAAACTGTTCCACAAAGGGCCGGTGTGGCTGCAGGTTTTTGTTCCAACCAACAAAGAACACACCTTCACCTGTCTGAAGACTGAGATCAGCTGATTAAATGAGTGAAGTCTGGTGCTGCTGCTGCTTGGTTGGAAAGAAAACCTGCAGACACACCGGCCCTTTGTGCTCAGGTCTGAGCAAGAGAGTGCCAAATATGTGAGATTATTTAAGCATGTACGTAACTAAGCCTTTATTTCTATAGCACCTTTCACAGATAAAATCACAAAGTGCTTTACAGAGTGCAATATACAACAAATATAAAATCAAATAAATAACACAGTCAATTAAAAGCTTGTGTAAGAAGCAGCGTCTTGAGCTGCTTTTTAAAAGAGTCAACAGAGTCTGCCTCATGGAGGGTAAAGGCAGGGCATTCCACAATCTGGGGGCCACAGCCTGAAAGGACCGGTCCCCCCGTGTTTTAAAGGGATAGTGCGTTTTTTTTTTTTATGTTAATCTGTATGGGTTTCCTTCTAAAAGTTCCGTGTGTTGACACCGGCTTACCTCTGACAGTCTCAGCTGATCCCGGTTCGGCTCGCTTTCTGGATAGGGTGACCACCGGCATGAAACAGGAAAGGAGGACACTTGTGTCCAAAAAGGAGGACAAAGTGAGGACACCTTGTTTTTTTTTTGTTTGTTTTCCCTCGGGGAAAACAAAGAATGTGCGCTGAGAATGTGCACTGCTGGCACATTCTGCATTTCGGATGTCGCGCACAGAAATTCCAAGCATTACTAGTCGCAATAGAATAATATTTTGTCAGACCACCCGGCTCATTGAGCTGAGGCGGGACCTGTTCCATCTCGCAGATGGCCATGCGGTCCACGGACTGCAGTATGCACCGCCTCGACTGCAGACTGAGACCACGCTCTGAACCGTGCACTTTCTGAATTGGGAAACGGCGAACATCGCAGAGTAGCAAGTGTAAATAATGGGTGGGGATTTATGACGATTTATGCAACGAAAGGAGGACAAAACGTAAAAACGGAGGACACGTGACAGACGGCTGGACAGACAGCTCTAAAACCGGACTGTCCGGACAAAATCCGTACGAATGGTCACCCTATTTCTGGAGCCCATGGAAGTAGGTCCGGTAACGTCCCTGGAAAATGAAATAAAGCTTGTTTTTCTTCTCAAAACAAAACATTTGTTAGAAAGGTGATATATTTGCGTCCCAAACAGTTGTCCACGAAACATCCAGCAGCGTAGATTGCGTTTGCGTATTGTCTCTCTTGATTCGTATCACTGTGCACATATTAGCTGTATTAGCCTGTTCACTTGTAAACTTCCCCTTTACAAGTTACCGGACCTACTTACCTGGGCTCCAGAAAGCGAGCCGAACCGGGATCAGCTGAGAGTGTCAGAGGTAAACCGGTGTCAACACACGGAACTTTTAGAAGGAAACCCATACAGATTAACATTAAAAAAACGCACTATCCCTTTAAATCGGGTCTTTGGGACCATCAGGAGGCCCTGACCAGAGGGGCGCAGTAAGTCACTGATGTAGCAGGGTGCATGACCATTTAAAACTCTAGAACTTAAAACCATAATTTTAAAATCAACATGGAGTTTAACAGGAAGCCAGTGCAGTGTTCTCCTGTTTGCTCCTGATAAAAACCTCGCAGCTGCATTTTGTACGAGTTGCAGCCGCTTAAGTGCAGATGCGCTAAAACAAGTAAAAAGAGAATTACAAAAATCTAAACAAGATGAAATAAAAGAGTGAACAATCTTCTCAAGATCAACATTTGATAAAATTGATCTCAGTTTAGTGATGTTCCGTAAATGGTAAAAACAGTTTTTAACCACTTGGCTGCAGTGACCCTCCAAGTCTGAATAAAGCAGAACAGGCAGGTTTATTATTGGGGTACAGCAGTGGAGGGACCCAGAAAATGGACACAGACGGAAAAGGTGAATTTATTTTCCAGAGGTGGGACGCAGGCTGGGGTAGATGAGTATCATGCTGAAGCAGGCGGGGATCTCTGGAGAACAGAAAAAGCAGCTAAGTTGGAAAATAATCCGTAGGCAATTTACAGTAGATAACAAAAAGCTCAGGAGTTGAGGAGCTAAGAGGTGCACCGTGTGTTCGGATGAAAACAATCTGGCAGAGTCTCGCTGGTGAACAAGGGATCTTGATCGCTCGCAGGTGAGGTCCCAGGAGACTCCGCCCACACACACACACACACACACACACACACACACACACACACACACACACACACACACACACACAGGGAGGGGAGCACAAGTCGTGACATTTATGGCATGAATATCACATTATAATCTCAAAGTTTTAGCAGATTTGGGCCATTAGGGTGTGAAATCAACCTCTATTAAACCTGAATAAAAATTAAAAAAAAATTCCAAACATATCAATATATTCACAAATCTTTTACAGCAAGATGGATTCTTGAAATATTAATGCACAAAGGATATTTTTTTATAATTTTATATCTTTAGGATAATTTTTTCAGGTGCAACATCGAGGTTTGTGCCGAAGCAAAAGGCGAAGCGCCCAAAACAGACATGGTGACATCGACAGACGTACTTTTAGCAAAAATCCAGACTATTTTGTTTGTGAAAAACATGCAGAGGGTGAGACTTTGTGCATTTGTGGACAAAGAAGGGGTCTGTGCTTTTCACCCACCTGGAAAAAACTAAAGTTAGATTTTTCCGAGCCTTTCTGTGTGGAGTTTGCATGTTCTCCCTGTGTCTGGGTGGGTTTCCTCCGGGCACTCCGGTTTCCCCCATCAACCCAAAACATGCTCCAGGTAAAATCCTCCAGTCCTGACCAAGCCGAAGCAAGAAGATCATGGAGATGGTCTGAAAGATGAGCTGCCCACTGCCCTCCGGACATTCTCCAGAGGCACCATCGAGAGTATCCTAACCAGCTCCATTACGGTGCGGTACGGTTCTTGCACCGTGTCCTGCAAAAAGACTCTGCAGCGCATTGTCAGAGCAGCTGAGAGGATCACCGGTGTCCCTCTCCCCCCTCTACTGGACATTTACCACTCCCGCCTCACCCGCAGAGACCCCACCCACCCATCTCACAGCCTCTTCAGCCTGCTGCCGTCAGGGAGGAGACTGCGGAGCCTCCCGGCTAGAACCAGCAGGCTCAGGGACAGTTTTTTCCACCAGGCTGTCAGGAGACTTAACTCTGTCCATGCCCTACCCCCACTTTGCCCCTCTGCCCCCCCTCAGCCCCCTGTCACTCACTAAGAACACTACCTCACTTTTCACTTATACGGACAATCAAACTGTTTACTTAATATATTTTGGCACTACCTTTTGTCTATGTTTACCTGAGTGTTTGCACATTTTTGCCTTGTCTTTTTTTTTTTTTGTTTTTTTGTCTAGTCCAGTATGTCTTTACATTTCGTTTTTTTACTTGAATGTTTTACTTGAATGTTTGCACTGAGGTGGGAGAGGACAGCAATTTCATCTGGGCTGTATATTCTTGTGTGTATATGCACATGTGACAATAAAGAGAAATTGAATTGAATTGCTCCTGAAGGATGGGTCAAATGCAGTGTTGCCAACTTAGCGACTTTGTCGCTATTTTTAGCTACTTTCTGGACCCCCTAGCGAGAAAATTAGACAAAAGCGACTAGCGACAAATCTAGCAACTTTTTTTGGTGATCAGAGGCTCCAAGATCGCGGGAGGGGGAAAAAAATAATTGCGCCGTTTTCTCTCTTTCCCCGTTCAGAGAAAGAGACAGAGAGACAGAGAGGGGCAGTGGAAGAGAGACACACACACCAGTCTCTCCACTGCTCCCTCCCATCTCGTCAGATCGCCTCGGAGTCTGGTCATTCCTCTCTGTTTCTGTCATTCAGTTTCGGTCGTCACGTGCATATCCCTCTCATTCTTTAGAGCATTTCTTTTTTCTCCTCTTGTATTCAATCGCAATGCCACAACCAAAAGTGTATACACAAAAGTACAGACGGGAGTGGGAAAAAGCTAGTTGTACAGCACAGAAAAGTTTAAAAAAGCTAGTTCTTTAGCACCAAAAAAAAACAACAAAAAATAAAAAGCTATAGTTTGCCCACTATAGCACAAAAAAATATAAAAAAAATAAATAAAAAGCTTTAGTTAAACTACAGCACAAAAAAAAACACAAAATAAAAAAGCAAGCTAAAGATCTTGGACTACAGCTCAAAAAAAAATATCTAAAAAATAAAAACCAAATAAAAAAATAAAAAACAAACAAGATTAAGATTAAGATTAAGCTTGGGCTTTTTTAGCCTTTATTGGTCTCACACACAATGACACACAGTGACACACGGGAGAAATTTGACTTCTGCATTTGACCCATCCTTTTTTTTTTCAGGAGCAGTGAGCAGCCATCTTTTTTGGCGCCCGGGGGGCAGTACCGTGAAGGGTCTTGCCCAAGGACCCACACTGGTTAGCTCATTGCCCGGGGGGGGTTTGAACCTACAACCTCCAGGGGAAAAGTCCATGACTTACCAGTTGAGCTAACCAGCCAGTATATGTAATAACAACACCAACGGGGTAAGGAGCTAAAAAGTAGCTAAAAGTAGCTCGTCTAGCTACTTTTAGCTACTTCTGGGCGGGCCAATAGCTACTTCCGATGCTGGGGAGTTGGCAACACTGGTCAAATGCAGAGAAATAATTTCCCTACGGGGATAAATAAAGCGTGTCTTCTTCTTTTTCTTCTTCTTCTTCTTCTTTTTGGCTTGTTCCGCTGTTGTTCAGCCAGTCAGATTAAAATAATTTTCATGACTTTCTGCATTTTCAGAACACTTTCAGGAAGAGCCATCCCAGACTGATCATGTGAGTTCAGAGTGTTACAGTACATAAAAGCTTTTATAGACACAAACTGAACCATGGCTGGACCGTAGTAAACTAGGCCAGCCTGGGACAGTTTACAGATTTTGCACAGACATTGTGCAGCCGTCTTTTACCGTGTACACCATGGGAAACAAGACTAAAGTTAGGGCCCAGTTTTAAAGGAGAATTAACGTTTTTTACAATCTGAGCCTTATTTCGGTAATAAAACAAGTTGTTTTACTCAAGTTGTTATTTGGAGACCGCAAACATCAAAAGTGATAGCACTTTTGATGTTTGCGGTCTCCAAATAACACAAACTTTAGCACTTTTCAAATCATAGAAGCTCGATGTCTTAGTCTACACTTTCGAGAGCTGAGAGCGAAATCAGCTGTGACTCCGCACATGCGCACTGTCCTCCTCATCTACTCCAAACTATGGATAAAACTCGGATTACAGGCCACTTTTGACTCAAACGAAAAGTGAGACATTGAGTAAGACATTGAGCTTCTATGATTTGAAAAGTGCTAAAGTTTGTGTTATTTGGAGACCGCAAACTGGAGATGTGCGGATGACAGTTACAGCCGCGGGCACCGCAGCTAAACCGCGGAGCGGGTGGATGATGTGACGAAAAATAATATTTTTTATTAAATTCGGGCAGGTGGCGGTTGAACAACCATGGGGCTGTGCAGTGCAGAGAATTTTGGAATTATCATAAATTGGCGGATGACAGACGGGTGCGGTTTTGAAAATTCCTGAAAAAACGTGCGTGCAAATGGATAGCGGACGGATGACGTTTTTTTCATGCAGTTGTGGATGGAAAAAAAGCCCATCCGCGCATCTCTACGGCGCAAACATATGCCCCGAGAACGGAAATCGCTAAACTAAAACATCTCTGGAAATGCTCCATATGACACCAAAGTGCTATGGGTGAGTAAAACAACTTGTTTTATTACCGAAATAAGGCTCAGATTGTAAAAAATGTTAATTCTCTTTTAAACACCTTTCTGGTTTCGCCTCCATCTATGGTTGCAAAGGCCCTTCGACACGGTTTGCTGTTTTAACTAAAGATTATATTCAAAGCCTGTTAGCTGAGACATCAAATTATTACTCAACTTCATGATGACTTACAATTCGTTACCACTTTTCAGCTTAATCCATACGCTTATGAAATGGGAAAATCGTGAATCATGTTTTCATGTTGCTGCAAATATATTTGGTGAAACATGTTGAAAACATTTTGCACACTGACGGGTCTGTTTAGTGCTTAACTTGGAGCGTACCCACGCCACTCACAGGCTTTGTCAGCTCTTTTACAGCAGCTCGCTCTTTGGCTCTTCCTCCGTTCGATCTATCAGCCTTTTAGTCCTTGCACTCGAGCCTCGTCGGGCACAAAACACTTCCATTTTCTGTCAGTGCACCACTCCAGTCTCAGTCAGCAGTCTCCTGATGGTGCCTTAGAGATTCATCATTCTAAAGTTTGTCCATTACTACACTTCCTGCATGCACTTTTGTATACTATTGCAAGTTCAAAGTTTTTTAATAAAGGTGTATTATGTAACTTTCCTGCTCGATCCAGGATCCTTCACCATAAAACTTTAAGTAGAATTTTTTTCTTATGCTGTTACAGAATTTTGCCCCATTGCATTTTTACTTAATTTGCTCAATTGAATACTTATTCCACTGTAATTCACCAGGGTAGGGCATCCTGCATACTTTTGTGTAATACTGCAGGTCCATTTATTTATTTGTTTTTAATAAAGGTGTAGTATGTAACTTTTCTGCTACAGACTGTTTCTGCCTCTTACAGTGAAGATGTTATTGTTTTGTCTGGAATGTTCCACAATATGTCATTACGTAAACTTCCTAAGACAAGCAGGTGTAACGACAGAACCATGTTACAAGTCTGATCTGTGGAGAATAGGCTTGGGAAAAATAACCGATGCACATCGGAAAATCGATACAGCCTGTTAAGATGCAGTTGCATCGGTTTGCAAACGTCGGCATCGGAAAAAAACGCACTTAAACTTGAGATGCATCGTATCTTAACTGTCTGTATCGATATAAACCGATTAATATCTAAATTTAATACATAACGAATGAATTATAACATAACCGTTTAGAAAAGGGTCTGGTATTTTTGGGTTTCCTCTCTGTTGTAATGTGTAAAAACGCCTACAGGCTCACCGTATCTCTCCTACTCAAGTCTCGGCTGAAGTCTCGTGTCGCGCGAATAGGCGGGTCCAACCCAGCTTTCGAATAGAAGTCAACCAAACGACTGTATCTTTGAGTCAACCAGAAAGCGGTTAGCTAGCAGCATGGAGGAAGACGAAAGCGTTGTTCATTCGGTGTTGGGTGTCAAGTCAAAGGTATGGAAAGATTTTGGGTTTTACAAGCGAGGAGGAGAGCTGGACAAGACAACGGCCATATGCAAACTCTGCCGTGCAGCTATAAAATACACAGGCAGCACAACGAATTTGGCTACACACTTGAAGCGGCGACACAACAGGCCCCAGTCCCCGGCTAGCAGTGCTGCAACACCCTCACGTGAGCCAAGATTACTCGTTTTTTTCCCGTCACCTCTGGCAAACAATTCTCCCAGGGCAAAATCTATCACAGATGCCTTATCTTTCTTCCTCTGCAAAAGCATCCAGCCATACAGCATTACCGCAAACGAGGGATTCAAGTACCTGCTTGAGGTATTGGAGCCGAGGTATAGCATACCCGATAGGAAAGTGTTTTCTGACAAGATAGTCCCTGCACTTTATGAGAAAGTAAAGATGGATGTTGTCGACTCAATGAGTCGTGCTCAGAGGGTCTCAATTACGGTGGACGGATGGACATCTTGTGCCACAGATTCCTACATCACCGTCACGGCACACTACGTCAACGATGAATGGGAACTGAAGTCCCATGTCCTGCAAACACGAGTGTTTAATGACTCGCATACCGGGGCAAAGCTAGCAGCGTTGCTGCAAAATGTCCTCCGGGAGTGGAACATCGCAGATAAAAGCCCTGCCTTGGTTACGGATAATGCAAGAAATATGGTCGCGGCCGGAGCTGGCGCAGATCTTACGCCCCATGTCAGATGCATAGCACACACCTTAAATTTGGCCTCACAGAAGGCACTCAAGATCGACCGGGTGTCCGAACTGTTGGTAAAGGTGAGGAAGGTGGTGACATATTTCCACAAAAGCCCACAAGCAGCCGAGGTTCTACGGGAAATTCAGGCCCAGCTACACCTACCGAACCACAAGCTGATCCACGATGTATGCACTAGGTGGAACAGCTCAGTGGACATGCTGGAGAGGTTTTGGGAGCAGCAGCCTGCCCTGCTGAATGCTATGCTGTCTAGGAGGATCAGAAGGGGAGAAGGCCTTGCTGCAACAGCTCTGAACGAAGACGACATGCGACTCATTCAAGAAATAATAAAGTTGATGTCCCCTGTGAAAGTGGCTACTACACTACTAAGTGAGGAAAAAAGCCCCACCATCTCAATGATCGCACCAATTCAAGCCAAACTCCACAAACACTTCTGTGACTACAACACCGACATCCAAATAATCGCAGAGATGAAGCAGCGCTTCCGACAGGACTTTGCCGATCGTTACGTGGAACTCCAAGACCTGCTCTACATTGCATCTGCCCTCGATCCCCGATTCAAAGACCTGGCATTCCTTGATGACATCGACTCCAGAGAGCTCATCTTCGTGAGATTAACAACAGAGGTGCTGAAGATGAACGAAAAGGTAATATATTATTGTTAAATGTTATTTTAAATCATAGAAAGTGACTATTTACCCTCATCACTCACTCACTCTATCCCCCCACTCACTCACTGACACACACACAATACCTTATTAATTTTGGTTGTTGTCTAATGTTGTATGAAATCTAAATAAGGTATGTTTATCTTGTATTTTACGGCACTGTGTGTGTGTGTGTGTGTGTGTGTGTGTGTGTGTGTGTGCGTGCGTGCGTGCGTGCGTGCGTGTGTGTGTGTGTGTGTGAGAGAGAGAGAGAGATTGTCAATGTCTCTTATCAAGCTTCTGTGCAAACACTTGTTACATAGAATTTTGGCCAATAATATACCATTTGACTTTGATGTGGATTGTCAGAGGGAAGGCAGAGGTGCATTGGATGAAGGAGAGGCACTGGGTGAAGGAGAGGCACTGGGTGAAGGAGAGGCACTAGATGAAGGAGAGGCAGCTGAAGGAAGAGGTGATGGAAGCCCCAGCAAAGAAGAAAGAAGAGGTTTGTTTTGACTGTGCTTGAGTAGTAGACTGTTCATTTAAAATGGATAAAAGATTTGTCTGATGCATGTGATGCATATACATCTATGCAGGTTATTATAGTTAAACAGTGTGTTGTGCTGTGCTGTGTTGACTGCTCGTATTGTTCAACACTAATTATCTTGCACATGTCCTCTATAGATGATGTCTTGCCTTCTCCCAAAAAGAAGACTGCCATGGACCAGCTGTTTGGAGAGTTTGTCGCCACACGAACATCAATGAAGACCACAAGGGAGAAAGCTAAGGATGAAATTTTAAAATACAGAGAGAGAGATCCTTTAGAACTAAGCGGTGATGTGTTGCAGTGGTGGAAGAAGCAGGCAGACTTACCACTCCTTTCATCTTTAGCCAAAGATTACTTGTCCATCCCAGCAACTAGCGTGTCTTCTGAGCGTGTGTTTAGTAGTGCAGGCAATATTGTTACTGCCGAACGAAGTCTCTTGCACCCTGACCATGTTGATCAATTGATCTTTCTTAAAAAGAACTTGAAAAAGACCCATCTGGGTTAAATGTTTGAATTCAGTAGCCTGAACTGTTGCTCTCGTTATTCCCATTTGTTCATAATTGTGAGTCATTTTACATTTGAAGGAAAATGCAATGAGTCCCTTTGTTAATGTTTTTTAAGTTGTTATATTGGAGGGACTCTCCTGGCCTTAATCTTTTTTTTTTAGCCCATTTTATTTGTTTACCTCCTGTATAAACTTAATGCACTTTTGAAAGCTTAACCTGGAAACATGGCGTTTTAGGCCTTGAGTGGGCCTTGAGTTGTTCTGAGTTGTACAACATGTGTTTCAAAATAAAAGGCACAGCTTTAATGCTTCAATTGCCATAACTTGAACTACTCTGCACTTTTCTTCTGCATTGCATCGCATCGTATCGCACTGAACCGCATTGTATTAAAATTAAATCGTACTGTATCGCACCGTATCGCAGCATAGGAGAGAATCGTATCGCATCTTACCATCTTGAATGTATCGAATCGTTGGCATTGTATCGAGATGCGTATCGTATCGCTTTGATTATGAAGATTCCCATCCCTAGTGGAGAAGCGACCCCCGCTCGCATTAAAGGAAAAGTAACGTTTTTTTACAATCTGAGCCTTCTTTTGGCAATAAAACAAGTAGTTTTACTCACCCATAGCAGTTTGGTGTCAATTGGAGCAGTATCGCAGAAGTTAAGTTGAGCCGTTCTGTTCTACTAATGATCCCGTATCCGTTAGCGTGAGTGCTCGGGGCATTACTTTGCGGTCTCCAAATAACACAAACTTTAGCACTTTTCAAATCACAGAAGATCGCTGTGTCAGCGTAGACTTTTAGTGGATTCCAAAACGGCCTGAAACCCGATATCGCAACAGAAAAGTAAAGTTCAGAGCGGTGTTAGCTTCTTTCGGACTAGCGGTGTTTACAAAACAGCTGAGTTCACGCATGCGCACTGTCCTCTCTGATGAGGTCATCAAATGAAACTATAGCTGCATATCGGGTTTCAGGCCGTTTGGAATCCACTAAAAGTCTACGCTGACACAGCGATCTTCTGTGATTTGAAAAGTGCTAAAGTTTGTGTTATTTGGAGACCGCAAAGTAATGCCCCGAGCACTCACGCTAACGGATACGGGATCATTAGTAGAACAGAATGGCTCAACATAAGTTCTGCGATACTGCTCCAATTGACACCAAACTGCTATGGGTGAGTAAAACTACTTGTTTTATTGCCGAAAGAAGGCTCAGATTATAAAAAAAAACGTTACTTTTCCTTTAAGAATCCATGTTTTCAAAGATTTTTAATTTTTTTAAGGTGCACTAAGAAACATTTCTGGTGTATGGTCCAACCCACTGGGATTGTGTTGTTTGTTTGTTTGTTTGTTTGTTTGTTATATTCCACAGTAGGGATGCACCGATGTGAACATTTTAGCTGATACCGATATCCAATATTAATGTTGCTGATATCGGCTGATACTGATATTTATTTATTTTTAATTCTGAGATCACATTTTACACAGACTGAAAATCATGCAAAATGAATTTTTGGATATCTTTTATTTTCAAAACGTGTTTTAACTCCTGATTTTTTTATTTATTTATTTTAATTCTTTTTTTATCGTGTAACATTGTGTTCTGCGTCCTGATTGGCTAAGGGACCTTTGCCGATTGATGTTATAGATGAGGGACACGGGGGGGGGGGGATACCAGGACCAGACCAGGATTAAACGGGGACTAAACCAGGTCTAAACCAGGTCTAAACCAGGTCTAAACCAGGTCTAAACCAGGTCTAAACCAGGTCTAAAACAGGTCTAAACCAGGTCTAAACCAGGTCTAAACCAGGTCTAAAACAGGTCTAAAACAGGTCTAAACCAGGTCTAAACCAGGTCTAAACCAGGTCTAAACCAGGTCTAAAACAGGTCTAAACCAGGTCTAAACCAGGTCTAAACCAGGTCTAAAACAGGTCTAAACCAGGTCTAAAACAGGTCTAAACCAGGTCTAAAACAGGTCTAAACCAGGTCTAAAACAGGTCTAAACCAGGTCTAAACCAGGTCTAAACCAGGTCTAAAACAGGTCTAAACCAGGTCTAAACCAGGTCTAAACCAGGTCTAAAACAGGTCTAAACCAGGTCTAAACCAGGTCTAAAACAGGTCTAAACCAGGTCTAAACCAGGTCTAAAACAGGTCTAAACCAGGTCTAAACCAGGTCTAAAACAAGTCTAAACCAGGTCTAAACCAGGTCTAAAACAGGTCTAAACCAGGTCTAAACCAGGTCTAAACCAGGTCTAAACCAGGTCTAAACCAGGTCTAAAACAGGTCTAAACCAGGTCTAAACCAGGTCTAAACCAGGTCTAAAACAGGTCTAAGCCAGGTCTAAACCAGGTCTAAACCAGGTCTAAACCAGGTCTAAACCAGGTCTAAAACAGGTCTAAACCAGGTCTAAACCAGGTCTAAACCAGGTCTAAAACAGGTCTAAACCAGGTCTAAACCAGGTCTAAACCAGGTCTAAAACAGGTCTAAACCAGGTCTAAAACAGGTCTAAACCAGGTCTAAACCAGGTCTAAACAGGTCTAAACCAGATCTAAAACAGGTCTAAACCAGGTCTAAACCAGGTCTAAACCAGGTCTAAAACAGGTCTAAACCAGGTCTAAACCAGGTCTAAAACAGGTCTAAAACAGGTCTAAACCTGGACTGGACCAGGACTAAACCAGGATTAAACCACGGCGTGCGGCTCTTTGCCTGGTTTCGTGCGGCTCTTGCGTTCGTTCATGTCGGGGTTTGATGTGCTCGGACCTCCTCAGAACCGCGTCCACGGTTTGGACACGGGTCTCGTGCTCGCAGCCCCGGGTGGGACGTGCGGTCTCGTGCCGGTCATGCTGCGCCATCACGGATTTGAGCACGATGAGCGCACGTGCCCCCCTCCCCTTCACTATTAATACATTTAGTTGAAAATCTACGAAAGTTTGAGTGTTTAAACGAGAGAGAAATGTGAGAAAACGTTAATTCGAGGGATTACTGTACTGACAAATATCGGTCGTTAATATCGGCCCACTTTTACACATTGGGCCGATACCGATATGTGTTTAAAAAAAAAAAAGGTCAATATCGTCCGATACTGATGTTAATGCCGTTATATCGTGCATCCCTATTCCACAGTATGGCATTAAACTTAATCTCCATGGAAACAAGGAGGTGATTCAACCAAGCCAAGTCACTGGTCAGATCTGTGGAGACGACTGACAGTAGGATTTTTGTTTGTTTGTTTGTTTTTGAGGATATATTTGAGCAATAGAAACACCAGTAACTGAATAAATGCATTTTAGATACGTTTAAAACCATATGGCACCCTCCCATATTAAACTCCAATTATATATATATAAAAAAAAACATATTCTACTTATAACTTCCCAGAAACCCTCAAATGTGAACTTTCTTACTGTGCACCATTTAACCGACTGACGAGACTCAAGAGTTTTTAATTCAACAAGTTGGCTCTAAAGGCAGAAGGTCAGCAGCTGATAACAGAACAGAGGACAGGAGGCAGTTCTGTGAAGGGTTAAGGGCCGACTTGGGTGACACTGGGTGAAATAGAGTGGTAAAAGAAAAGAAAGAAAGTGAATAGAGGGCTTGGAGTTGGAAGGTAACACAAAACTCCTAGCTGGATATATGATGATAAATCAATGGAAACAGAGAAAGAAAGTATAAGATAAGCTATAAAGGGTACGACTAATGGGTGTACATTTATCGATCTACTACCTAACTGCTACTGTATAATCACTTCTCATTATGTACTCTCTGTCCTGTCCTTTTTCCTCCCATTTCTCCTCTAGGCTCATTTCTCCTTGAACCATCTCCACCGTACCCTGGCTCACGCCACACGAACATGTGTCCCTCTGAACTGAGCTCTACACATGATCAATCTGGAACGGCTCTCACTGAAAGCGATTAGGAAAATGCGGAACGTTGTGATGAATATTTGACTCTTATAGGAAGAGAAAGAGTGGAACAAGCCAAAAAATCTAACTTTTCTTAAAGGAGAATTAAAGTTTTTTACAATCTGAGCCTTATTTCAGTAATAAAACAAGTTGTTTTACTCACCCATAGCACTTTGGTGTCATATCCAGTAGTCGAGTTGTAAAATGAAACCAGGGGGAATGGTGAAATGTTTCATTTATGTGACATATAAAGGGTTCGAGTGAACAATTTTTCCCTGAAAACGCGCGGTGCCTGCATTATCTAACCGATTTTCTGGGCACAGAAGCGCTGCGCTTGAATTGCGTGAGACTTGAGAGCCCTGCGCGGCTCGCTCACAGCTGATCGGCGAACAGGCGCAAACAGGCGGTAATCGTCATGATTGGCGGGAGCGCGTATCGGTGCGTAATTATGCTGCAACGTAATTATGCGGCCTATGATTTGCTCTTGGCACTGGCTATTTTGTTACCTGGCCAGCCAAATGATATCTCTCTGTATTTCCTATACACCGCGATACCATTTGGACACTCTCCATCCACTCTCGCTCCTCCGGTTCCAAACCGACTCCGCGATTCTGATTCGTTCAAAGATGGTGACGTCAGTGCACCCGCCTTTGCCCGCAAAGTCACTCTTAGGCAGCGGAAGTTCCGCCTCAGTTTTGAATCAAGATGGCGCAATCTCTGATTGGTTCACTTAGCTGTCTGTCTACGCGCAACAGCAGCGCATTCTGTGGATCAAACGTTACCAGACTCACTCGCTGGTACAGCGATGAGTCATGGATTCTTCCAGGCAAGCTATTTTGACTTAAAGACAGCGAATTTCGCCAAAAGGTGAGGGATTTTCATGCCTGATTGATAAAATGCCACAAGGGATGGAAGAAGGGATGACTGTTTTAGAAGAGGGATGATTTTGACTATTTTTTCCCACAGGGGGGATTGCCATCCCCCCCATCCCCCCTCAACTCGAGTACTGGTCATATGGAGCATTTTCGGAGATGTTTCAGTTCAGCGATATACGAGTTCTCGGGGCACATGTTTGCGGTCTCCAAATAACACAAACTTTAGCACTTTTCAAATCATAGAAGCTCAATGTCTTAGTCTACACTTTTGTTTGAGTCAAAAGTGGCCTGTAATCCGAGATTTATCCACAGTTTACAGCTTTGCGTTTCATGTTTGGGTCCCGAGAGCTGAGAGCGAAATAAGCTGTGACTGAGCACATGCGACTGTCCTCCTCATCTACTCCAAACTATGGATAAATCTGGGATTAGAGGCACTTTTGACTCAAACGAAAGTGTAGACTAAGACATTGAGCTTCTATGATTTGAAAAGTGCTAAAGTTTGTGTTATTTGGAGACCGCAAACATGTGCCCCGAGAACTCACGTTAACGGAAATCGCTAAACTAAAACATCTCTGGAAGTGCTCCATATGACACCAAAGTGCTATGGGTGAGTAAAAGAACTTGTTTTATTACCGAAATAAGGCAATAAAAACGTTAATTCTTCTTTCAATCCTGTTAAGAGCACAATTTTTTTTTACAGTCAATAAACATCTTGTCTGTATTTTCCTAAAATACGCTGAAGTACGTCTGTTGGTGTTGGTGTTTGTTTTGGTTCATTTGGTGCGCTTCGCCTTTGGCTTTTGCACAAACCTTAGTGCTCCTCTGTCAGCGATCCACCATCTGTTGGGCAATTTTGAATCGTACAGCAGGATTTCCTCAAGCTGGATTCTCATGAGTTTGTGAACTCACAAATATTGCGAGAATCCATCTTCCTGTGCAAGGATATCTGCACCACAGCAGCAAAACATTAGCCTCTTCAGTCACTCCATTTCTTCTTCTTCACTTCCATTCTTCAACCAGGGTCTCTGTCAGGAGATGGTGATGTACAGTGCCGTGAAAAAGTATTTGCCCCCTTCCTGATTTCTGTGTTTTTTGCATATTTATCACTCAAAACATTGTCAGATCATCAAACCAATTTTAATATCACACAGAAACAACCCAAGGAAAGACAAAATTCAGTTTTTGAATGATGATTCCATTTATTAGTGCACAAAAAAAATCTAAACCTATCTGGCCCTATGTGAAAAAGTAATTGCCCCCTTAATCTAATAGCCAGTTGAGCCTCCTTTGACAGCAATAACTGTAACCAAACGTTTGCGATAATTGGTGATGAGTCTTTCACACCGCTGGGGAGGGATTTTGGCCCACTCTTCTATGCAGAATTGTTTCAATTCTGCCATATTGGAGGGTTTTCTTGTATGAACTGCCCGTTTAAGGTCACACCACAGCATCTCAATCGGATTTAAATCCGGACTTTGACTTGGCCACTCCAAAACCTTAATTTTGTTTTCTTTGAGCCATTCAGAGGTGGACTTGCTGGTGTGTTTTGGATCATTGTCCTGTTGCATGATCCAAGAGCGCTTGAGTTTGAGGGCACGAACTGATGGCCGGACATTCTCCTTCAGGATCTTCTGGTAAACAGCAGAATTCATTTTTCCGTCAATCACAGCAAGTTGTCCTGGTCCTGAGGCAGCAAAGCAGGCCCAGACCATCACACTGCCACCACCATGCTTTACTGTGGGCACCATGTTCTTTTTATCAAATGCTGTGCCATTTTTACGCCAGATGAAACGGGCTGCAGACCTTCCAAAAAGTTCAATTTTAGACTCATCGGTCCACAAAATGTTTCTCCAAAAGTCTTGAGGGTCATCAAGGTGCTTTTTGGCAAAGGTGAGACGAGCCTTTGTGTTCTTTTGTGAAAGCAGTGGTTTTCTCCTGGGAACTCTTCCATGGATGCCATTTTTGGCCAGTGTTTTTCTAATGGTGGAGTCATGAACACTGACCTTAACTGAGGCCAACGAGGCCTGTAGTTCTTTCGATGTGCGTCTAGGTTCTTTTGTGACTTCCTGAATGAGCCGTCGTCGCACTCTTGGAGTAATCTTAGTTGGTCGACCACTCCTGGGAAGGGTTGCAACTGTTCCCAGTTTCCTCCATTTTTGAATAATGGCTCTGACAGTGGTTCGCTGGAGCCCCAGAGCTTTGGGAATGGCTTTGTAACCTTTTCCTGAATTATAGACTTCTATCACTTTTTTTCTCATTTGTTCTTGAATTTCTTTGGATCGTGGCATGATGTGTTTGTTCTTGAGATGTTGTAGCCAACTTCACTTTGTTTGACAGGAACTATTTAAGTGATTTCTTGATTCAACACAGGTGGTGACAATCAGGTGTGGGTGTGGCATGTAGAACTGAACTAAGTTTTCTCAAAACTGTGGTTAGTCACAGTTAGTTTGTGATTTAACAAGGGGGGGCAATTACTTTTTCACATAGGGCCAGATAGGTTTAGATTTTTTTTGTGCACTAATAAATGGAATCATCATTCAAAAACTGAATTTTGTCTTTCCTTGGGTTGTTTCTGTGTGATATTAAAATTGGTTTGATGATCTGACAATGTTTTGAGTGATAAATATGCAAAAAACACAGAAATCAGGAAGGGGGCAAATACTTTTTCACGGCACTGTAGTACGAAGCTACAAACTCATCTCAAAAGTAAGAACATGCTAGAGCCAAACAGAAAAGGCAGAAAACGTGTGTCGGTTCATCAGTAATCTGCTTGAATCTCCCGGTACGACTGTTCTCTCGTTTGTTTGTGCGGACCTGAATAAGTGATCAGCTGTAATGATGTGCGTTCTGGCCTTGGGGGTAGTTATGCTTGAGTCGATGAATCACTGTCTAAAGAGAGTCTGGGAGTGCAGCAAACAATCATCACGGAGCAAGCAGCCACATGACAAAGAAGATTACAATAAAGCATTTATTTTATTCATTCCTTATTGGCTAAAAGACCAATAAAGAAAGACTAATAAATCTGGCTGATATTTGCTCTTTTTAGCGTATCTGCTATCGTGTCTCCGGGCTGATATTTTATTTGGGCAAAATAATATGTATAAAACTTGATTTCAACACAAGCATTAAGAGGGCGCTGTACAAAATGTTTATTCTAAATTGCTGTGTATGAGATCATTTCAGATACTTAATATGCCCGCTTAATACCAAAATAATATTTTGCTGTTTCAAATGACACAAATGGACTTTTTGGAACCTGTAATCATGTTCTAACTGTGGCCGTGAGGGTTTGTGCTGCAGGTGCTCTTGAGCTGGGGGACTATTTAAGCGTTCCTTTCTCCGTCGCTCCACCTTTTTCCCACACGCTCTTCTGGGCCTGTCTTGGTGGCCGCTCTGTCCTTCAGCTCAGTGGTGCTGCTTGGCTGCAGCCCGGCACCGCATCAGCCCATCCGCTCCACAGCGGAGTGTGTAGTGTGTAGTGTGTCGTGTGTCGTGTGTAGTGCGTAGTGTGTAGTGTGTAGTGTGTCGTGTGTCGTGTGTAGTGTGTAGTGCGTAGTGCGTAGTGTGTAGTGTGTAGTGCGTAGTGCGTAGTTAGTGTGTAGTGCGTAGTGTGTAGTGTGTAGTGTGTAATGTGTAGTGTGTAGTTAGTGTGTAGTGTGTAGTGTGTAGTGTGTAGTGTGTAGTTTGTAGTGCGTAGTGTGTAGTGCGTAGTGTGTAGTGTGTAGTGTGTAGTGTGTAGTGTGTAGTGTGTAGTGCGTAGTTCGTAGTGTGTAGTTAGTGTGTAGTGTGTAGTGTGTAGTTTGTAGTGCGTAGTGTGTAGTGCGTAGTGTGTAGTGTGTAGTGTGTAGTGTGTAGTGTGTAGTGTGTAGTTTGTAGTGCGTAGTGTGTAGTGCGTAGTGTGTAGTGTGTAGTGTGTAGTGCGTAGTGTGTGGTGTGTAGTGTGTAGTGTACAGTGTCTAGTGTCTAGTGTGTAGTGTGTAGTTAGTGTGTAGTGTGTAGTGTGTAGTGTGTAGTGTGCAGTGTGTAGTTAGTGTGTAGTGTGTAGTTCGTAGTGTGTAGTGTGTAGTGTGTACTGTGTAGTGTGCTCTTTCATCTCATGACAGGTCCATGGGTGGACTGAATCAGTCCCTCACTCTGCTGAGCTTTACTGTGCACCACTGTGCGCCCTAAACCTTTGCGACAGTGTTACTGTATGACTGGCAGCTCGCTGCACTGTCTGAACCACATCTGCAGCAGTATTCTGCATAAAGTTATCCTCTTTGATCCAGTCTGCGCACTATCGTTTCACCCGCGGTGTCAGCGAGGGCCTGCAGCAGTTCGAGCACGCCACCTCTGCTGTTTTGTAGCTGCTGTTTTGTTTAGTTTTGTCTGTGTTTGGTGCTGTCTCCACTGTCTTGTTTCACTGTTTTGCAAACTGTTTTTGTTTTCACAGTTTTGCTTTTGCTTTTACTGTTCTGCCTATTTTTAAAGTTGTAGCTACTTTTAATGAAATTAAAAATGTGTCCTTTTTAAATGCAAAAAATAAAGACTCAAAATCAAAGACCTGCTCATCTGTGTGTCTTATACTTAGACTCTATTTCCTCAAACTAGACTTAGTGTGATGTTGTTGCAACACTTAAAGGGCTATAGTGTGTGTGTGTGTGTGTGTTTTAAAAAAAAAATCTGACTCTGTATGGGTTTCCTTCTAACAGTGTCGTGCAGTAACACTGTCTTACCTCTGACAGTCTCGTCTCAGCCCGGTTCTGGAGCTCAGGTAAGTAGGTCCGGTAAGTTCACGGGGACAGTTAATAAAGCCTGTTTTTCTTCGCAAAACATGGTGCTTGGTGCACATGGTGCTCTTTTCTCTCAGAGTTGTATCACTGTGCGCGTAGCCTAGCCTAGCCTGTTCACTTGTAAACATCGGCTTACGGTGGATGTCGCCGTACCGCATCTGCCGTAAACATCCGCTAACAAGTGAACAGGCTAATAGAGCTAACCTGGGCGCAGTGATACGAATCTAGAATGTGAATTAGGCTGCTGGATTTTTTCGGACAACTGTTTGTGACCGAAATATATATCACTTTTTGGACAAATGTTGTTTTGCGAAGAAAAACAAGCTTTATTAACTGTCCCCGTGAACTTACCGGACCTACTTACGTGAGCTCCAGAAGAGACGAGACTGTCAGCGGTAAGCCAGTGTTACTGCACGACACTGTTAGAAGGAAACCCATACAGAGTCACATTAAAAAAAAAACCCGCACTATCCCTTTAAACTGTAATATTCCAAACTGTTAACCCCTCGACTGCCACATAACATTCCCTTATCAAAGACATACCTGGAGATTTGCTTCATGCCTGTTTCATTTAGTCTGAGCTTCAGAAATCCCTGAATTTCACAGGATTGTGACATCACAGGAATCAATTCCATAACTCAGCAACACCTTGTTCTGAACAGTTCGACCGTCACACCCCGTTTATTACACCTGCACTGCTTTTTGACCAAGTTTTTTAATTTATTTTTTTATCCTAACTTTATTGGCAGTAGATGGACGCTAACACCAGACCCAGATGAGGGAGAACAGACGACTGAAAAGTAGATGAGCTTTCAATACATGGCGGCACGGTGGCTGAGTGGGTAGCACTCATGCTTCACAGCAAGAAGGTTCCGGGTTCGATCCCCGGGTCGCCCAGGCCTTTCTGTGTGTGTTCTGTGTGGAGTTTGCATGCATGGTCTGTGTTCGATCCCCGGGTCACCCGAGCCTTTCTGTGTGGAGTTTGCATGTTCTCCCCGTGTCTGGGTGGGTTTCCTCCGGGCACTCCGGTTTCCCCCACCAACCCAAAACATGCACCATAGGTAAATCCTCCAGCTTTGGTCCTGACCAAGCCGAAGCAAGAAGATCATGGAGATGGTCCCCGGGCACAGTAATGTGCTTCTCACTGCTCCTGATAACAGGATGGGTTAAATGCAGAACTGGAATTTCCCCACTGTGGGACTAATAAAGGCATAGCTTTCTTTCTTTCTTTCTTTATTTTAAGTTCTAAAAATGTATAATGTATAATATACTGTATGTCCTTTAAATTGGTGGTTTTCAGATACCAGAACTATTCATTTCTTCCTTCGATATTCCAATAGATAAATTCACACATCTGTAACCTGGTTTATATTGTTTACTAGACCCAAAAACTTGCCATAGTTCAACAAAAATCGGCATTTTAACAATATTCATGTTAGCTGCCCCCATCAGTGTTAAATATTACTGTAGAATGTTGTGTCATCTGAAACACATAAAACTGTAAATGTGCTTGACTTTTTAAATGTATTTTTTGTCCCTAACTGTAAAGATAAACATATATTCATGGCATTTGCATCTGGATGTTGTTGTGTCACTGGGCAAGGCACTCCATTGGTATTGTCTTTATCTGCGTCACTGTTAAACCTGTTTACAACACTGCAGAGGTGAAAGAAGTGCTGCAGTAAAAGATACTGGAGCAAAAACTACAGGAGCAGGTACAAGTAAAAGTATCACATACAAAATCTACTTAAATAAAAGTATTAAAGTACATGTTTAAAATGTAATTAAAGATTTCACACACATTTTGAGTTGATTTTGATAAAGATTTGTCTTGAATTTTGCTTAGCACAAACAAATAAATCTTTATTAGCAGTTTGTATTTGTATATTTTTGTTTGCTTAAACTACAGATGTGTTAAACCCCTCAGACTTTTCAGCAAGTCTCATACAATAATAAAAATACTTTTATTTTCAGTCTTGTTCAAAAATATAGTGTAGTAAAATGTACAGATACCTGCTCCCAAATGTAGTAAAGTAAAAGTAAAAAGTTTCTTATTTATTCAGAACTGAAGAAGCAGCTTGGATGAGCTGCCAAACGTATTCCACCAAAGAAACTTTTGTCCAGTTGACAAATTTAATTTCTCCTTTTGCTATCCAATATTATATATTGGTGGAAAGCGGCACAGTGGCTGAGTGGCTAGCACTCACGCCTCACAGCAAGAAGGTTCTGGGTTCGATCCCGAGTTTGCATGTTTGACTCTTGTCTGGGTGAAACATGCTCCTCCATCTGAGGAGATGGGTCCCTGGGGGCCTTCATGTGTTCCCCACTGCTCCTGAAAAAAGGATGGGTCAAATACAGAGGACAAATTTCCCTACAGGGATAATAAAGGATAATAATAATAATCATAATAATCATAAATGGAGATGTTATTCTCCATCCATCCATCCATTTTCTTCCTCTTATCTGGGGCCGGGTCTAAGCAGGGACTCCCAGACTTCCTTCACCCTGGACACTTCCTCCAGCTCCTCCGGGGGGACCCCAAGGCGTTCCCAGGCCAGCCGGGAGACATAGTCCCTCCAGTGTGTCCTGGGTCTTCCCCGGGGCCTCCTCCCGGTGGGACATGCCCGGAATACCTCCCGAGGGAGGAGTCCAGGAGGCGTCTGGAACAGACGCCCGAACCACCTCAGCTGCTCCTCTCCACGTGGAGAAGAAGCGGCTCTACTCCGAGCTCCTCCCGTGTGACTGAGCTCCTCACCCTATCTCTAAGGGTGCACCCAGCCACTCTACGGAGGAAACTCATTTCGGCCGCTTGTATCCGCGATCTCGTCCTTTCGGTCATTACCCAGAGCTCATGACCATAGGTGAGGGGAGGAACGTAGATCGACGGTAAATTGAGAGCTTCGCCTTTTGGCTCAGCTCCCTCTTCACCACAACGGTCCGGTACAACGACCGCATCACTGCCGACGCTGCACCGAGATGTTATTCTTTTGCCTGGAATGTTTCACAGTATGGTATTAAACCTTTCTATCGTCATGGAGACTAAACCAGACCAAGTTACAGGTCAGATCTTTGGAGAGGCAACTCCCTCTCACAGTCAAAATACCTTGTTTTTTTCTAGGTATTTTTGAACTATAAAACCACCTGTAATTGAATAAATGTAAGGCAGATCTGTTTAATGTCATACTGTGGAACATTCCAGGCAAAGCAGAGACATATCCATATAGAAACAAGCAGGTGACGGACCCCCAACCAAAAGGTTACATATTGCACCTTCACGTAAAGTACATCAATCTAAAATGTATGCTTAAGTACAGTACTTTACTACATTTATTTTGTTCCTTCCACCACTGCAACAAAATCATCTGTGTTGAATCATCCTTATAAAAGTATCAGTAACAGTGTCCCATTTCCCACTAACAGGGAGACTGAATGGAGATCCCACTCTCCACACATCAGAGTGGGTTAAACATATGGAAGTGGGTTGACTGTTACCAAAGACGCGCTCATTGTAATCCCATTAAGTTTCCGCCAAACCCGCTAACCTGCTGCTGTCGGTCTGCCCGGCTCCCTTTGTCCCTGTGGGAGATTGGGCTCCTGCGGGTTGACGAGGTGCGAGATCCGGTGCGCTCAGGGCTGGGAACTATAGAGTGGTCTTGCCTACAAAAACAGCTCCTGCCGTCGACGGACTAAAGGTTAAAACAACAGGGGAGTGAATGTGAATGCGCGAGCCCCCCACCACCTCTGCAGCAGCAGTCCAACCCCCCTCCTAGCACATAAATGAGCCTGAACACAACATATTTATGGCAGGGAGGCAGACAGCGCGCTCCAGGGTCACCTTCCAAAGTCCCATTCGGCTCCATTTGGAATACCAGATCGCTATGTTTGGCTGCGGGGTTTTAATAGACATTCTGTATTGAGATATGGCTAGAGAAATGACTGATTTTTGTCAGCTGTGTCTGATTTTTGCTGTTTTTAAACATGTGAAAATCAGAACTAGTTCATTTTCAACAGTTGGCTGTGATTCAGGAGTTATTCTTCACTTACCTGACGCATTCTGAGCATTTTAATAATCCACTGAGATGAGTTTATAAGGTATTTTAACAACTCTAAAGACACCCACGCCGAGTTTTGGCATCACAGTAAAAAGAACAGCAATTAACATGCTAATGTGCACCTCCCACAATAAACAGTTTATATATAAAGAGATGTAGACAGGACGCAGCAGAATTACGTATTTTGATCTCAAGAACTTTTGTACTAATGCAAATATTTAACACCTGTTTGAATAAATGCAAGACATACGTTTCAGTGCCATAGAGATACGGCAATAAGATCGACAAGAATCCACAAATGTTGTAACTAAAGCTACGTTCAGACTGAAGTGATCCAAATCCGATTTTTTCCGAAGATAAATAATAAGTATGTACAATCAACTAAAAAACACAACAGTGTAAGGTTAAAAGGCACAGGAACGCTGCACAATAAATGTCTTTGATTCTGAGCAGAACAAACAGCAGTTAAAGTGACTCCAGTTCAGTAATACAGTGGTACCTCACCTTACGAATGACCCAACAAACGAAAATTTCAAGTTACGAAACGCCTTCACGTCAAATTTTGGTCTCTAGATACGAATGAAATTTCAAGTTACGAAACGCGAAATCTCCAATCCAATCCAACTTTATTTATAAAACACTTTAAAAACAACAAATCTCAATCTCACCACACACATTCTACGCTTTTCTCAGACTGGAGTTTCTCTCACATTTCTCTCTCGTTTGAACACTCGAACTTTCATAGATTTTCAACAGAATGTGTTGATAGTGAAGCATGGGGGTGACACGGCTCAATATAGCGCCGAACGTGCGAGGGGAGACACAACAACACATCATCAGTGGGTAAAACTCACCTGTCTCACGACGGTCTAAACCCCGCTCACGTTCCCTTAGTGAGTGAACAATCCAACGCTTGGTGAATTCTGCTTCACAATGATGGAAGAGCTAACATCGAAGGATCAAAAAGCGACGTCGACACGGCGCAAGGCCGCGCTACACCGGGGCTGCGGGATGGAGCCGCGGCGCCCGGGCCGTGCCTCCTCCTCGGGGCCGAGCACGCGGGTGATTTAATCCTGGTCCGGTCCTGGTTTAGTCCAGGTCCAGTTCAGGTTTAGACCTGGTTTAGTTCTGGACGAGACCTGGAAGTCACATAGAAGCAGAGCCCGCCCCGAGCGAGACCCCGCGGTCTTGCCCGCCGATAGAGCACCTTTCTTGGCCTGTTAGCTCACAGTGTCAGCCCCCCGGCTCTGGAGGTCACATAGAAGCAGAGCCCGCCCCGCTCTTATTCCCGCTGAAAGAGCGTCTTTCTCGGCCTCTTAGCTCTAGCGCGGAACGTGCAAGGAGCGCGGAGACAGGAGCACCGCGCTCCTCCAACGGCACTGCCATGTTATAATAATAACAGGTCCAATCCAGGTTTAGTTCTGGCCAGACCTGGTTTATTCCACGTTCTTTTAGTCCTGGTCTAGTCTCTTAGCCCGTCAGGAACACAACGTTACACTATAAAAAAAAAAAGTTACACTATTTAAAAAAAAAAACTTGGAACGAATCAGGCTTTTTCCATTGAAATAGCTACTCAACTTATGAATTTTTCACGTTACGAAACCACTTCTGGAACGAATTAATTTCGTAAGGTGAGGTACCACTGTATATAATATCACTACAATAAAGTGACTCAATGCAACATGCAAACTCCGCACAGAAAGGCTCAGGCAAATAAATACTGCAAAATATTCAGCAGTGCATTTCTTTCTAAATCTAACAGACCAAAAACAACAGAGGTAGCCAGAAAATTACAAGGTTAATATTCTAAGTCAGTTCATCTTTTGTAGGTACTCCTTCCTTTGCAGTGGAGCTCCTTAATACTTAGAATCAGATCACAGTCTTAGTCACAAGTTTGCACTGCACACAAGTCTGACAGAAAGAAAGCCTGAACTCGCCTCCAGGGATGTCCACAGAAGCACATCTCAGAGGAGAAGAGGGTTACAGCTACGTGTGTGTGTGTGTGTGTGTGTGTGTGTGTGTGTGTGTGTGTGTTTGGATGGAAAATGATTAAAGAGAAACACGGTATCAAAGTGAATCTATATCAACATTGATCTCTGAGGAACACATTTAGCATTAGAAGCATAAGTAACTGACAGACTGAAGGACATGATTTTTTTTTATGACTGACATTCTACTGCTATGATGCAATAAACATACACTGCACACACACACAAAAATAAAAATAAAAACTAAAGGAACACTGAAAACTCATCAAATCTCAATATGAATAATAATAATAATAAATATGCTGGATCTATAAAAAGATGAACAGGGCAAAGTCTGAGGAAGAAAAGGATGCCGTATATTTTAATGGAAATAACATTTTCAGCGTACAGAGGGCTTAACTCTATAGACACTCTGAAAATCAAAGTGAAATAATGATGTGGCAGGCTCATCCATTTTGCCAAAATATAAATTCTGCAACTCAAAACACTTATCAATATGTTGTGTGGCTCCCACGTGCTTGTGTGCATGTTTGAGAACGTCGTGGCATGCTCCTAATGAGACGACGAATGGTGTCTTGTGGGATGTCTCCCAGATCTGGCGTCTGATGGACCCAAACATAATGTCCCAGAGGTGTTTGATAGGGTTTATGTCAGGTGAACGTAAGGGCCATTCAATTTGATCAATCCCTTCATCCTCCAGGTACTGCCTGTATGCCACATGAGGCCGGGCATCGTCATGCATGAGGAGGAGCCCAGGACCCAGTGTAGGGTCTGACAGTGGGTTCAAGGATTTCATCCTGATACCTAATGGCATTCAGACTGCCATTTTTTAGCCGGTAAATGTCAGTGCAACCCTCCATGGATATGACTCTCCAGACCATCACTGACCCACCACCAAACCGCTCGTGCTGAACGGTGTTGCAGGCAGCAGAGTGTTCTCCTTATCTTCTCCAGACTCTTTCACGTCTGTCACAGGTGCTCAGGGTAAACCTCATCTGTGAAAAGCACAGGGCACCAGTGATGGACTTGCCACTTCTGATGTCATCGAGCAAAATGCCAGTTGAGCTCCATGGTGCTGGGCGGTGAGCGCAGGGGCCACTACACCACTCCAGGGTGTGGCACCCTCAAGCCACCCTCATGAAGTATGTTTCTGATTGTTTGAGCAGAGACATTCACACCTTATGCGGGAGGTCATTCTGTTGGGCACGGGCAGTGCTCAGCCTGTTCCTCCATGCACAAAGGAACAGATATGGGTCCTGCTGAAGGGTTGAGGACCTTCTACGGCCCTGTTCAGCTCTCCTAGAGTACCTGCATCTCGTGAAATCTGTGAAACTTATACAGAGTTCAGGGTTGGCCTCATATTCCCAGTAGTGATAATCACTCTAGCCAAAGCAGCACTAGTGGAAAACCAGCAAAAAACACCAAAAGGGAGAAACTTTAAATGACAAGCAAAACCAGTCCAGTTTTAGGAGGTTGACTCATTGTTGCCACTCTAGTGCACCTGTTGTTCATTTCCATTAAAAGAGGTGGCATCCTTTTGTTCCTAAGCATTGCCCTGTCCATATTTGTATAGATATTCAATATATTTTTTCCACATTGAGAGCTGACGTCCCCTCCTTGAACCGCCACTTTAACGAGAGCCTGAATGATCCTGGGAGCTGTTGTCCGGGGCTTCATGCCCCTGGTCACCCAAGGCAAACAGGTCCTGGGGGGCGGGTCAGACTAAGAGCGGTTCACAAACTCTTCTGATAACAAATATAGCAAAGCCAGTTATGTTGCCCATACTGGCGTTACCAGGGCCCCACCCTGGAGCCAGACAATATTACCTGCACAGTTAGTCTATTTAACCAAAAATACCATCAACATAAAAAAGGCCCATATTACACTATTTCCTCTATGACGTTTAATGCATATTTAGGCTGAGTTCTTCTCTCAAATAAAAAACAAACAAACACTTTGCTGTAAGACAGGACGTGCTCCACTGCATTTGTGAACTCCATACACCTTGACTAGAATCATTTGGATAAATCAGCCGTGGAACTGCCTATGTCTACCGCTTCATGACATCACCAGGTGGAACACAGCATTTTGAGCATGTGTGAATGAAACAAAACACATCTCTGGGTATGTCAATTTTGTATCATATTGTAGAGTCTTTAAACGAATCACGTTGCAGTCATTAATTCAAGCTACTTCAGAGCCACCTGACGCAGACTAATGAAAGTGAGTCACCAATCTGCACCCTCAGCTCCTCTGAACACCATCTGTCACTCATTCAGACACCACACCGTTATTGTTTTGGTAACTTCATCTTCATTATGATACTTACATTGGTTTTCTTTTAGGCAGACAGCTTCAAGGAGATGTATTTAACTTGACATGTTTGGGCTGTCTCAAGTAGAGGAGTTCAAGTATCTCAGGGACTTGTTCACGAGTGAGGGAAGGATGGAGATGAAGGATGGACAGGTGGTTGCTGTATCGGACTGTTGTGGTGAAGAAGAAGCTGAGTCGAGAGACAAAGCTCTTGATTGACTGGTCAGTCTACATTCCTCCCCTCATCCATGGTCATGACCAAAAGGACAAGATCGTGGATACAAGGAGTCCAAAAGAGTTTCCTCCGCAGAGTGGCTGGGGTCTCCCTTAGAGATAGGAGCTCAGTCAGATGGGAGGAGCTTGGAGTAGAGCCACTACTCCTCCACGTCGACAGAAGCCAGCTGAGGTGGCTCGGGCGTCTGTTCCGGTCGCCTCCTGACGCCTCCATGGGGAAAAGAAGGCCAAGAGGAAGACCCAGGACACACTGGGGGGACGATGTCTCTTGACTGGTCTCGGGGTCACTCCAGAGGGAAGTCTGGGTCTTTGTTTAGACTGCTGCTGGTGGCTGAGTGGCTAGCACTCATGCTTCACAGCAAGAAGGTTCCAGGTTCGATCCCCGGGTCGCCCAGGCCTTTCTGTGTGTGTTCTGTGTGGAGTTTGCATGCATGGTCTGGGTTCGATCCCCGGGTCGCCCAAGCCTTTCTGTGTGGAGTTTGCATGTTCTCCCCGTGTCTGGGTGGGTTTCCTCCGGGCACTCCGGTTTCCCCCACCAGCCCAAAACATGCTCTAGGTAAAATCCTCCAGCTTAGGTCCTGACCAAGCCTAGCAATAAGATCATGGAGATGGTCCCCGGGCGCCTGAAAGACGAGCTGCCCACTGCTCCTGAAGGATGGGTCAAATGCAGAGAAATAATTTCCCTACGGGAATGAATAAAGTCTGTCTTCTTCTTCTTCTTCTTCTTCTGCCTCCATGTCCAACCACAGATGAGTGGAAGAAGATGGATGGATGTCTGGGGTGCTAGCTACAAGCACGGTGGTCCTTGGAGATGATTGGTCAAAACTTGGTCTAGACCAGGCATGGGCAAACTACAGCCCAGGGGCCATATGCGGCCCGTTAAGATTTTTAATCCGGCCCACTGAACTTGAAGAAATTATATTAATAAACCTTATTAATGTTTTAATTTCCCTGCAATTCTGGCATTTTCCAATAGCTGCGCACTACATACACTGACGTTTGTTGAGATGCGGTGTTTTGCTCCACGTTTGTGCTTTACTCTTTGACCCCTCAGCCTCCTGTAAAGATGAGAGGAGCTAAGAAAAGAAAAGTGGACAGAGAATGTCGAGTGTTTAATAAGGAGTGGTAGAAGTTAATATTTTTTCACCGAATACTTATCAGCTGCTGTACGCCTGATATACCAAGAGACTGTAGCGGTTTTTAAAGAATATAATATCAGCCGTCACTTTACCACAAAACAGTCAACGAAAGAACAAAAGAACCTGAAGGAGAACAGAACTTTCAGTGCTTTAAAATAGTAACTGTTAGTAATTTTTTTAAAAAAAAGCTGTATTTTATTAATTAAATTGTATGTGTTTTAAGAGTCATTTTAATAAACAGCTAAATACTGTGGAACTTGAAAGATGGACATTTTGTTGTAATGTTTTTGTTAATTTTTAATAGAAATAAAGCACATGTTTTCTACATATCCCATGTTATTTTTTGCTCTTATGAGGTGCTCCTGGTCAGGCCCTTCTGTCAAATTTTGTGGCCCACGAGTCAAAAAGTTTGCCCACCCCTGGTCTAGACCACTGACCACTTGTAGTTTATGGGTGAACGCTTTAACCACTGGGCCCCTCCTCAACACTGGTCCATGTGTCCAAAGTACTGCATATTCTATATCTTATGTTAATTCCATTTGCCAGTAGTGTTTAAGCAAAGAGCATAAATTAATTAACATCAAATGGGTACACATCGGAGACAAGAATATCACAAAATTAAAATCTGAAGGCCTTAAATACCGCTGTCTTTTCATTGTATGTAGTCTTTTGTAAATATAAAATCAATATTTCTTTATTCACAACAGCATTCACGTCTTGAACATGTCCCTGCTTTCACTTTCTTACCCTCTGAAAAAGTAACACACTTTTATTCTGAGATATAAAAAACACAGAATGCAGATGCATTAGCAAAAGTTCACAAGTATTTAAGAGGTTCAAGTTCAGGATGTGACAAATTACGAACGGCGAGATTTAATCACACAGCAGCGAATATTTTCAGCAGTAATTTATTTCATTCCACTGTGATTGTGCCGGTTTTTATCTCTCCGACTTCAGCATTTCTAACTTTATACACAAAAAAGTCATTTTACATCAGTTTTTTATGAGGCAAATATGCAAGAAAGTTCTTTTATAGTACTTTTATATTGTGAACGTTTGCATGAATAGTATTGCACCAATATTATTAGAAGTTGCCTAATGATGCTGATGTCATCAACATCCCTGGAGATGTGAAGCTAACAGAAAGCACTGCTCTGTTAGAAGCTCTATTATTCTTGATCTGATTTGTGTTGTTAAAGGTCCAGTGTGTAGGATTCGTGGCGCATAGGTGGATGGTGCTATTGCACTTCCTGTTTTAGCTACGGCAGACCTCGAGGGTCACCCGGGCGCGCCGTAACGCGGACAGCTCGAGTACCCGCGCACGAACCGCGCCTGGCGCTGTGTGAGCCCTCGCCGACAACTACGGTATAAATAAAACACGGTCCCGTTCACTGTTTGTTTGTTTTTTTTCTCATGAAAACACACATTCCCGATCATGTACCATGACACTCTACACATCAAATGAAACCTTACAGTCTCCTCTTTTTGACTATGCAATTCATTTCCCTGCACAACAATCACTCCCCGAGCACATGGGGCTTTTATACGGAAAAGCACAAAACGAGGTTTGTTACTTAGCTTACCTTTGAAGGCTCTGGACAGGTCAAACTCTGTATTTCACCATAAACTTGGTCTCAATCTGTCCGTAAGGATCCAGCGAATAAAATCCAGTAAAACAATTTAGTCCAAAACACGTGTTAGATCCATTACGACATGTGATCCGGCAACATGCTTGTCGTTGTTTATCCAAACGCGTACTATCTCGTGTGAAAACCACGAGCCTTGCCAAAGGCGGAGCCCAAATGTCCTTCTGATGTCCGTTCGTCCTCATAATCAAAATGGCTGCCTCTATATGGGGAAGATCCCCCTTTTATGTGACTATATCTAAGTCCAACAGAATACTTTGATTTCATGATGGAAGTGAAAAGGCTTGGAAAACACTGTATTTTTGAATGGGTATCTTCAATTTCGGTAATTAACGGGTAAAAAATCTTACACACTGTCCCTTTAAACAAGTCTCATACACATAAAATTAATCACAAAAAAATCAGTCACAGTTTGTCACTCGTGTTTTTTTTTTTTGAAAATCAAACCTCTAAACAGGACCACGGACGCTCGTATTGATCACAGGCTCCTGATAATGTGCTGTTTAAATCCATTTTGTATTTTTCTGGAGTTTGCAAATGATCTTAAAACATTTCTGACAGCGTTTGGTCATGTTTGCGTTGTGTCACCATGGAAGCTGCTGAACTTTCCGCCTATAGAAATGCATTATAGAACACCCCCAACGTGGTGTCACTGCAGAGTATAATCACCACGGTGTTAGCACAAGCAATGTAGGCTATATCAGATGTAGCTGTAAAATGCATGTGTTATGATCAATAATGCAATACAGATAGAATGATAATTATAATGCATCTTTTACACATTACTCTGCTGTTTAAAGGTGCAATATGTAACTCTTCTAGTGAGGAGTCCACCACCTGCTCGTCTACAAAGAAATGTTTTGACCATATGGGATGAAACTTTTCCATCTTCATTATTGACATTTCTGTTTCTCAAAAATACCTCAAGAACATGAATTCTCTTAAAGGAGAATTCACTTTTTTTTTTACAATCTGAGCCTTATTTCAGTAATAAAACAAGTTGTTTTACTCACCCATAGCACTTTGGTGTCATTTGGAGCATTTCCGGATTTTAGTTTAGTGATATCCGTAACGTGAGTTCTCGGGGCTTATATTTGCAGTCTCCAAATAACACAAACTTTAGCACTTTTCAAATCATAGAAGCTCAATGTCTTAGTCTACACTTTTGTTTGAGTCAAAAGTGGCCTGTAATCCAAGATTTATCCATAATTTACAGCTTTGCGTTTCATGTTTGGGTCCCGAGAGCTGAGAGTGAAATAAGATGTGACTCCGCACATGCGCACTGTCCTCCTCATCTACTCCAAACTATGGATAAATCTCGGATTACAGGCCACTTTTGACTCAAACTAAAGTGTAGACTAAGACATCGAGCTTCTATGATTTGAAAAGTGCTAAAGTTTGTGTTATTTGGAGACCAGCATATATTATGTGCCCCGAGAACTCACGTTAACGGATATCGCTAAACTTAAACATCTCCGGAAATGCTCCAAATGACACCAAAGTGCTATGGGTGAGTAAAACAACTTGTTTTATTACCGAAATAAGGCTCAGATTGTAAAAAAAATGTTAATTCTCCTTTAAGTGAGACTCGCCTCACCACAGATTGATCTTGATCTTGTGTCACCTGCTCGTCTCTAGACAGAACATCCCAGGCTAAGCGAAATCATCTCTATGGAAACAAGCAAAAACCCCAACAGAAAAGTGACATAGTATCTTTAAAGAGGGAGTATGATATAAAATGGACTTTTTTGAGCTTTCTGCCATGTTATAATGTTATTCCCTCATCAAAAAGTTGTTTTACCTATGCATGTTAGAGTAAGGCCCTATTCAAACCCTCCTTACCATTAGCTGTAAGATTCTGTCCAAGGCTCCGCCCACAAGCCTACATCACCCATGCTCCCACACGACAATTCTCTCTCAATATACAAAAGCATGATTCAAAACAATACACGACAACTTCACAAACCTGATGCGATGTGCAGTAGTTTCATGACTGAAATGTGACCCCACTCTGAAGGGGGAGTGACTTGAGCTGCGTCTACATTTCTTTGTCTTACCCCTTCGTCTTACCCCTACCCCTTGGTTTTGCGCGTTCATGTGAGGGCAAGGGGTGTCCCGATTCTAATTTTGATCAAGGGCTAGAGCCACGACCTCGGGCTACATACCCCTTGAAACAAAGTAAGCTCTCGACCAGACTTGGAACGAAGGGGTACACTTACAAGCTCAGGCAGGTTTTGGGATCAGGATGGCAGCGTCACATGGACCAGCCGAGGAGTCTCATAAATGTATTTTCAGCGTTTGTAGTTATTGATTAACAGTTTAGCAGGTTTACAATTATGACGCTGATGTTCTACGTTACTTTTACTGAACTGTTGTTGCGGTTTTAATTGTAGTGATGTCTGTTTAGCCGACGTTATCGTTTTCACCGAACTTTCATGTATAAACAAGCTAGTTTTTTTGTGGAGCTGAGGTCCCCGATAATCCTCGACATTTGTTTACGTTTGTTTGTGTCAGTTGTCGTCTCTGTAGACGTAGCAGCTCAGGTAGAGGCGAGGGACGATGACGCAAACGGTAATCGAGCGGCGTCCCATTTCTTAGGGGAACATTCGTACCCCGAGCCCTCTCAGCTCGATATCGAGGGGCAAGACAAAGACGTAGATAAAGGGGAAGGGGAAGGGGTAAGACAGAGAAATGGGACGCAGCCTTAACATGGGGAGCAAAGAGAGGGGTGACTCAAAGCGAAATGAAAAACCAAAACTGAAACATACGTTGTTTTTGGCATTTTCAAAACAATAAAGGTAACATGGTGATCTAAATATATTTGTTAGCAGTTAATACCCCATAAAAGTATAATACCCCCTCTTTAAATGACCAATCACAGTCCAAGAGTAAATAATCCAGAATAGACGTTTCTAGTGTTCCTTCATTTGTGTGCAGGTCACGTGTCGATAGGGGCGAGTGTGATCCCATGTGCACTGATGTAGGTGAGCAGGACTTGAGCTCGTTTCTCCAGTACTTCGATGAGCTTATCGATGCCCTGTCTCCCGCCCTGACTCTCCCAAAACGTCTGGTCTATGAAGAGGGACTGGAGGAGCCGCTCCCTCAGCCTGCCGTTCCGGAGCACTGCCACTGCACCAGCCGGAAGTCTGCGTAGAGAAAAAATTACAAAGATGTTGTAATTTTGGAATGTTTAGATGTATTTAGTTGTGCCAAAACCACTTCTGAAATGGTTTTAATTCATGGGTTTCAGACTGAGATGGGCAATATACGAGGGCCATTCAAAAAGTTCTAAGAAAAATGCCATAAATTCAAAATGAGTCAAACTAGTTCAACAAAATGACCTTGAATCGTACCACTGATGACTTATAAACACATTTCACAAGTTTCAGCATTCTAACTTTGTTATTCGAAGAGTTACGTTACATATCGCACAACCCACTTTTTTGACCCTCCAAAATGAGCCGATCTGAAGTCCGAGCAAACAGTAAATTTCTAACAAAACTTCAATGGAAACCTAAAGAAATTATTGAAGATTTGCACAATGTTTATGGATGTTTTTTTCCTATTTCCAAAGTTGAAGGAACATTTAAAAGGAACAAGATTTCAGTCCGTACTTGAAGTGAAGAGGGAGGTTGTGACCTGGTTGACTAGACAAGCTCCAGAATTCTATCAAGAAGGAATTTTTCGGTGGAAACATCGCTCGCAGAAGTGTATTGACTTAGGTGGATGTTATGTAGAAAAATAATTTTGTTATTTTCCAAAATAAAGTTGTTTTTTTTTATTTGTCTTAGAACTTTTTGAATGACCCTTGTATTAGTCCCTGTGTTGGTATTGATTGATTTTGTTGACATCATCAGTATCGACTGGTATCAGATTTGTCTTTTTGAACAGACTCATGAGTAAAAATGGAAATAGAAAGGCATTATATGGCTGTTTGTTTTTATAAATTAATTTATATTATTTATACCCCAGATGCGGGAAAAGTCCCTCAGTCGTCCAGGTGGAATCCATGATAAAAGGAGAAATTCAATTTGTCAAGTGGACAAAGTTTGTTTGGTTGAAAACGTTTCGCTGCTCATCCGAGAGGCTTCGTCAGTTCTGGTTCTGATGCTGGTTAGACCCTGTTTATATCTAGCTGCAAGGAGGAGCTCCCTACACTGAAATCGTTCTGAAACGATCTCAACTAATTGGTCCTTTTGTATTAGTTGAGATAGTTACAGAACTATTCCAGGGTAGTGAGCTCATCTGAGGGCTGAATAGAGATGCTAAACGAGACGCCAGAGGAAAACAAAAGATACAGATTAGTTGAGATAGTTTCAGAACGATTTCAGTGTAGTGAGCTCCTCCCTGCAGCTAGATATAAACAGGGTCTAACCAGCACTAGAACCAGAACTGATGAAGCCTCTCGGATGAGCGGCGAAACGTTTTCAACCAAACAAACTTTGTCCACTTGACAAATTGAATTTCTCCTTTTATCATATACCCCAGATACATACATTTTGTTATAACTTTTTCAAAAGTTAAATATTGTTATGAGCAAATTTCAACCATTGGCCAGAAACCCATATTGGCCCCTCCCTAGTTTCAGCTTCCTGTTTTATAGAATATTTTGAGGACCTTTTCCCCATGTTAAACGATATCACCATGTTTTAAATTGTTACTTTGAAAATAGCGAAATGCCAAACTAAATAAAGAAATTTGAATTATTGCAGTGTACACATCATTACTTGCAGGCTGTGTCACCTGCCCATTTGTGGTGACAGGGAAGAGGTTTTGTTTCACTATCACAGTGATATTAAGCAAATACAACACAGAACTCCATTTCTATAATAAAAAAAGCTGTAACTGATGCCATACTGTGGAGCATCTCAACTTAAGCAATATCATCTCCATGGAGACACACTGATTACAGCGTGCACCAGAGCTCGTCTGAAATATGCTTGTGATTTCTAAGGTTCAGTTTTAAGGCAGATTTGTCAGTAATGTCCAAAGCTACAGTAAATGTCCAAAAGGTTTTCCATCTCCACAACTGCATTTCCCTGTTGGGGTGATTTAGTGTTATTACGAGAAACATACGTAGTCTAAAAGCAGCGATTTCATGGACCATAAGACAAATGGGACTTTGGGGCACTGCATATTGGACATGATGTGGACAGATCATTGGGGGCAAGCACAGAACATAGAACAAAATATATAACTTCTTTAAACTGAGGTAAATCAGAGTTCAGTGCTTCGATTGATGAGTCTGCAGAGCTGTTACCATGAGTCTCTCTCTGATTGGTTAATCCGACTGTCAATCATGTCCATCGGTGTGCCATTCCAGACGCACTTGTCTATGCAAAGCTTTGTGAAAGCATTTTTGGTCAGGTAAATTAAGGACTTTAACGGTTTACTTTCTAAATTCCTGTTGCTAACAGCAGAGGGAGCTCCAGTGCCTAAACGCCACATTTGAAACAGAGATGAAGTTTATAAAGTATATTTTCCATTATGCAGATATTATTTTAATTTAGAAAATGTGAAATCCTTATCTCAAGGTGACATGGTACTTCTTGATGCTTTTATATGGCTCCTTAATGGTTCCCTAATACTGTAAATGAATCCTTCTTCAAAATCAACACTCAGTGCATGAGAAAGACACATGTACACAGTCGGAGTCATAAAATCTCTCTCTGAACGACTCATTCTGGGCCTTGTTGCTTGAATGCAAATGAGAAGGACACAGATAGGTTAGAGGAGCAGGTGGGTGGGGGGGGCAAATGCGCCGCTGGTTCCTTGTTACTGTGCGCTGTCTCCCACTTCTGCGTTTTAAGCGCGGAGGAAGAAAGGAAAGGAATTTCAATGAAAAAAACACATTTCCACAGAAAATAAAATTAAACCACTGCTGTTTCAGAGGTCCAGAGGGTCGGGTAAAGGACTTCCGAGCCTAGAAACACTCGCATGTGCCTCCAGGCAAATAAAAAAATGCATTTCGCATTGCGTAGCTCCTCCGCAGTCCAAACTCTCTGGGTGTGATTTACAGAGACAGGGGGTGGAGATCCAGACGATGGTGGAACTGAATTTTCATTTCTTTTTTCGATGTGACGTAACTTGTTCAGAATCGCCTGTTTGAGCTGTGTTTTTTTCAAACGCAGAAAAGGATCGCAAATGCTCAGTTTAGACATTTCGCAACTTTTAGCCATGGAGGGGGGGGGGGGCTAAACAGGGGAGGGGGGCTCACATTATCATTCAAAAACCTCAGAAAGTGAAAATTTCGTGCCATGGGACCTTTAAAAAAGAATGAATACCACAATAATATATAATATGTGTTTTCAACTATCGACAAAATCATGGGTTTCAACAGCCACATCTGTGACATTTTTATATTAGTGTGATTAAAAGATGTGTATCATCCTCAGAGGGCAGTGGTCAGAACTCAGATCTCAGAGAGGCGTCTGTGAGTTTCTCTCAAGTTATCAAGTGAAAATGATGATTTATTACACACAATAAAAAGAAAATACTCAAATCAGACAAAAAGAGGATCCTACTAGGTTAATTTAGAAACTCAGAAATCATTTGAGAGTTGTTTTTTATTTTTGCTTTTGTTGGCTCTATTTACATGTTACATGTTACATTAGCACAGTGCTTCTCAAATAGTGGGGCGGGCCTTCCTGGGGGGGCGCGTGTGACCCTGGGAAACATGCTTTTTTGCCGTACTGTTCTAGAACTAAGTGTAATTGCACATCCACAACAGTAGTTGGCAGTGGCGCTCTCATTGTTGCTCTGGGGCAGGGGTCGGCAACCTTAAATACGCGATATACAAAACAGACTGACCATCAGCAGAACATCCTCTGTCACAGAAAAAACACGTATATTCCACTGAGTCATGTCCTTTACACCGACAGAAGCTGACGCATCAGCGGCACAAGGAGAGAGCGTATTTTTTTTCAGCGCTTTTAGTTTATGCAAATAAGCCATGCGGTTTTAAGTTTCGTTTCTGTAAAACATAAACAAATGTGCGCAAAACTTCATTAAAAACACATTAATATTTGAGTCCTCAGTGCAAAAAGTCAGTGCAGTCTTTGTTGCAAGTTTCTTTCTTTTTTTGTTTTTAATGTTAATAAAAGGATACAGTGTTATGCAGAGGTGTACTAATAACAATTTTTTTGACAAATAATACTATTTATAGTCGCGTGCAGGGAGGGGTATGTGAAATTTTTTCTTCTTCCTAGGGGGGGCGTCACAGAAAATAATTGAGAAGGACTGCATTATCATCACAGAGAACAGAGTGCATAACTGTAAAGGCTCAGCGGTTGTGCATGAGCAGGTTCACGGAAGTGGGCAGTCAGTAAAGAGCACCTAAAGGGAAATAACACATCGCAGGGCATGGTCATAAAATGGAACTTGGAAAATCTGCCCTCCAGTAGGCCCTTTTTATGGAATAAGACAAGATTTGAGTTGAGTTGTAGAAGTTTGAATAAATAACTTCTATGGTTAAAGGAAAAGTAACGTTATTTTACAATCTGAGCCTTCTTTCGGTAATAAGCACTTTGGTGTCATTTGGAGCTGTTTGGTTAAAGTTATGTTGTAGCATATCCGTTAGCCTGAGTACTCGGGGCATTACTTTGCGGTCTCCAAATAACACAAACTTTAGCACTTTTCAAATCATAGAAGCCCGATGTCTTAATCTACGATTTTGTTTGAAGCAAAAGTGGCCTGTATTCCGAGATTTATCCATAGTTTCGAGTAGATGAGGAGGCCAGTGCGCATGCGCGGACTGTGCCTCTCAGCTCCCGGGACCCAAACATGAAACGCAAAGCTGTAAACTATGGATAAATCTCGGATTACAGGCCAATTTTGCTTCAAACGAAATCGTAGATTAAGACCTCGGGCTTCTATGATTTGAAAAGTGCTAAAGTTTGTGTTGTGTGAGTCAAACGACTTGTTTTATTACCGAAAGAAGGCTCAGATTGTAAAATAACATTACTTTTCCTTTAATTATTAGTGCATTCTGTTATTTAATTGTTGCAGCTCAGGCCTTGGTGATACTGTCTAATTAACAGTGGTCTGGACTGTTGTGGTAAAGGAGGAGCTGATGCGAAAGGCAAAGCTCTCGATTTACTCTCGATTTACACTCTCTTATCAGATGTTTTGTGGCAGTAACTTTTGAGGAGTTTCTTATGATTCTAAAGACACCTTTCCAGGGAAGAAAATCCCTCGACTTAAAAACTGACAGCTAAAATACGATCAGCGAAAACTGCAATCTAGTCGACTCTTTGACTTCACATTTGTTAGAGGTTAGCTTTGCTGTGTAAAGCTGGTATGGTGCTTAGTGTCAGATGTATTCAATTTGACAAAGTTGAACACGGCAATAAAAAATACTTCTATCTACAAAGGATTCAAAAGCAGTGTGGAATTACTGGCAGTCGATAAAGACGGCTCAATAGAAGCGGCCTGTGTCACAGATAAACCTAAGCTTCAAAGTTCATTCAAATGCCACAAAAGATACAAATGCGCTGGATGAGGATCAGAGGCAGCGACGTTTGAGCATGCACACTGTCGCCTTGGGTTTAGTGAGTTATTGATCAAAACATGTAACGTCTTTGGAGTCCACTCTGGGGCTTTCATGAGGCCTTTAATTGGCTGTGGAGCTTTTCTTTACCACAAGGTCAGAGCCTTTACATTTCTGAATCCTCTTCCCTCTTGGACCAAAGCGAGTCAAGCAGGTACTAAATATGACGAGGGAAGCACAGATTCAGCTTTTTCAGTTCAAATTCTGTTACTATAGCTTTAAGTGTCTACTGATACCCGATATCAATAAATACCAGGGCAGAAACTGATAACAGCATTTATTTCCATCCATCCATTTTCTTCCGCTTATCCGGGGCCGGGTCGCGGGGGCAACAGTCTAAGCAGGGACGCCCAGACTTCCCTCACCCCAGACACTTCCCCCAGCTCCTCCGGGGGGACCCCAAGGCGTTCCCAGGCCAGCAGGGAGACATAGTCCCTCCAGCGTGTCCTGGGTCTTCCCCGGGGCCTCCTGCCGGTTGGACATATCCAGAACACCTCCCGAGGGCGTCCAGGAGGCATCTGAAACAGACGCCTGAGCCACCTCAGCTGCTCCTCTCGACGTGGAGGAGCAGCGGCTCTACTCCGAGCTCGTCCCGTGTGACTGAGCTCCTCACCCTATCTCTAAGGGAGCGTCCAACCACTCTGCTGTGGAAACTCATTTCGGCCGCTTCTATCCAAGGTCTCGTCCTTTCGGTCATTACCCAGAGCTCATGACCATAGGTGAGGGGAGGAACGTAGACTGACCAGTAAATCGAGAGCTTCGCCTTTTGGCTCAGCTCCCTCTTCACCACAACGGTCCGGTACAACGACCGCATCACTGCCGACGCTGCACCGATCCGCCTGTCAATCTCTCGCTCCATCCTCCCCTCACTCGTAAACAATGCCCCCGAGATACTTGAACTCCTCCACCTGAGGTAAGGACTCTCCACCCACCCGGAGAGGGCAAGACACCTTTTTCCGGTCTACCGGTTTGGCATTTATTTCCTTAAAACAAAAATAAAATGAGACTGATCCAAAAAAAAAAAAAAGGAGCACTGTATAAATAAAACATTACAAGACTTTATGGGCCAACTACCAGTATAGTTTTATTATATCAATATATACTGTATGTCCAACTAGGATTATGCCCACAGAGCAACAGCCTCTGAAGAATTATGTTACTGTGGAACAATTCCAGCTGACATCTGCAGACAGAACACTGCTGCATAAGGCTGCTACAATCACCACAGACATTACTGCAGGGGATAATGGCCACAGTATTAGCAGAAGAATGTCGGCTATGTAACTGTAAAATGCATGTGTTATGATGAATAATGCAATACAGATAGAATTATAATTATAATGCATCTTTTACACATTAATCTGCTGTTTAAAGGTGCATTATGTAACTCTTCTAGTGAGGAGTCCACCACCTGCTTGCCTACAAAGAAATCTTATTGTTTAGGCAGAAATAGATAATAGATAAATAGAATAGAAATAGATAATACTCCCTACAACTGTAAATAGCTGTGACTGGATATTTTATTTGATATTTTATTACTTATTTTTACATATACACATATACATATTTTTTAAATTATGTCTCATTTGACACCGGTCTATGTTTTTTACTATTTTATCTATTTTTTTGTTACCCTCTGTTGTACAGTGGTACCTCACCTCACGAAATTAATTCGTTCCAGAAGTGGTTTCGTAACGTTAAAAATTCGTAAGTTGAGGAGCTATTTCAATGGAAAAAGCCTGATCTGTTCCAAGTTTTTTTTTAAAATAGTGTAACATTTTTTTTTATAGTGTAACGTTGTGTTCCTGACGGGCTAAGAGACTAGACCAGGACTAAAAGAACGTGGAATAAACCAGGTCTGGCCAGAACTAAACCTGGATTGGACCTGTTATTATTATAACATGGCAGTGCCGTTGGAGGAGCGCGGTGCTCGGTGCTCGTGTCTGCGCTCCTTTAAGAGGCCGAGAAAGACGCTCTTTCAGCGGGAATAAGAGCGGGGCGGGGCGGGCTCTTACATTTACAGCCCTAAAACATGTAGAACAATTGCAAAATACAAAGTTGTCCTACCTCGTGGACCTCTCCCACCGCGGGCCACCTCTGGAACCTAACCCCGTGTGTGTTGATAAAGTGTATTTACGTTTCGGGGCGTGCATCTGAGCGTGCATTAATTGAATTTTTGAGATTTGTTGTTTTTAAGTGCTTTATAAATAAAGTTGGATTGGATTGGAGATTTTGCGTTTCGTAACTTGAAATTTCATTCGTATCTAGAGACCAAAATTTGACGTGAAGGCGTTTCGTAACTTGAAATTTTCATTTGTTGGGTCATTCGTAAGGTGAGGTACCACTGTATATTATATTATGATGAGTGAGCTACTGTACCCAAATAATTTCCCTTGTGGATCAATAAAGTTTGTCTAAGTCTAAATGTTTCGACCATTTGGGATTAAACTTTTCCAACTTCATTATAGGCATTTCTATTTCGATAGACAGAGCGAAATGAAAAATATAAACATTTAATAAATGCAAGAAAAAAAAAAGAAGTTCAATGCCATTCTTCATACTATGGGGCAAAATTGTAGGCAAAGCACTAACATTTCCTCTTCTGAGCCGTCACTGTTAACGTGTGCTCTTAAACTCACTCTGTGATGCCCTCCAGCAGTCTGAAGTCCAGGTTGTCCTCGTTGCGGTCAAAGAAGCCTGTGTTGTGGGTGAAGAGGAGGCGTCGTGGGTCTTCCTCAGTGTGGGTGAGATGTTCCAGCTCCATGTCCTCCAGCCTGCTGCACCCTGAGCCTCCACACTCATCCTGGAGACGAGGCCTGAAGCCACAGCACTGAGGGTCCAAGCGCCGGTGAATCTGACAAAACAAAACTCTTACATTTAGATATATATTTGAAACATCTACTGTAGCTTACTTTAATATGTGTAAGAAAACATTCACCCATTTTTCATCATGTAGTATTTTCATATAGAATTAAAACCTTTTAGGTGCAACAATGACCAAAATTCTCCTGAAAATGTGATCCAACTGGACTTTGTTTTGACTGTGTCTTCTGCACAAACACGTCCAAGGCCGACAGCTGCGGCTCATCACGGCACTCTACAAGAACACTGGCACTCTATTCAGACTCACTGACATGTATTTATGTAAACACTTGCCCAGTCTATTCTATTTTTAGGATGTCTGCCTCTACTTCAGTTTTCAATCAATTTAATTGATTTCTGATCTGCTCCCTTGCCCCACCCTTCCCTTTGTCGCCAAAGAAAAAAACACCGTATGTTACCTGTCCAATTGTTTTTCTGTCATTACATGTTGTGAATAATTGTCATTGATTGCATCTTTTCCACTCTGTATCTCCGAGTCGGCGGTGCGCACATGTACGTGGCCCCTCCCCTAGCCGCTCTATCACTGTCACATGTGTGCTGCCCACTGCTCCTAATATATGTATATATATATAGGATGGGTTAAAATGCAGAGAAGAATTTCTCCAGTGTGAGATCAATAAAGTCACTTCTTCTTCTTCTTCTTCTGTCCTCCCTGGCTAGCGGGAAACGAAATTTCGAATTATTCTATGTACATGTACATATGGTTTTTCGACAACTATGACTATGAAACTGACTATGATTAATTGCGCATATGTGTCCCACCATGGAAGCTGAGAGCACATGTCGGCATTACAGATTCTCAGAAAATGCAGTTTGTTTGTTTGTTTGTTTTTTTTACAAAATTTGTGATTTTCATTTTTTTGCAGAATGTGCTAGTTGAGATCATGAAGAACCCACTCCATGTTTCAGATAACAGCATTGGCTGCTTAAAAAGCATACGTTTAGCTTAATGTCATGCAAATTAGTCAAGGAGTGCTGAAGAGACCAAACTTCGAGAGGGATTTTCTGGGATTTAGAAAATGTGGTATGGCTGCTTTCAAATAGAGACAACTTTTTTAAATATGGTCAGATTTTCACATGTAAGACATCACTGGAAAGCTTAGAACCTGTACTTTCAGAATCTGTGAATAACTCAAAACGCCTCCGAGAAGACTTCCTGCGGTTGGACACAATTTGTGACAAGTACATGTGAAAATTGGATAGAGCCATGTTTCAGTGTCTTGCTTGCTTGCATTTTGTTGGCAGATTTAAGATGGTTATCTGCTTTAGAGATAGGGGGTAGGTGAAAACAACAATTTTCTGAGCACTCAATCCTCAAACACAGTACAGGATTACTCCAACGTGCATGAATCAGCTGACAGCAAGCTACAATGAAAGATCAACAAGCAAGTCTATTTAGGTCATTTAATAATATGCCCCCTGTAGTACTGTGTATCGGGGGTCCCCAACCATGGACCGTTGTAATGTCAGACAATATTTTTATGGACCGGCCTGGGGGTTGGGGACCACTGCTGTATATCACTATTTAAAGGGACAGTGTGTAAGATTTTTACCTGTTAATTACTGAAATTGAAGATACCCATTCAAAAATACATTGTTTTCCTAGCCTTTTCACTTCCATCATGAAATCAAAGTATTCTTTTGGACTTAGATATAGTCACATAAAAGGGGGATCTTCCCCATATAGAGGCAGCCATTTTGAATACGAGAGCCACAGAAGGACATTTGGGCTCATCCTTCGCCTCGGCTCCTGCTAACAGCTGCTTAGCCGCGCTGCGTTTGGGAGTGAAGGACAGAAGGAGAGAAGGGGAAGGGGAGGGGGAAGGGGGGAGCCTGTGTAAAGAAGCATGCTGCCGGATCACACATCGTAATGGATACAACACGTATTTTGGACTAAATTGTTTTACTGGATTTTATTCGCTGGATCCTTATGGACAGATTGAGACCAAGTTTATGATGAAATACAGAGTTTGACCTGTGCAAAGCCTTCAAAGGTAAGCTAAGTAAGCTAAGTTTTGTGCTTTTCCGTATAAAAGCCCCATGTGCTCGGGGAGTGATTGTTTTGCAGGGAAATGAATTGCATAGTCAAAAAGAGGAGACTGTAAGGTTTCATTTGATGTGTAGATTGTCATGAATCATGATCGGGATTGTGTGTTTTCATGCGAAAAGAAAAAAAAAAGTGAACGGGGGACCGCGCTTTATGTATACAGCGGTGCGCGGTTCGTGCGCGGGCACGCGAGATTTCGGCGCTACGTCGCGTCCGGGTGACCCTCGAGGTCTGCCATAGCCAAAAGAGGAAGTGGAATAGCTAGTAACCACCTATGCGCCACGAATCCTACACACTGTCCCTTTAACTATTTCATAAGAAGCCATGGGTTTTCTCATCTACTGTTTTTATTTTTATTTTATTTTTATAGATGCGTGAAGAGTCCCTCAGGTAGAATCCATGATAAAAGGTTCAGATCTTATCCAAGGAAAAGAACTGGTTTGAGAGGGGAGATAAAGAGGCAATTTTTGTCAAAAAAGAGAATCCTTCGTTAAACAGAAATGGGGGAGTCAGACATAACTTGTCTCCCATTTATAATTCCATTCTTAAACCAAGTCAAAACAGACAAAAGAAACATTAGAGCAGACAGGTCAGGGTCAGAGGTGTGGAGACGGTCGTTAGGGTGAATAGGTATGCTAAACTAGACGCCAGAGAAATTCGAAAAACAAAAGAAACAAATTAGTTGAGATAGTTTCAGAGCTATTTCAGTGTAGGGAGCTCCTCCCTGCAGCTAGATATAAACAGGGTCTAACCAGCACTAGAACCAGAACTGACGAAGCCTCTCGGATGTGCAGCGAAACGTTTTCGACCAAACAAACTTTGTCCAGTTGACAAATTGAATTTCTCCTTTTATCATTTTTTTTAATACAAAACCAAACACTAACACACAATGGGGTATATGTATACAGAAAAGTACAGAGTGTAAATGTCCACAGTTATATCATTTGACGACATTGTTATATTCTTTTTTCAGGCGTCCACTACAATTTCAAATGCTCTAGACTGGGTTTCCATACCTTCTGAAATTTTTGAGGACTTCCCGACACCTCATACCTCAATCTCCCAATATGCAGCTCCTCCGCCTTAGACTGGAGTCTAACGTCGCCAGAGAAAGATTTCGGCCAAAAGGAATTAATTTGCTATCACCATGCCGCAAGTCACTACTGTAGTGACATCGTGACCCATGTTTTCCAAAGTACTTGCGAAGCCAAAAAGAGCGGTTTCAGGGCCAGGTATAGTTACCTTAAGTGCACAGGAATACCATTTAAATATTGAACACCAGAAACCTTGAAGCCTTGGGCATAACTAGAATTGGTGTGCAAGTGTACTATTAACTGTCTTGCATCTATCACTGATGTTTGAGGAAAAAATATATTTAACTTTACTGTTTATTTGAATTTAAATGTATTTAACTTCTACTGTTAAGACGTCATAGCCAATCATTACTCTGTGCTTCAGCCTGTAATAGTGAAATACTTTATGCCACTGACACAAAGCAGGATAATCCCACTAAACCATTTTAAATACACTGTAAAAATGACAACTTGAATTTGTTCAGATTACTAGGATTTTAGCTTTCATAGACAATAAAACTGCATCGTACACTGTCTCAAATGAGTAATTTCAACTCACTTTTGTAAGTTTCTGTTAAAAAGTTGATCTTAATTCATACTTTGAGTTGACATGATATACAAATTCAAGTGGACGGTAGTTTGGGCCAGGCCAACTAATCTGCGCATGCTCATTTGGAATAATCTGCCGTTGGGATCTGCTGCAACGGGGGAACCGGAGGAGTTTATCAGGGGTTTTCCTTGGGTTTGGCTTTGGAAAAGAAACGTCCACCATTTTCCCCTCAGAAGCGCCGGTTGTCTTTGCAGAAAACTTTGTCATAAAGAGACTAATGAGTCCTTTTGTAAATATTGATGTTGACGAAAACGAAATGAGACGTTATTTTATCTCCTCTTTGTGCATTATTTGCAGTTTTAAGTTAGTAAAATAGAAACTTGAACTTAAAATGATTAGCTGGTGTGGGCAGCAGTAGCTTAGCTCAGTTGGTCGAGCGCTTGTCTAGTGATCCAGGGGTTGGCGGTTCAAATCCCGCTCTTGACGGGTTGACTGCGTGTGATCCCACCACCTGCGGGAGGATTCATGGGGGCTGGTGCACTGTGTTCTGGGCAGCAGAACACTGCTTGGACTGCTGCCCCCGTGACCCAGAAAATGGAAAAGTGGAAGAAGATGAATGAATGATTAGCTGGCACAACTTTAAAAGCTTAGTTTTTCAATATTCAAGATTCAAAATTGTTTATTTGTCATATGCAGAATCAACACAAGGTCAACAATGCAATGAAATGTTCAGGATCAGAAGAACCGTTGACTCGCTAAGATAGTCAGAAGTACTAATAACATGCAATAATAGTACATGGTAAAAAAAAGTGTTGTAAAGTGCAGGGGAAGAGGTAAACAATATAATAAACAATATAATAAACAATATAATAAAATATGTAATAAAAACAAAAAACAAGGTACAATGTACAAGGTGCAGGTAGGATTAAATCAAGATCAAATAATGTGTAAGTATTTCACAGATTGCACATAATATCTGGTGTGGTGTAGGTGTTGCATGTGGATTTCGTATTGCACATAGTATGGTATAAATATTGCACATAGTGTGGTATAAATATTGCACATGTAACAGTAATTTACAGTGAGGTAGTGACAAACATGATATATTCATATAGAGCAGCAGCAGTAAACATAATTATGCATAATGAAAGGTAGTTTAGTGCAGTATTATTGAGAGTTCAGTATTATTTAGAGTATTACCCAGAGTTCAGTAGTCTGACAGCTTGGGGGTAATATCTGTCTTTGAGTGTTTTTGTGCGTGCTGCAGGCTCCTGTATCGTCTACCAGAGGGTAGCAGACGGAAGAGTCCTTGTGCCGGATGAGTATGGTCCTTAGTGATGCTGCGTGCCTTACGCAGACCCCTGCTGTGGTAAATGTCCTGGATGGAGGGGAGACTGCTGCCAGTGATGTCCTCTGCCGCTCGCACCACCCTCTGTAGTGCTTTGCGGCTCTGAGCGGTGCAGTTCCCATACCACACTGTGATGCAGCCCGTCAGCAGGCTCTCGATGGTGCACCTGTAGAAGTTTGTGAGGATGCTGGTTTTCATACCAAACTTCCTCAACTTCCTCAGGAAGTAGAGTCTTTGTCGGGCTTTCTTAACCACAGTGTCTGTATGTAGTGTCCAGGACAGATCCTCAGTGATGTGTACCCCGAGGAACTTAAAACTGCTGACCTGCTCCACCTCAGCGTTGTTGATGGAGATGGGGGGGGGGTGCTGGTCTACACGCTGTCTCCTGAAGTCCACGATCATTTCCTTAGTTTTGCTGACGTTCAGAGAGAAGTTATTTTCCTGACACCAGCTGGTCAGTGATTTCACCTCGTCTCTGTAGGCGCTCTCATCGTTGTTGGTGATGAGGCCTAGGATGGTGGTGTCGTCAGCGAACTTGAGGATGGTGTTGGACCTGTGAACAGGGAGTACAGGAGAGGGCTGAGAACACAGCCCTGGGGTGCCCCAGTGCTGAGGACACATGTGGAGGAGACGTGGCTGCCGATCCTCACCGCCTGTGGCCTGTTGGTGAGGAAGTCCCATATCCAGCAGCAGATGGACGTCCCCAGGCCCAGGGCGGTGAGCTTAGAGACCAGTTTGGAGGGGATTATGGTGTTGAATGCAGAGCTGTAGTCGATGAAGAGCATTCTCACATATGCGTTTCCTCTCTCCAGGTGACTGAGAGAGGTGTGGACTGCTAGAGCAATAGCGTCGTCTGTACGACGCTATTAAAGGACGCTGTTAAAGGAAAAGTAACGTTTTTTTACTATCTGAGCCTTATTTCGGTAATAAAACAAGTTGTTTTACTCACCCATAGCACTTTGGTGTCATATGGAGCATTTCCGGAGATGTTTTAGATTAGCGTTAGGCTAACACCGTTAGCCTAGCGCCGTTAGCCTAGCGCCGTTAGCCTAGCGCGACTTATAGCCATAGCTCGGGGCATTCCCCGAGCATGTAATATGCCCCGTGTGGGCTCCAAATAACAAACTTTAGCACTTTTCAAATCATAGAAGCTCGATGTCTTTAGTCTACGATTTCGTGTGGTCAAAAGTGGCCTGTAATCCGAGATTTAGCCATAGTTTCGAGTAGATGAGGACGCCAGTGCGCATGTGCGGACTGTGCTCTCAACTCCCGGGACCCAAACCTGAAACACAAAGCTGTAAACTATGGATAAATCTCAGATTACAGGCCACTTTTGCTTCAAACGAAATCGTAGACTAAGACATCGGGCTTCTATGATTTGAAAAGTGCTAAAGTTTGTGTTATTTGGAGCCCGCACGGGGCATATTACATGCTCGGAGAATGCCCCGAGCTATGGCTATTAGTCGCGCTAGGCTAACGGCGTTAGCCTAACGCTAATCTAAAACATCTCCGGAAATGCTCCATATGACACCAAAGTGCTATGGGTGAGTAAAACAACTTGTTTTATTACCGAAATAAGGCTCAGATTGTAAAAAACATTACTTTTCCTTTAACAGCAATACTTAAAAACTTTTAAATTTAAGTTGATACAACTCAAAAACTCTGCAGTCAGTTGCCTTGAAAATTTGTTGAACTAACTTTAATGTTTACAGTGTAGACAGTATCATTAGCCATAGAAGTTATTTAGTTTACCCTCTACAGCTCAAATCTTACCATAGTACAGAAAATGGCAAAAATCTCCCCACTATTGCAAAGAAATTATACACACGACAAATTCTGAGCCCCAAAGACTATTGTTCTATAAATCGATAAAGTTATTATTTTTAACAGGCCAATCTGGGCCCTCGCTACAGAAAGTGGAAACCCTTAGATAACGGTTTGATTAGAAAGATAAGTGCTTCCGTGCGTCGATCAATTGTAACTTCTGCGCTTTTCAGGATGGCAGTAAAAACGTAATTTGGTGGCAACAAAAGAAAAATCTCAGGTACTGACACTGGATAGAAAGTCTTTCGTTGCAAAAGACACAACTTGTACTTATACTAGTTGTGGGACCTTCAGGGCATACATGAATAATAAACAAGGTCAGTTGTTTTGTGCAAATGCAGAGGACAAATTATCCCTACTGGGACAATTAAATGTACCTTAAAGAAGACCTATTATGCAAAATCGACGTTTTGGAGCTTTTCACCATGCTACAGTTGCTTCCCCTTCTCATTTACCCTCTCGAAGTTGTATTTGGAGTGATTCGTGCCTGCTTGAGCAATCTTTAATTGCTTTCCAAGACACCATATTGCAGATGAACACCACCAGCATATGCCCACTGCCTCTTCTTCTTACTTCTTTCTCCAATTTTACTTTCTTAATCTGTGATATGTGTAGGATTCAGCTGTGTAATTTTAGTACAAATGAAAAAAAAAAAAAAATCCATAAAATTTGTTGTGATGATGTTTACAGTTTCCATTTTTCTCACACAGAAGACAGAGGACTTGTTTCTTTTATTAAGTCATTTCACATGAATATTGTGATTTAAAATGTGTAGTTTATAAGATCCACAATTGCCATAGATTATAACTATGTATAGCAGAAATTCAATTTGTCAAAGTTTATTTGGTCGAAAACGTTTCGCAGCTCGTTTTCGACCAAATAAACTTTGTCCAGTTGACAAATTGAATTTCTCCTTTTACCATAGATTCTACCTGGACGACTGAGGGTTTTTTTACAAAGCAGACACAAACACAATAGGCTATATACAGGCAGGACAGAACGGAGGACTCAGGCAAGTCTTGTGGTGGGGGTGTGTGCTTTATGGTTAACTCTTTGTGGGCAACAGACGCACGTATTTTAACAACTCGCTGCACTCCAGCCCTAGAGCTGCTAACCATCAAAGTTAGACCCTTCTATCTGCCTAGAGATTTTAGCTCTGTAATCCTCACTGTAGTCTATATTCCACCACAAGCTGATAAAACAGAAGCCCTAGAACAACTGTATGGGATTATAAATGGACTTGAAAACTCACACCCTGATGCAGCTTTCATTGTGGTGGGGGATTTCAATAGAGCCAATATGAAAACGGTTCTACCGAAATACTACCAGCACATATCCCTCCCCACCAGGGGGGGGCAGACTTTAGACCATTGCTACACCCCATTTAAAGACAGTTACAAACCCCTCCTCCGCCCAGCCTTTGATAAATCTGACCATAGCGCCATCTTGCTGTTGCCTGCGTACAAACAAAGGCTTAAACTGGAAAAAACCGGTTCCCAGACAAATACACAAATGGAGCAGTATGTCTGATGAGGTGCTACAGGACTGCTTTGAAACAACAGACTGGCAGATGTTTGCAGACGCAGCGGATGGTGACATTAATGCGTACACAGACTCTGTCATAGGCTACATAGGGAAGTGCATTGAGGACACGGTGCCCAAAATCTCCATCTGCACTTACCCTAATCAGAAACCCTGGGCGGGACCGGAGGTGCGTGCTAAACTGAAAGCTCGCACTGCCGCCTTCAACTCAGGAGACCCCGAAGCCTACAAAGCAGCCAAGTACGACCTCAGAAAGACCATCAGGACTTCCCAGAGGGACTACAGGGAGAGAGTGGAGTCTGCCCAGCAGAGCAATGACCCGAGACGGGTGTGGCATGGGCTACGCTGCATCACTGACTACAAGGGGAGGAGCGGGCCTGTGGAACTGTCCAGCGCATCATTTCCGGACGAACTCAACACCTTCTACGCCCGGTTTGATGCAGATAACACCACGCCTGTCACCAGACCCCATGTGGACAGTGAAGACGCTGTACTTTGTATAGACACTGCTACAATGAGACGGGCGTTCAAGAGAGTGAATCCCCGCAAAGCACCAGGACCCGACGGCATCCCCGGACGGGTGCTGAGGGCTTGTGCTGACCAACTCGCCGGGGTGTTCACCAACATCTTCAACCTGTCTCTGAGCCAGTCTATCGTGCCCACCATCTTCAAGACCTCCACTGTAGTCCCCATCCCAAAGACCCCCACAGCATCCTGTCCTAATGACTATCGGCCCATAGCACTCACATCTGTCATCATGAAGTGCTTTGAACGAATCATGAAGAGACACATCTGTGACTCCCTCCCCGACACCCTGGACCCCCTGCAGTTTGCATATAGAGCAAAGAGGTCTACAGACGACGCTACTGCTCTAGCAGTCCACACCTCTCTCAGTCACCTGGAGAGAGGAAACACATATGTGAGAATGCTCTTCATCGACTACAGCTCGGCATTCAACACCATAATCCCCTCAAAACTGGTCTCTAAGCTCACCGCCCTGGGCCTGGGGATGTCCATCTGCTGCTGGATATGGGACTTCCTCACCAACAGGCCACAGGCGGTGAGGATCGGCAGCCACGTCTCCTCCACACGTGTCCTCAGCACTGGGGCACCCCAGGGCTGTGTTCTCAGCCCTCTCCTGTACTCCCTGTTCACCTATGACTGTACCGCCAGGCACAGGTCCAACACCATCCTCAAGTTTGCTGACGACACCACCATCCTAGGCCTCATCACCAACAACGATGAGAGCGCCTACAGAGACGAGGTGAAATCACTGACCAGCTGGTGTCAGGAAAATAACCTCTCTCTGAATGTCAGCAAAACTAAGGACATGATGGTGGACTTCAGGAGACAGCGTGTAGACCAGCATCCCCCCATCTCCATCAACAACGCTGAGGTGGAGCAGGTCAGCAGTTTTAAGTTCCTTGGGGTACACATCACTGAGGATCTGTCCTGGACACTACATACAGACACTGTGGTTAAGAAAGCCCGACAAAGACTCTACTTCCTGAGGAAGTTGAGGAAGTTTGGTATGAACACCAGCATCCTCACAAACTTCTACAGGTGCACCATCGAGAGCCTGCTGACGGGCTGCATCACAGTGTGGTATGGGAACTGCACCGCTCAGAGCCGCAAAGCACTACAGAGGGTAGTGCGAGCGGCAGAGGACATCACTGGCAGCAGTCTCCCCTCCATCCAGGACATTTACCACAGCAGGGGTCTGCGTAAAGCACGCAGCATCACTAAGGACCATACTCATCCGGCACAAGGACTCTTCCGTCTGCTACCCTCTGGTAGACGATACAGGAGCCTGCCAGCACGCACAAAAAGACTCAAAGACAGATATTACCCCCAAGCTGTCAGACTACTGAACTCTGGGTAATACTCTAAATAACACTGAACTCTCAATAATACTGCACTAAACTACCTTTCATTATGCATAATTATGTTTACTACTGCTGCTCTATATGAATATATCATGTTTGTCACTACCTCACTGTAAATTACTGTTACATGTGCAATAATCAGTGCAATAACCTATGTGCAATATTTATATCATACTATGTGCAATACGAAATCCACATGCAACACCTACACCACACCATACTATGTGCAATCTGTGAAATACTTACACCTTATTTGATCTTGATTTAATCCTACCTGCACCTTGTACATTGTACCTTGCTTTTTTATTTTATTACATTTTATTACATATTTTATTATATTGTTTATTATATTGTTTATTATATTGTTTACTTCTTCCCCTGCACTTTGCAACACTTTTTTTACCATGTACTATTATTGCATGTTATTAGTACTTCTTGACTATCTTAGCGAGTCAACGGTTCTTCTGATCCTAAGCATTTCATTGCATTGTTGACCTTGTGTTGATTCTGCATATGACAAATAAACAATCTTGATCTTGATCTTGATCTTGAAGAGACATATTAGAAAACAGACAATGAACAAGATTAAGGTTGCTATGTGGAATGTTATATCAAAAAAATACCTAGTTACAACAGGAACATACAGACACTCCTCTACATACGAACATTTGGAGTTACGAACAGGGTCGAAAATAAATAAATAAAAAGTTAAATGTTTGGGCAAAAGTGCTGTACATGTACGTAAGTGAGTTTTTGTATTTAAGAAGAAGAAGAAGTGACTTTATTGATCTCACACTGGAGAAATTCTTCTCTGCATTTTAACCCATCCTATATATATATATATATATATTAGGAGCAGTGGGCAGCACACACATTACGGCGCCCGGGGACCATCTCCATGATCTTCCTGCTTCTTGCTTCTTGCTTTAGCGCCTATTCCGACTTCCGAGTACAGTATGTAGTGCGTATTTCCGCCGCTGATGCACAGGCAGAGCGCTGCGATCGTGTGCCCAGCATCCCCCAAGCATCACGCCCACTCAATTGAAACTACCCAAGTGTTCAGACGTACTTGCGGTGTTACGAACTTTGTTGTTTTATCTTGCATCCGTAATCCAATATGGTGAAAAGGGAAAAGCTTCTAGTGAAAGTGGAAATGTGAAAATGCGGCAAGCCATCTCATTTGAAAAGAAGGTGGCGATAATAAAGAAACTTGATGCTGGTGAGAAGATGGTGAATGTGGCACACGCGTACAACGTGAACCGTTCGACGATCGGTACGATCACACACACATTCACACACACTCACACACACACGCTCTCTCTCTCAGCTGTGTCTACTGCGTCTGCCTCTGTGTCTCTCTCTTCTTTTTATCTCATCAGTTTTCCATATTTTTAAAAAGCATATTGTTTTGTTACTATTTAGTGTTATTTAAATGCAGTACAAATCCATATAGATTACTTATACAAGCCTTAAAGGTCCCATGACATGGTACTTCTTGATGCTTTTATATGGCTCCTTAATGGTTCCCTAATACTGTAAATGAATCCTTCTTCAAAATCAACACTCAGTGCATGAGAAACAGAGATAAGATGAGAAAGAGTATTTTTTCTCTCTCTGAACAGGCCATTATGGGCGTTGTTGCTTGAATGCAAATGAGGAGAAAAGAGCTGGCCTATAGTAGAGGGTGGGGGCGTGGCCAAACTCTCCGCTCTCAGCTGATCCATTTCCGTGTTTTTGCACGGGGGGAGAGATGTGAAGCGTTCCTTTCATTCATTCATTCATTTTCTTCCGCTTTTCCATTTTCTGGGTCGCGGGGGCAGCAGTCCAAGCAGTGTTCTGCTGCCCAGAACACAATGCACCAGCCCCCATGAATCCTCCCGCGGGTGGTGGGTCCACAGGAGGAAAACACATTTCCACATAAAATAAAATTAAACCACTGCTGTTCAAAGGTCCAGAGGCTCAGATAAAGGACTTCCGAGCCTAGAAACACTCGGACGTGCCTCCAGGCAAATAACGGTGGCAAACGGGGGTGGAGCTGCATTTACATTTCTTTTTTCGATCTGACGTCAATAAATTTCCTTGTTCAAAATCGCCCGTTTGAGCTCTGATTTTTTTCTAATGCAGAAAAGGATCGCAAATGCTCAGTTTAGACATTTCGCAACTTTTAACCATGGGGTGGGGGGGTGGGGGGGGGGGGCCTAAACAGGGGAGGGGAGCTCACATTAACGTTCAAAAACCTCAGAAACTGAAAATTTCATGCCATGGGACCTTTAAACATACATTCCCTTCTAAAGAATGCTCTAGAACGACTTACGAACAAATTCAACAACGTTCAGAACGTAACTCGTTCGTAGGTTGAGGAGCGTCTGTTTACTATATATAACAGGGGTGCTCAACCTTTTTTTCTCAGCCATTTTAGAATGACCTGTTAGACATGCCAGATATGGGCTTTTGGAGTGAGATGATTTTTAAAGTCTCATAGGGGTGAAAAAAATCACATTTGGGTCACTTCAGGCTGCAGTGTGAACGTAGCCCAAGATATGTGGTCCTAAAACCGATACATGTCCGAACTTTTGGCCTTTTTGACCTGGGCGTGTTTCCTCCAATGAGAGTGGTACAAGTCGGCGCTCACAAATGTACACAAACGTTCTTCTCGTCATGCGAAAATAGTATCTGAACTCCGTATCAGTGAAGCGGCGAAGCACAGACCAATCCCACCACTCTCAGCACCAACACGTTCATTTCTACGGACGTTGCTGCCACTGCCCCACAAAACGCTGTGGCCAAAACCTTTTCCTTCTCCTTCTCCATCTCCTCCTTAAAACAAATAAGCTGTACATGTTCTGGCTCCGGTACGACAGCAACTTTAGGCGACTTCCGTAAACACTGAGCAAGCTTACTGCGTGTGACGTCGTCGTGTCCTCCAATGTGCATGTGGGACACTTTTGGGGCGTTTAAAGTTCATACTGGAGATCACATACAAGTCACATTTAATTGGAAATGTGAACGACCTCGCAAAAAAATCGGATTTCACAAAAAAATCAGAATTGAGCATTAAGCCCTGCAGTGTGAACGTAGCCATAGACACACATTTCTCGCGATCGACTGACTCACAGGTTGGGCTCCCCTAATATGTGTCCACAACATCCAGAAGACAAAGATTAAAATATTATGAAAGAGACAAGAAAAAAGCCCATTATATCAATGAGTCACAAGTGCATAATAAAAAGACGTGCTTAATATTAGAGAAAGAATACTACTCCAGGTTCAATATTACACAAAATTGTTGTTACCTCCTCAAAAACATACCTGGAGTTGTTTCATTCACACAAGTTTGATTCATGTCCAAAGTTCCAAATGCTCTGCTCCACGTTGTGATGTCATGATGCTCCCTTTTACCTTTAGTTCAGTAAAGATTGGCAATGGGCTGAAAGTATCCAAACGATTCTAGAGAAGGTGTATGAAATAAAAAAAATACACTGGAGCACTTCCTGTATTACCACATGACATCACAAGGTGGAACAGTGTTTTCTGTTTGAGCGAAGACCTCAGCCTAAATATGCAGGATTTGTGTGTGGAAAACATAAATAAATAGAAATATATAGAAAATATGGGCCTTTGAGGCGTGGTATAGCCGGGGCTTCAGAACACTGTGCAGAGAAGGGAAACTCCACTTAGCTATAGTTTATTAACTGTAGAGTACAAGAACCCATAGGCCACTATAAAGAAAGACTTTGTCCACTGAACTCATTACTGCAGCTTTTAAGCTGTATTGATTTTAGATTTCCCACAGCCTCGACAGAGATGCAAGAGTAACACTGGCTATTTGTCTTTTCATTCAGGGTGACTCAGAATTAGGCCTGCTGTGAGAATAAATAACTACTGCAAATACACCAATTACAGCCTGCTAATAAGGGGGAAAATTAAATAAATGGCAAAAATAGCAATCTGCATTCATTTCCACCACTTGCTTTGCCTTAAGAGCCAAGACTACATATCAACTACAATCCAGATTTTTTCAGTTCTAATACTGATTTCTATAATATACAGTAATCGCTCATTTATCGCGGGGGTTATGTTCCAGAAATAACCCGCAATAAGTGAAATCCGCGAAGTAGGACAACTTTATATTTTACAATTATTCTCCATGTGTTAAGTCTGTAAACGCCTCACCACACACATTATACACTTTTCTCAGACTGGAATTAACATTTTCTCACATTTCTCTCTCATTTAAACACTCAAACATTTGTAGATTTTCAACAAAATGTATTAATAGTGAAGTGTGGGGGAGTGGGGAATTGACAACAATCAGCACCCGCTCATCATTGTCAAATCCATAGAGCAGCATGACCGGCGTCCCACCCGGGGCTATGAGCACAAGACCGAGGCAGTGTCCGGACTGTGCCTCCCCCTCAGGACCGCGCCCAGTGACGCAGTCGGAGCCACGAAGCGAAAACGCACAAGAGCCGCACGAAACAAGCAAAGAGCCGCATGCGGTGGTTTAATCCTGGTTTAGACCTGGTCTAGTCCTGGTTTAGTCCAGGTTTAGACTTGCCTGGTTTACCCCTGACCATATCACAAGTGAGATATGGTCTGGGAGCCACCTTCGAAATATCTCGTAGTGGAGGTGTGGTTTACGATCGCTAACGGCCGTTTATTGGGCGTTATGAATGTCATTTGGTGTATACGTAGCCCATAGCCAATCATGTCAGTTGTCAGTTCAAACTACAAGCTTCCGTTTGTCACGTAGTACGCGTCACCGTCTTTCCACCCCTCCCCCGCTCTCTGATTGGCTCCCAGAATCTGGAGAGCTCGCTTGTCATAGTCGCCAGGCTGTGTTTCAGATTGGAACGAATGAAAGCAGCCTGGGATTTCCCAGGTTAGGTTTAGACCTGGTCTAAACCTGGTTTTGTCCACGTTTAGTCCTGGTCTAATCCTGGTCTGGTCCCGGTCTGGTCTCGGTCTGGTCCCAGTCTGGTCCTCATGTCTTAGTCCTGGTCTGGTCCCGGTCTGGTCCCGGTCTGGTCCTCATGTCTTAGACCCGGTCTGGACTTCCTACAGATCCAGTGACTCTTGTCTCGGCTCCTCGTGCATCCAGCGGGACTCCCAGAGCCCCCCCGGGTCCCCCCTGGCTCCCCCCCGGAGCCCCCCCGGGTCCCCCCCGGAGCCCCCCCGGGTCCCCCCCGGAGCCCCCCCGGGTCCCCCTCTATAACATCTATATAAATGTGTCAAACTGAACACATTCTGTACTGTACAGGAGACACGGAGGAGAAGACAATCAGGACGCACAACACAATGTTCATACACTAGAAAAAAAAAAGTAAATTAAAAAAATTTTAAAAATCTGCGAAACAGCGAGGCCGCGAAAAGTGAACCGCGATAGAGCGAGAGAGCACTGTAACTTTAGGCAGCTGCTCTTACCCAATATCAAGCATTACCAGTAGGTGTTATTTATCTCTTTAGAAACGACTTTGTATGAATAATTCAAACATGATCAGTAAATAGTCTTAGTACATACATTTACATGTCCAATCAGGATATCAGCTGAAATATATTTGGAAGCCGATATCCCAGAAAATGTCTTATGTCTGATACCAGTATTGGATCCATACCAAAGCAAACATGAAACATAGAAAAAGTTGTACATTTTGTTCTGAATGATTTGAATATATCTGAGAGGAAATGTCGCCCCTTCTGCTATTTAAACTCCCGCTGTGATGGAAAAGGCAAAAAAACTGTTGTTGGAGAAATGATTTGCTTTAAAACTGTGGTTGTCAGACTTTTCACGCCAAGTACCGCCAAAGATCATATTTGCTTTTCCAAGTACCGACAGAAATACAAACTATATCAGGCCAAAATCTAGGTCTAAACATGCCCTAAAACAAGTGCATATCAGGTTTCAAATGAGACGAATCCACGGGGAATGTCGTTTTTAAAGTGGAACTAAACACTCAATCAACATTCTAGTCTTTTTTTGGTAATTTTAGAGCAAACTCGATACATTTGCAGCTTTCTACCCTGATTACAGTCCAGTGATTAGAAGGGTTTTCACGCACAACACCAGAAAATATACTCAACTAAAATATAAACGCAACACTTTTGTTTTTGCTCCCATTTTTCCTGAGATGGACCCAAAGATCCAAAATTCACTCCAGATACACAACACTACCATTTCTCTCAAACATTGTTCACAAATCTGTCCAAATGTGTGACAGCGAGCACCTCTGCCCCGCCGAGACAATCCACCCCACCTCACAGGTGCCACATCAAGATGCCGATCCGACATCATGACCAGTGCACAGGTGCACCCCAGACTGCCCACAATAAAAGGCCACCCCGAAATGTGCATTTTTTATTTATTTTTTGCTTTAATGGGGGTCTGGGGACTCAGAACCAGTCAGTATCTGGTGTGACCACCATTTGCCTCATGCAGTGCAATAACCTATGTGCAATATTTATATCATACTATGTGCAATACGAAATCCACATGCAACACCAACACCACACCATATTATGTGCAATCTGTGAAATACTTACACCTTATTTGATCTTGATTTAATCCTACCTGCACCTTGTACATTGTACCTTGCTTTTTTATTTTATTACATATTTTATTATATTGTTTATTATACTGTTTATTATATTGTTTACTTATATTGTTTACTTCTTCCCCTGCACTTTGCAACACTTTTTTTACCATGTACTATTATTGCATGTTATTAGTACTTCTTGACTATCTTAGCGAGTCAACGGTTCTTCTGATCCTAAGCATTTCATTGCATTGTTGACCTTGTGTTGATCCTGCATATGACAAATAAACAATCTTGAATCTTGAATCTTGAAACACATCTTCTTCGCATAGAGTTTATCAGATTGTCAATTGTGGCCTGTGGAATGTTGGTCCTCTCCTCTTCAATCTGTACACAATTCTTGGAAGCTGAAAATGTCCCAGTTCTGGCATGGCCAGCATACTCACCGGACATGTCACCCATTGAGCATGTTTGGGATGTGCTTGACCGGCGTATACGACAGCGTGTACCAGCTCCCACTAATATCCAGCAACTTCGCACAGCCACTGAAGAGGAGTGGACCAACATTCCACAGGCCACAACTGACAATCTGATAAACTCTATGCGAAGAAGATGTGTTGCACTGCATGAGGCAAATGGTGGTCACACCAGATACTGACTGGTTCTGAGTCCCCAGACCCCCAATAAAGCAAAATAAATGCACATTTCGGGGTGTCCTTTTATTGTGGGCAGTCTGGGGCGCACCTGTGCACTGGTCATGATGTCGGATCGGCATCTTGATGTGGCGCACCTGTGAGGTGGGGTGGATTGTCTCGGCGGGGCAGAGGTGCTCGCTGTCACACATTTGGACAGATTTGTGAACAATGTTTGAGAGAAATGGTAGTGTTGTGTATCTGGAGTGAATTTTGGATCTTTGGGTCCATCTCAGGAAAAATGGGAGCAAAAACAAAAGTGTTGCGTTTATATTTTTGTTGAGTGTAGAATGCATGGACTGAATGTATAAGTGTTAGTTTTGAGGGTAACTGGACAGTTTGATGTGCCTTTTCTCTTATGATGGCATTGTTCCATTCTAGTTTTCTGTTTCATAGTTGTTTTTGCTCAGTGCACGTCAGTAGTCAACCAAGAATTGCTTTAGTTGACTTCAGTCCAACGAAGTCCAACCACAGGCTGATTCAACTTAAAGGTCCCATGGCATGAAATTTTCACTTTCTGAGGTTTTTGAACGTTAATGTGAGCTCCCCTACCCTGTTTAGCCCCCCCCCCCCCATGGTTAAAAGTTGCGAAATGTCTAAACTGAGCATTTGTGATCCTTTTCTGCGTTTGAAAAAAAAACACAGCTCAAACGGGCCATTCTGAACAAGGAAACTTTCTGACGTCACATCGAAAAATGCAGCTCCACCCCCCGTCTGGATGTCTACCCACCGTCTCTGTAAATCACGCCCATAGAGTTTGGACCGCGAATGAGCTACGCAATGCGAAATGTGTTTTTTTATTTGCCTGGAGGCACATGCGAGTGTTTCTAGGCTCGGAAGTCCTTTACCCAACCCTCTGGACCTCTGAAACAGCAGTGGTTTAATTTTATTTCTGTGAAAATGTGTTTTTTTCATTGAAATGCCTCTCCTTTCCTCCTCCGCTCTTAAAACACGGAAGTGAGAGACAGCCACAGCGCACCGCTAACACAAGGAACCAGTGGCACATTTGGCCCCCCCACCCGCTCCTCTAACCTATCTCTGTCCAAATCCAAATCCAAATCCACTTTATTTATATAGCACATTTTAGAAACGTAGCCGTTTCCAAAGTGCTGCACAGAGATAAAACATAAAGAATACATAGTATGTATGTATAAGTAAAATCAAATTAAAACAGCACCATAAAATGACAAAGTGAGCTTAAAAAAAAAAAAAATATATAATAAATAAATAAATGAAATAAAAAAAATAAATAGATAAATAAATAAAGTAAAATAAAATAAAATCAATAAGAGACACAGAGGACCACACAAACTCACGCAGTGTTAAAAGCCAGAGAATAAAAGTGGGTTTTAAGACGAGACTTAAAACACTCGATAGTCGGGGCAGTTCGGACATGAAGGGGCAGATTGTTCTTCTCATTTCAAGCAACAAGGCCCAGAATGAGTTGTTCAGAGAGTGATATTCTGACTCTGACTGTGTACATGTGTCTTTCTCATGCACTGAGTGTTGATTTTGAAGAAGGATTCATTTACAGTATTAGGGAACCATTAAGGAGCCATATAAAAGCATCAACAAGTACCATGTCATGGGATCTTTAAAGGACTCACGTTACAACATTTTCTGATCTGGGTGGAGCAGAGCATTTTGAGCTTTGGAGACGTTGACAGAATAATAATGCTGGATTATTCAAACAGGTGTGAATGAAACAAAACACAACTCCAGGTATTCCAAAAAAGAGACGGTTTACCACACACTTGTTTGACTTTATTCTTTATTTTTTATTAGGTAAGAGCGAACGACACGTTGACCAGATGACACTGTAGAGGCGAAACGCGTTGTTCACTCTAACCTAATAAAGAATAAAGAATAAAGTCAAACAAGTGTGTGGTAACCCTTCTCTTTTTTGGAACTGTTGAATGCTCCTGCTGTTACCTGGAAGCTGTGCCTGGACTCTTGAACTTTTGAACAACTCCAGGTATGTTTTTGTGGAGGAAACAACATTCTATTATTATTATTACTTACTATACTATTCATTACTATTATTTATATGTCAAAATGTGTGGTGAAAATAGGCCTGAAAGGTACTGTATATGAAACATAAGCAGGAAAGGAGCCCGCCGCTTCTATTTTCATAAAAAACAGATAATGTAAAAACAAAAAAATGTTATCCATTTCCAGCCGCCATCATCGTAATAGCATTCCATCATTTTCCAACCATTCCAAACCATTCCACAGACACACATTACTATATTACTGTACAGGAGTGACCTCAAAACTCAAAGCACAGCTCGTGTGGGACAGTGGAATATGTTTTGGAGATGTGAGGAGGGCCACAAATAGGATCAAGACTTTGTCTCCCACACAGGAAAGAAGACACACATCAGGCCAACGCACGATACCTCTGAGAGCTTACTCTGTCCAACAATGACTCCATGTGAAGTCAAATATTTCAATATTTTTAGGCAGAACCTTTAAGAGAGCAGTGTAGTCATGGTCTGGGCAGTTATCTCTAATATGAATATATATAAATTAGGGCTGTCAAACGATTAATTTTCTTGATCGCAACTAATCTCAGAAATGTCATAGTTAATCGCGATTAATCGTGATTTATTTTGCATGTTTAAAATTGATATCTTGCAGTAAGACCGTTCGAATCTAAAGTTAAACTCACAATGCAAAGTATTTCTCACCATTTTTTTTATTTCAAAAAAGTGCAGAGAAAGGAAAAAGTAACAATGAACCAGTAATAGTGCTTACTTTGAGAAATTGTAAATAAATGATTGAAGCCCGCTCGAGCTGCCTAGGGATGCGTAGAAGGAACAAAATACTAGCAAACTCAAAATAGCGCGTTTAACCGACAATGAGTTTAATTAATACAACCAAATGAGCTGCATATGGATGGTAGAATTGCGGAAAATGCTGGCAAACTCTGATCGCGATTAAAAAAATTGTTCGCGATCATAACTTACATTAATCTAATCGCGATTAACGCGTTAATATTCCCAGCCCTAATATAAATATATATAAATATAAAACTTTGCGTGTGTTTTGTAGGCAGCAGATTGACAGATGTCAGATGATTCTTTTCTTTCCTTCCTGCTGCTGTCAGACTGTACAATGACCAATGCTAGTCATCTTCATCTCCATAGCAACCATGTGTCATCTCCATAGTAATAATTACATGTGCAATATTATTTCGTGTCACTTTACCTGCTACTTATTTATTTAAGCACCCTGCACTGTTCACAATCATCTGAGTCACTTTATTGTAGTGATGTTATATATGACTGAACTGGAGTCACTTTAAAGGGACAGTGTGTAAGATTTTTACCCGTTAATTACCGAAATTGAAGATACCCATTCAAAAATACAGTGTTTTCCAAGCCTTTTCACTTCCATCATGAAATCAAAGTATTCTGTTGGACTTAGATATAGTCACATAAAAGGGGGATCTTCCCCATGCAGAGGCAGCCATTTTGAATACGAGAGCCGCAGAAGGACATTTGGGCTCCGCCTTCGGCAAGGCTCATGGTAGCACCGGAGGCAAAGCAGGCGGAGCGCTCAGCGCGCGCTGCGCAAGAGAGGTGCCGGTCGGGGGGGCGGGGGGGCTCGTGGTTTTTGGTAAACAACACAAGCATGCTGCCGGATCAGACGTCGTAATGGATCTAACACGTGTTTTGGACTAAATTGTTTTACTGGATTTTATTCGCTGGATCCTTACGGACAAATTGAGACCAAGTTTATGGTGAAATACAGAGTTTGACCTGTCCAGAGCCTTCAAAGGTAAGCTAAGTAACAAACCTTGTTTTGTGCTTTTCCTTTTAAAAGCCCCATGTGCTCGGGGAGTGATTGTTGTGCAGGGAAATGAATTGCATAGTCAAAAAGAGGAGACTGTAAGGTTTCATTTGATGTGTAGAGTGTCATGGTACATGGTCGGGAATGTGTGTTTTCATGCAAAAAGGAAAAAAAAACAGTGAAAGGGACCGCGTTTTATTAATACGTTGTTGTCGGCTCGCAGCGCGGGTACGCGAGCTGTCCGCTACGGCGCGTCTGGGTGACCCTCGAGGTTTGCCGTAGCTAAAACAGGAAGTGCCATAGCCACTATCCACCTATGCGCCAATTACTTTCTGTGTAGTGCGCATTCATATCGAGTGCAAATAAATGTGCAAATCAACACGGAGAGCTTGACTTGGTCATTTTGGGTGGGAACAATTTTTCAGTGCGGAAAAACACAGCCGAAGCACTCACCACGCTGCGTAACAGGGGAACTGCCAACCTGGTGCGTAACAGGGATTCCCCTGTCAGCATAATTGGGAAAAGCATCGAGCAAATTAATTCCTTTTGGCCGAAATCTTTCTCTGGCGCCGTTAGACTCCAGTCTAACGTGGAGGAGCTGCAGATACCGCGGCGGTCAGTGCTGACAGACTCGGACAATGGCTGCGTCACCAGAAAAACGCTTTCCACCACTTATTTTAGTCTCAAGTTTGACCTGGGGGTGGCATATCCCTTTAAACAGGCCATCATGTTGGTAAAAGTCACATTTTCTAGGGCCCCCTTTTTAAAAACTAGGGGTCTGATTGGCACCCAACCAATGCACCAGTGCTTGTCCTTGACAACATACTAAAATTTCAGATTTGTAGGCCATCTGCAAAGTTTTGACCAACACTGGGCCTTAAAGGGATATGCCACCCCCAGGTCAAACTTGGGCTTCGAGCAAATTAATTCCTTTTGGCCGAAATCTTTCTCTGGCGACGTTAGACTCCAGTTTAACGCGGAGTAGCTGCAGATACCGCGGCGGTCAGAGCTGACAGACCTGGACAATGGCTGCGTCACCAGAAAAACGCTTTCCACCACTTATTTTAGTCTCTGGACTGTGGGGAGATGCCCAAGTTTGACCTGGGGGTGGCATATCCTTTTAAGATGTATTGTTCCTTTACATTGTTTTTGTTAAAATTTAGTTTAAAATTATAGGAGCGAATGTGAAGCTTGAGTTTCAAATTGGTAATAAGAATTTATTAACGGACAAAATAGTGAAATAAAAACACCAGAATCATGTAGATTAGTTTAGTTGATTTGCCATTTGTAGTTAAAAAACACATTTCAAAACCAAAATGACAAGTCAATGGAGCCCCATTCACACTTCCTGTTTGGAACGAGGCGGCTCGCTGGTCAGTTATGTCCATTTCAATAGTCTGTGGGTTTACCTGTAATAGGAAGTCGAACATTGCCAGTCTGCTCCATTCGTGGTGGTGGATGGAGGAACAGTCGGAGTCAGACTTTGGAGAGACGTTCTTGAGCCAACACTTGTGCTTGAGCGAGCGCTGGTACTGAGCCCATGTGATGTGTACAGAGGAGGGAGGGGAGGACGCCCACTGCACCACCGGGCGAGGACTCTTATCTGAACACAGAGGGAACGGAGGGATTAGATCTGCGCTGAAAGGAAATGGAATTAATCTGAAGAATCAGTTCCGTGGATATCTTAGTATTGGTATAAATTCATGTAATGAGACTATTTACTGGTCATAATTTGCCCAGAAAGTCTCATAATGTTGGAATGTTTATTTATACAGAGCTGTTCTGTGGTGACGTGAGAGATAAATAAGAGTTACACAACACATGTGGATCAGTTTTGTCTCATTTTATTTTTGTATCAAGAAAATAAATGCTGTTTTCAGTCTTTGCTCTGATGTCGCTTGATTGGGAATCAACAGACGCTTAAAGATATAGTATCAAAACTGGTATCGGAACTCAAAGCCAGAGCCCCAGAATGAAACAGGCCTGTCGCACTTCAGATTTTGAAGTGTGAAATATGAAATGTGCTGAAGAAAAGATAATACAGTAATCCCTCGTTTATCGCGGGGGTTATGTTCCAGAAATAACCCACAATACGTGAAATCCGCGAAGTAGGAAAACTTTATATTTTACAATTATTCTACATGTTTTAAGGCTGTAAACGCCTCACCACACACATTATACACTTTTCTCAGACTGGAATTAACATTTTCTCACATTTCTCTCTAGTTTAAACACTCAAACCTTCGTAGATTTACAACAAAATGTATTAATAGTGACGTGGGGGGAACGTACGCGTTGACACGTGCGCGCGGACACGTGTGTTTGTTTTGGAACAACATATCCATGCCATGTGCGAAAGTCGAGTGGAAAGCGACCTGGATATCATTTTGGGCAAGACTCAAGCCACCGCTAACAGTGCCGAACTGCTAACAGACGCCTCTGAGCACCAGCCCGACCAGGTACGAACACTTCGGCGAGGGGCTTGGTCTAAAGCCCCGATCAGCTCTACCATGAGGATTTTCCCCCACTAACCTGCGCTCACAAGGGTTGGTTGCATTTCACCCCGGCTCCAAAATCAGACCGCCCCGGAGTTCGGGGCATGGCTCGCCAATACTCCACAGCTCTCTAGGACGGGGTCGGGTTCGTCCGCTAGGCGTGAGGGGAAAAGACCCACTGTCTCCTCTCTGCGCGAGTGTCCTCCCCCGCTGTGGCTCCTTCGAATGCGGCTCCCCTGGCCGCACGGCGTCAGGCCAGGCCCGTCCGTGTTGATTCTTGGCTCTTCCATGGTCCAGCTCGTGCAAGTAAACAAAGGCCACACCTCCTGTCACCCAGGCGCTCTCGTGAAGGACATCAGAGACTCTGTCCCTACCAACATGTGTGACCTGGTTTAGTCTAGACCTGGTTTAGTCCAGGTCTAGACCTGGTTTAGTCCAGGTCTAGACCTGGTTTAGTCCTGGTTTAGACCTGGTTTAGTCCTGGTCTAGTCTCTTAGCCAATCAGGACGCAGGACACAATGTTACACTGTAAAAAAAAAGTTACACTATAAAAAAAATAGAAAAAAAAAAAAAAAAAAAGAAAAAAAAAAAATAGAAAAAAAAAAATCTGCGAAACAGCGAGGCTGCGAACAGTGAACCGCGATAGAGCGAGGGTTCACTGTATTGAAACTAATTTATGCCACTGACACAATAATCCTAAAGCTGGACTGCCTTCAAAAAACGATTCTAAATCTACAATATTGTTAAAAAAAAAACACAAACTCCAATACATAAATAGCAGAACGAAACACTTCTGTACTGAGTTTGCATCTGTAATGAGTCAGAGGACAGTACTTCATCTGTTTATGGTAGAGCCGGAAAATCAAAAACATTCCTGGAGATGTGTTTTGTTTCATTCACACATTTAACACACAAACCCTCCACAGAGTTTTGAGTCTGTTCCACCTTGTGATGTCATGTGGTAATCCAGGAAGTGGTAATACACAGTGCCACTGTGTTTTTAAACCCCATACAGTGTATGGGGTGTCAAACATGCGGCCCGGGGGCCAGATCCGGCCCTCCAAGACCTTTAATCTGGCCCTTGGCTGATTTTCTATTAAAGGTCCCATGGCATGAAATTTTCACTTTCTGAGGTTTTTGAACGTTAATGTGAGCTCCCCTACCCTGTTTAGGCCCCCCCCCCATGGTTAAAAGTTGTGAAATGTCTAAACTGAGCATTTGCGATCCTTTTCTGCATTAGAAAAAATCAGAGCTCAAACGGGCGATTTTGAACAAGGAAACTTATTGACGTCAGATCGAAAAAAGAAATGCAAATGCAGTTCCACCCCCGTCTGTCTGTACTCAGCGTCTGTGTAAATCACGCCCAGAGAGTTTGGACTGCGGAGGAGCTACGCAATGCGAAATGCGTTTTTTTTATTTGCCTGGAGGAACTATGAGTGTTTCTAGGCTCGGAAGTCCTTTATCTGAGCCTCTGGACCTTTGAACAGCAGTGGTTTAATTTTATTTTATGTGGAAATGTGTTTATTTTTCAATGGAACGCTTCAAATCTCTCCCCCCGTGCAAAAACACAGAAGTGGGTCAGAGCGCACAGGCACAGCTGAAAAGGAAAGAGCGGAGAGCTTGGCCACGCCCCCACCCGCTACTATAGGCCACCTCTGTCCTCCTCATTTGCATTCAAGCAACAACTCCCATAATGGAGTGTTCCAGAGTGACATTTATGACTCTTTCTCATCTTATCTCTGTTTCTCATGCACTGAGTGTTGATTCTGAAGAAGGATTCATTTACAGTATTAGGGAACCATTAAGGAGCCGTATAAAAGCATCAAGAAGTACCATGTCATGGGACCTTTAAAATATTTTAATTATATTTAAATTTTCTATTAAAATATTTGTAATTTTCTGCACCTCTTTTCTGTTTTGCTTAGCATAGCAGTGTCTCTGTGCGTGGCCCCTCCCACCACAGCAGCACAAATGAAGACTAAAGCATGACTAAATTCTGTGAAATGTGTACGTTAATGTTAAAACTTTGTGTTGAAATTGCATTTTTCCTAAAGTTTCAGGTTGTTCATAATATTATAATATTTTGTAAAAGAAAGAATTCATCAAATAAAAAAGACTTCTGTAATAGATTTGTATTCCTCTGCACAAATATTTAAACTTATTGCTATTTTTGAGTTTTCTGAGTTTTCTGATCCGGCCCCTTTGGGATCAGAGTAGGTTGGATACGGCCCCCGGATCAAAATGAGTTTGACCCCCCTGCCTTACACTTTCACTAAAATTATACTAATACAGTACTTTAAGCCTGGAAATTGCCCTGGAATTGCCAATTTCTCCTTCACAAAAGGTAAAAAGCAGCCGTTGAACTTCAAAACCACCACGACCATCACAAGGTGAAACAGCATTTTGAACTTTGGACAAATAGACAGATTAATAATGCAGAATTACATGAAACGTGCAAATGAGACAAAACACAACTTCAGCTATAATATGTCTTAAGGCTACAAAAAGCTATTTTGTGTAATGTAGAAAAAAGAAAACATTTTCAATTCATGTATTCATTAACATATTCCTTCATCTGATTTGAGTTTCACAGGATCCAGATGGAAATTGTTCAACCCCAGTGTCCGGCCCGCTCTGCCTCAGAAGCCCGGCACTTACGGAAAAGTGACCAACAGAAAGTTAGATAAGAATATAAGATCAGATCAATACTTTTCACTCTTCATTGTTACTGGAAGATACACTCTGCTTCACTTGAAGAAGCTCTCACATGTGTCTGATGACATTCTTTTCTTTTCTATATCGATTACTTTGGTACGTCAGATAAGAGTCCTATTGAGCTCCTGTGCAAGAAAACCATAAACGAAGAGTGTCGAAGCTGTCACATACTTATTTTCAGTTAAATAGACTATTCTGAGAAAGAGAAATCTGAGGAATTAGGAACAGTTTGTACTTGAAACTAAAACTAAACTAAATTTACTTTATAACACGTGCTGAAAGGTCCTAAATGACACAAAATGGACTCTTGTGAGCGTTAAGCCATGTTAGAATGTTGTTACCTCATCAAAAACGTACATGGAGCTGTATTTTGTTTCAGTAAAACTGCATCATTAGACTCAGAATGTTTTGTTCCAGTTTGTCCTGTCATGAAGCAGCAGTTTTCAACTTAACAGCTACATTTAACCTTCACTTCAGCGGCAATGGGCAATTCCAGGGCTGAAATGATCCAAATGATTCTAATGAAGATGTATGGAGTTTAAAAACACAGTGGAGCACTTCCTGTATAATCACATGACATCACACGGTGTGTTTTCAGTTTGAGAGAAGAACCGAGCCTGAATATGCAGGTTTGTGTTAAACATGTGGAACAGCGAACTTAACTGATGTAAAAAAACATGATAAATATTCACGACAGGTGAAAATAAACACAAATCTGAAACATGAAACAACATGAAAGCCTGTCACACCTAACAAGGTGCACGTAGTATTTTATTGGTATTTATGCCATTTTATATCAACCTGTCTAGGGACTGCAGGTGGAAATTAGCATATTTGCTATAACCTGGCACAAACATATTACCTCTTTTATGTAGATCAGTGTTTTTATGTGCATTGTCCCTGTCAAATAAACTAATAAACTAAACTAAGTAAGTAGAAATGACTATGCGATGTTGCCAAATCCTATGTGTATCACTGATTAAGAAAATAAAACTCCATCCATCCATTTTCTTATGCTCATCCTGTCGCCGGGCAACAGTCTAAGCAGGGACTCCCAGACTTCCTTCACCCCGGACACTTCCTCCAGCTCCTCCAGGAGGACCCCAAGGCGTTCCCAGGCCAGCCGAGGGACAGCGTGTCCTGGGTCTTCCCCGGGGCCTCCTCCCGGTGGGACGTGCCCGGAACACCTCCAGAGGGAGACGTCCAGGAGGCGTCCGAAACAGACGCCTGAGCCACCTCCGCTGCTCCTCTCGACGTGGAGGAGCTCTATGTCGGAGGAGCTCTATGTCGCTCCTTCAGGCTGTGCATGGCTGGGCCAGTGGGGGAAAGGCGCGGCCACCAGACGCTCGCTGTCGAGCACCTGCCCCAGGCCTGGATCCAAGGTGGGGCTCCGGTGACACCAATCTGGGCACCGTAACTGACCTTGCTGTGTTTCTCATCACAGAGGCTTCTGAAGTCTGACCCATCCCCCAGGACGTGTTTGGGTGACCCTACCAGGGGCATGAAGCCCCCGACAACATAGCTCCCGGGCACTCAAACCTCTCCACCACGGTAAGGTGGTGGTTCAGGAGGAGAAGAAAATAAAGTAGAAAAAATAAGTAAAGAGCAGTGGGCGTGTACTGGTGGAGGGGAAAACGGCAATATGGCAATATGTCTTGAAAATAAGTGATTAAAAATGGTTCAAACATGCACTAAACACTCCAAAAAAAAAAAAAAACAATCCTTTGGACGAGTAAATGATTAGAGGAAACAACTATAACATGATTAAATGCTCTGAAATGTCCGTTTTGCAGAATAGGTTTGCTTTAAGCTATTACAGAATGTCTCCCAAACTGAGTCACCACGTGGGCGGTTTCCTCTGTGTAAAGTCTTGTGCGTCTGCCCACCCACTGGGTGCTCCTGTGGGCAGGGGCGGACCGAGCCACATGAAGGACGAGCCACAGCTGACAGGCCTTTACAGATGATTATATGACTGGATTTTGCGATGACATTTGGGAATGTTGGGAAAGTAATAATTTTGTGTTAAATGTCAGAAATAAATGAATATGTGTTTGAAAAAACTTGAGAATCCAAGTTTGTCATTGTGGGTGGAAGAAAATGACTTTTAATGGTTGTATTTCCTGAAACTTTCTCTATTACTTTTTCATTTACGAGTCAAATTAAATCATGTTCAATATTGACTGTTTGATAACTGATATAAACTTAACCAGGACTTAACCAGGACTTAACCAGGACTTAACCAGGACTTAACCAGGACTAAACCAGGACTAAACCATTCCTGAAATGACTGAACCAGGACTAAGTAAAGACTGTAATCATGGCTGAACCAGGGTTTCATTATGTCTAATTTAACTCTTCAAAACAGGTATACACCAGTGAAAAGCAGGTTTAAACCAGATCTTAATGATCTTAATGATAGGCTACTATACAGGATTTACCTAAATCTGTAAAGAATCTGGCCATCAGTGAATAAAGGGGCACTATGTAACTTTTAGTCACCTGCTTGTTTAAAATGGATGTTATTGTTTTCCCTGCATGTTCTGGGTCATTCCAGAATTGGAGGACATTTTACGTCCCACTCATCAAATATTAAATAATCCACATACAAAATACTAAAACATACAGTTTCTGAGTGAATTTACTTGTCCTGAGACCAAATCTAAAAAAAAAAACTAAGAGAAAAGAATGTTTGAACTAAATAAGTCTGGAGTTTCCCCAAAATGAACTTTTTCCTCTTGTCCCCCCCCCCCCCCCTAATGACCAAACTGAATCTCAAATAAAACAGTTAAAACTGAATTGAAATTTCTTGTTTTTTGTATTATTTGTTTCATTTCCATCTCTTGTAACTGTGGAACATTTGTTTTAATAAACATAATATTTCAAATAATAATTATTATTCATGGAACATGTGTCCCACAACCTGCACCAACCCTGTTACCAGAACATTTTTAGTCTGGTAGAAGAAGAAAGCAGAACCACATGATCAATCAATCAATCAATCAACAGTGAACCACATGATCCCCTGGACTTGACATCATCAAACAGTTTTCCAAAAGAATGGGCAGAGCAAAGGTTTATCTTCTCTTCTATTTTTCATATTTTTATAACATCGTTAGTCTTGATTGAATGTCTCACTCTGCCTCATGAACCCTGTTATGCAAATGATCAGAATAAGACAATTATTATTATTTTTCCTTTACTTATTTGCATAAATAAGTTTTCCTCTTGATTAGCAGTAACAGCTAAACAGCTTCTCCTCCTGAGATAAAGTGAACATTAGTGCGGATCTGCAACCCTGTTACCTGCAACCCTGTTACTGCGATTAGAGGAAATGAATCAATAAACCAAATAAATCATGTAATAAAAATTGTACCATTGATCTGTAAGATGAGCTAATCAAGCTGTTGATACTTTCACTCCAACCATAACTGCAATGTTTTAAATGTTTTACTGTTTTAAAAAAATGTATTGTTTAAATTTTTACTGTTTGTTTTTAACTGTTTTTAACTGCCTATAATGTAAATTATACTTGTTGTAAGGCGACCTTGAGTGTCCAGAAAGGCGCCTAATAAATCAAATGTATTATTATTATTATTATTACTATTATAATTATTATTTTAACCTATTATTGATGAATATGTAACAGAAAATCAGAAAAGTGAAGGTTTATTTTTCAAGAATTTTAAAGCCCAAATGTCCTCATATTATGCGTGAAGAGTCCCTCAGTCGTCCAGGTAGAATCCATGATAAAAGAAGAAATTCAATTTGTCAACTGGACAAAGTTTGTTTGGTCGAAAACGTTTCGCCAGAGCTGACGAAGCCTCTCGGATGAGCGGCGAAACGTTTTCGACCAAACAAACTTTGTCCAGTTGACAAATTGAATGTCTTCTTTTATCATGTCATATTCTGGAATAACCCTTCTACAGTATGTCATTAAATGTATTTAAATGTATTTAATTCATAATTCCTAATAATTCCTAAAAATATATATATATAATGATATATTATGATCTGAAGTGTGACTTGGGGCTTGCTCCATCAACACACGTTTAAAACAAGAAAGTCAATAACATCTCCATGTAGAGAAGGACCCTTCACAGAAAAGTCCCACACTGCACCTTTAAAATGTTACACTGTTGGTATTCTGTGTGTTAAACTTTATAATCTTACCGTGCAAAAACGTGAACCTTCTGCTGACCGCGGGCAGCGTCCTGTGGAGCCCCAGAACTCTGTCCAGGTGAAAGGCGAACACCTCCGCACTGTCCACGGGGCTGCGGACGACCCCACACCGGCCCACGCACACGGCACCGGCCCGCTCTACGTGCTCTGGAGCTCCCACGTCCCCCTCGAACATCAGAACAGATTGTGCGTCTCGGTGCGTGACCTTTCTGACTCCTAAAACTTTGGCACCGGCGAGAAAGCGCATGGCGTGGACATCCGTGGACGTGAGCCATGGCGGGGGCTTTTGGCTGTAGATTCGAATAGTGCTCAGGCTGCTATCCACGTGGTTAAAATCCACCTTCTTTATATCGCTCCAGGAAGGTTCTAGTGCAGTGGTTTGGTTCGCGTCACGCTCCAGAGAAGCAGCACGGCCGTGCGTAAAAGCGACCGTGCCAGTCCTGCGCGTCTTCCTCCTCAGCTTCGGCCTGACACTTCCACGCTTCGCTTTCAGGGTTATGTACACCACGTTGGGCCGGGTCGGAGCCACGGCAGCAACGGGAATCGCTTCACTATTCCCCGCACGATACAATCCACGCGAATGCCCACTCTTGTCGTCATTGCGCGCTGTCGGTCCGTCCGATGAATGCGACGAATTTCCAAAGTGCGACGCCACGAAAATGAGATAAACCACGCACACGCTCGAGATAATTAAAGTTTTCTTCAATAAGGGGCTTCTGCGGAAAGTTTTGGTCAGTTTGGTGAAAGGGAAGCACCGCCACGTAGAGCGACACTTCCCCATTTAGGATTTATCTGGAGTTCATTGGAAGAAGTTTGAGCCCAGACTGAGCAGGGAGGAGCGCAGACTACACTTCCCCAGGACGGACCAGACATCTGTTCAGAGGGGTCAGCTGGGACACCCCCTCCTACCCACCGGGACGGAATTCCGCGTATGGAGTTCCCACGCGCGGATTAAGCAACTGCCCCCTGCTTTATTATTACCCAACAGTTAGGGCAGTTAAGTGGCAACGTTAGTTTATTTCCCTTATCCCTGGTGATAAGCTCTTTGACAACATTTGGGACTAAAAGTAAAACTGCAAAATGGTGGATGTGGAAGCTGTTTTCACCATTTGTATAAGATAAGATCAGACTTTATTGATCTCACACAGGAGAAATGTACTTGCCACAGTAGCTCCAGGACAGTTTGAACAACAAGAAAGAAAAGTGCATGCGGCAGGAATGGAATAAAGTAAGTAATAATAGTAATAAATAATAATATTAATACAAGCATTAACATGGACAGCATGGAAAAAGGATACGTCTGGCCTATATAGTAGAATTATACTATATATATCTTAATTGTTGAGCGGTGGGTATTATTCAGTTATGTTTACTTGAATCACACAAGAACTTGTACTTTCCTTTTTCTCCGCAACTTTATTTATTGAACATTTTCCACATTAACAGACAAACAGAGTGTATTGAACACGTATTGAACAGTGCTTTTACAGCTGTGACACATCTGAATGTCATCCACCCCATCCCTCCCGCCTCGCCCTCACCCACTGGCTAAACATCCTAAAATTTAAGAAAAAAAAAGATAATAAAATAAAATAAAATATAAATCATTATTAATAAATACAAATTCAAAATGAATAAAATAAAGTACTATTACTACTAATAATAATGAAGAAAAAATATACATACAGCGCGGGATTCCGCTCTTGACGGGTGGACCGTGTGTGATCTCAGCTCCCACAGATGAGCGCTGCCGTTGTGTCCTTGGGCAAGACACTCAACCCCACCTCGCCCCCAGTGTCTGTGGACACTGGTAGCCCCCATGGCAGAAGATACATCAAGGCCTGTTGTGACGTGAGCCGTCCTCCTGTGGACCCACCACCCGCGGGAGGATTCATGGGGGCTGGTGCGTTGTGTTCTGGGCGGCAGATCTGCTCGGACTGCTGCCCCCGCGACCCAGAAATGGAGAAGAGGAAAAAGATGGATGGATGGATGGAAAATATATACAATGGTCCCTCGTTTATCGCGGGGGTTAGGTTCCAGAAATAACCCGCAATAAGTGAAATCCGCGAAGTAGGACAACTTTATATTTTACAATTATTCTACATGTTTTAAGGCTGTAAACGCCTCAAAACACTGGAATTAACGTTTTCTCACATTTCTCTCTCGTTTAAACACTCAAACTTTCGTAGATTTTCACCAAAATGTATTAATAGTGAAGCGTGGAAGCCCCGCCGGGCGCGCGAGGGGAGCGGAGACATGAGTCACTGGATCCGCAGGTAGCACCGCGCTCATCCAACGACACTGCCACGTCCCGGGACGCGACGCGCACCAACCCCTTGGAGAAGTGCTCGACACGTGCACCCCTCATTGTGGTCAAATCCGTGACAGAGCAGCACGACCGGCGCGAGGCCGCACGTACACCGGGGCTGCGAGCACGAGATCGAACCGCGGCGCCCGGAGCGCGTCCTCTCAGCCCGAGCCACAAACAGAACACACACAAACGAACGCAAGAGCCGCACGAAACCAGCACACGGTGGTTTAATCCTGGTTTAGACCTGGTCCAGTCCTGGTCCAGTCCTGGTTTAGTCCAGGACCAGTTCAGGTTTAGACCTGGTCTAGACCTGGTTTAGTTCTGGTCTAGACCTGGTTTAGTACACGTTTAGTCCTGGTCTAGACCTGGTTTAGTCCCAGTCCCCCCTGCATCCCCCATCTATCAATCGGCAAAAGTCCACAGTCTCTTAGCCAATCAGGACGCAGAATAGTCTGGTTAACACCTGACCATATCACAAGTGAGATATGGGTCTGGGAGCTCGCTTCGAAAAATCCCGTAGCGGAGGTGTGGTTAGCGATTGCCAACGGCCGTTTATTGGGTGTTATGAATGTCTATCATTGAGCGTATACGTAAGTCCATAGCCAATCATGTCAGTTGTCAGTTCAAACTACAAGCTTCCGTTTGTCATGTAGTACGCGTCACCGTCTTGCCACACCTCCCCCGCTCTCTGATTGGGGCCCTAAATCTGGGACTCTCGCTTGGACGAGTTTCCAGGCCGCCTTCCAGTTCGAAACGAACGGAAGCGGCCTGGGAATTCCCAGGCTAGACGCAGAACACAATGTTACACGATTTAAAAAAATATAAAAAATCTGCGAAACAGCGAGGCCACGAACAGTGAACCACGAGTGTAAAAGTAAAGAAAGTAGGGATGTGAAAAAGGAAAGGATGAAGATGAAAGGTTACATGAGATAAGAAGTAAAGAGAAAGAAAAGAGGGGAAGAGAAGAGGTTATTGTTTATATTTTAGTCATCTTCCAGACCTTGAGGAAGGGTTACAGAGTCAGTGTGATGTCAAAAGGCGTCCCAGGTAGCGTGGAATAGTTTAACAGTGAGAACCTCAGATGTCACTTCACAAACCCAGTGGAGATGTGAAGGGGGATGTGGGAGTTTCCATTTAAGTAAGATCAGCCAGCGGAACAGTAAGGAGGTAAATGTTATGGCCCGTTTCAGTGCCAGGGGAAACAGAGGGTTTCCCCTGGCACTGAAACATACATTTACTTCTATACCTTTAGCTGCTGACTTTATTGCCTCACCTCTGACTCACCTTTTCAACTTAATTCTGTCCACAAATGAAATCCCACTAATTTGGAAATCTGCTTTTGTCCTTCCCTTGTTCAAAGGTGGTGACCCTGCACTTCTTAATAATTACAGACCAATTTCAAAATTATCTATCCTGGCCAAACTTCTTGAATCTCTCATTAGCGCACAACTGAAAGACTTTCTCTCCGCCAACAATATTCTATCTGATTTACAATCTGGTTTTAGGAAAAAACACAGCACAACAACTGCAGCCTTAAAAGTAGTTAATGACTTAATTTCATCACTGGACAATAAACTCCACTGCGCAGCTTTGTTCATAGACCTCACTAAAGCTTTTGATGCCGTTGATCACACCATATTAGAACACAGACTCACTACATGCGGTTTGCCAGATCATACTGTCAAATGGTTTCGTAACTACCTCTCAGACCGAACTCAGTGTGTAAAGGCAGAAGGACTCACATCACAAACACCATCAATACAGGTGTACCTCAGGGATCTGTTCTAGGACCATTACTTTTCATCCTTTACATCAATAATATAAACCTGAATGTCACAAATGCACATTCACATTTCTATGCCGATGATACAGTAATCTATAGCTCTGCACCTTCACCATCACAAGCCATTAATCAGTTACAATCGGCCTTTGACATTATACAAAAAAAACCCTTCTGGATCTTAAACTTATCCTGAACTCAGATAAAACCAAATTCATGTTGTTGTCCAACTCAAAATCAAACCCACAAAATCTGCCACAAATCACCACTGCACAGGGCGCTCAAATAGAATCCGTTACCCACTACAAATATCTTGGGATCTGGATCGACAACACTCTGTCATTTTCTTTTCATATTCAACAGCTAGTAAAACGACTTAGAGTCAAGTTGGGGTTTTATTTCAGGATCAGGGCCTATCTCTCTTTTGAGGCCCGAAAGAGGCTTGTTGACGCCACATTTATGTCTGTCCTGGATTATGGGGATGTTCTGTATATGCATCAGCCCAGAGTCTGCGAGCTCTGGACACAGTTTATCACGGAGCTCTGAGGTTCATCACTGGTTTTAGAACTCTTACCCATCATTGTGTTTTATATACTCGTGTTGGTTGGTCCTCCTTGTCCCGAAGACTTAAAGGGACAGTGTGTAAGATTTTTACCTGTTAATTACTGAAATTGAAGATACCCATTCAAAAATACATTGTTTTCCAAGCCTTTTCACTTCCATCATGAAATCAAAGTATTCTTTTGGACTTAGATATAGTCACATAAAAGGGGGATCTTCCCCATATAGAGGCAGCCATTTTGAATACGAGAGCCGCAGAAGGACATTTGGGCTCATCCTTCGCCTCGGCTCCTGCTAACAGCTGCTCATCCGCGCTGCATATGGGAGTGAAGGAGAGAAGGGGAAGGGGAGGGGGGAAGGGGGGAGCCTCGTGTAAAGAAGCATGTTGCTGTATCACACTCGTAATGGATATAACACGTATTTTGGACTAAATTGTTTTACTGGATTTTATTCGCTGGATCCTTATGGACAGATTGAGACCAAGTTTATGATGAAATACAGAGTTTGACCTGTGCAGAGCCTTCAAAGGTAAGCTAAGTAAGCTAAGTTTTGTGCTTTTCTGTATAAAAGCCCCATGTGCTCGGGGAGTGATTGTTTTGCAGGGAAATGAATTGCATAGTCAAAAAGAGGAGACTGTAAGGTTTCATTTGATGTGTAGATTGTCATGAATCATGATCGGGATTGTGTGTTTTCATGCGAAAAAAAAAAAAAAAAGTGAACGGGGGACCGCGTTTTATGTATACAGCGGTGCGCGGTTCGTGCGCGGGCACGCGAGCTGTCGGCGCTACGTCGCGCCCGGGTGACCCTCGAGGTCTGCCATAGCCAAAAGAGGAAGTGGAATAGCTAGTAACCACCTATGCGCCACGAATCCTACACACTGTCCCTTTAAAGGAAAATTAACATTTTTTTACAATCTGAGCCTTCTTTTGGCAATAAAACAAGTAGTTTTACTCACCCATAGCAGTTTGGTGTCAATTGGAGCAGTATCGCAGAAGTTATTTTGAGCCGTTCTGTTCTACTAGCGCCGTATCCCGCTGTTATCCGTTAGCGTGAGTGCTCGGGGCATTACTTTGCGGTGTCCAAATAACACAAACTTTAGCACTTTTCAAATCACAGAAGATCGCTGTGTCAGCGTAGACTTTTAGTGGATTCCAAAATGGCCTGAAACCTGATATGCAGCTATAGTTTACAGCTTTGCGTTCCATGTTTGGGTCCCGGGAGCTGAGAGGACAGTGCGCATGCGTGAACTCAGCTGTTTTGTAAACACCGCTAGTCCGAAAGAAGCTAACACCGCTCTGAACTTTACTTTTCTGTTGCGATATCGGGTTTCAGGCCGTTTTGGAATCTACTAAAAGTCTACCCTGACACAGCGATCTTCTGTGATTTGAAAAGTGCTAAAGTTTGTGTTATTTGGACACCGCAAAGTAATGCCCCGAGCACTCACGCTAACGGATACGGGATCATTAGTAGAACAGAACGGCTCAACTTAACTTCTGCGATACTGCTCCAATTGACACCAAAGTGCTATGGGTGAGTAAAACTACTTGTTTTATTGCCGAAAGAAGGCTCAGATTGTAAAAAACGTTACTTTTCCTTTAAGCATTTGTATGTGCTGATTTATAAATGTATACTTGGCCAGCTGCCACCATACTTGGAAACCTACATTTCTCAACAAAGTGGTTCTTATAATCTTTGTTCTTCAGATTTATTTTTATTGTCAGTTCCAAAGGTCAGGTCTGAAATGGGAAAGAAGGCTTTTCAGTTTGCTGCTCCTTCTTACAGAAAGACTTGAAACTGAGTGAGCTGGTCTCCTTAGAATCTGACCGGGATGCTGTAACATCTGTCTGTAGCTGCTATTCCTGATTGTGTTGTATTTATTGTGAAATAGTTTGACATTTTTATCTAGAAACTGTGATTTCTGAACTGTAAAATTTTATCAATTGTGTGTGTGTGTGTTGTGTTTTGAAAGTGACCTGTAACCGACATTTTTTTTCCTGGTTAAATAAAGGTTAAATAAAAAAATAAAAACCTACCCCTGAGTAATAAATAAATGAATAACATTTGTGTTTCTTGGATCCCTCCTTCAGATAAAATGTTGTTTTTCTCATTTTAGTATCTTTCCTTTGAAAATACAAGATTTTGTGCACATTTAATATTTCGTTTTTTCAATTACATTATTATAAATTACACGTTATAAACACCAATTACTACAGATTAATATTTAAGTAGTACTTTTCCGAAATACTTTTTTAACTCTTTCTTGAGGAGTTTCCTGGACCACTACTTTGTATTTCTACTTCAGTAATATTATTTTTTAATTACCTTTTACTTGAACAAAGTTAGTTAAAAATAATAACTTTTTTAATTTATTTATTTATTTATTTTGGGCAAGTATAAGCAACTTACATTCTTTTAAAAGTGCAATAACAAATAACAATAAACAGAAATAACACAAAAAAAGAAAGAAGAAAACATATTTAATCTCACCCCTTCTTTTTACGTTTACATTCTGATTATTGAATAGTTTTTGCGCGATCAATTGTCTTTATTTCCAGAGGTGGGCACCCAAAAAGTTTTACTCAGGGAAGACTACCGTAACTTCAAAAATGACTGAAGTAAACGCACGTAGTAGTGGTTCAAGAAACTGGTAACTAAATATATTTAAAGGTAACCGTAAGAATAACTGTTCGGACGTAACATGATTTATACTTTGAAGGTGAAATAAATGTGAACACAGAATGTAAATGACTCACGGAAAGTGGTATTTTTTAGAAGGAGTGATGCAAAAAAGCCAAAAAGATTGAGTAAAAACTTGGCCAAACTTTATAAATCCACAAGGGAAATAACTTTGACACAGTAGCTCACGAATTAAATATAAATGGTAATAAAAATCTAATTAATTCAAGGAGCAAAAATACCCAAATAGATGTTTATTCCAGAAAGAGTCATGTCACAGTGAGAAATATTATTCTAGTCGGGGTGAAAGTGGTGTCAGAGAACTATTCTGTGTTCAATTTTACATAAAACTTCTTGATTAAATGGAAATGAGTACTATCCATCCATGTGCATTTCCTTATTTATTTTTTATTAGGCACAGAAGGTTTGGGGTTTGGCAAAGTAGACTCGGCTTTTGACCTTTAACTGGGTCGTCTACGCGGTTCTGATGACACCTGCTGGCCGTTAGTTTAACCCACGCAAAGGTTGAGATCTGACAAACAAGTAGAATGCACAAGAGCGAGCCCCGGATGTATTCAAATCCGTGTAATTAAAAGTGGTAGTGGGTGGTGAGGTTGTGTAGTCTTCATGGTGCAGGAAACAGCCCGGTCCAAGCAGCCAGAGGATATCCTGCTTTAAAGAGTCCTAGACCAAAAATAATCAGTCTCCTATTGTGTTTGGAAATACCAACGTGTCATTTTTCGTTCTAAAAATAGTCACAGTCCAGGCTCGTGCAGACAATGGACATACAGGACATTCATGCGTTGAACTTTTTCTGCTCAGTCGTCATAATACATATACAGTGGTACCTCACCTTACGAATGACCCAACACACGAAAATTCAAGTTACGAAACGCGAAATCTCAAAAATTCAAATAATGCGCGCTCAGCCACACACATTATACGCTTTTCTCAGACTGGATTTAAACTTTTCTCACATTTGTCTCTGTTTAAACACTCAAACTTTCATAGATTTTCAACAAAATTATTAATAGTGAAGTGTGGGGGGGGAGGGGGAGGGGGGAGAAGACTGCGCTCTGACACGTGTGATAGCGCAGCATGACCCGGCGCGGGGCTGCCAGCAGGTCTAGACCTGGACTAAACCAGGACTAAACCTGGACTAAACCAGGACTAAACCTGGACTAAACCAGGACTAAACCAGGTGGATTAAAGCGCCGCGCGCGGGTCTATTCCCTGGTTTCGTTTTGAGTCACAGCTGAGGGGAGCAGTGAGGAGGGGACCGCACGCAGTCCGAGCGCATGAACGCATGACCTGGTCTAGACCAGCATGGGTCTCGTTCATGCGCTCAGACTGCGTGCGGTCCCCCTCGCTGCTCCTCTCAGCTGTGACTCGAAATGAAACCAGGAAATAGACCCGCGCGCGGCGCTTTAATCCACCTGGTCTAGTCCAGGTTTAGTCCAGGTTTAGTCCTGGTTTAGTCCAGGTTTAGACCTAGTCCAGTCCTGGTTTAGTCCAGGTCTAGTCCTGGTCCAGTCCTGGTTTAGTCCAGGTCTAGACCTGCTGGCAGCCCCGCGCCGGGTCATGCTGCGCTATCACATGTGTCAGAGCGCAGTCTTCCCCCCCTCCCCCTTCCCCCCACGCTTCACTATTAATAATTTTGTTGAAAAACTATGAAAGTTTGAGTGTTTAAACGAGAGACAAATGTGAGAAAAGTTTAAATTCAGTCTGAGAAACCAATCAGGACGCAGAACACAATGTTACGCTATAAAAAAAGTTACACTATTAAAAAAAAAACTTGGATCGGGGCCTTGGAACGAATCAGGCTTTTTCCATTGAAATAGCTACTCAACTTACGAAAAATTCACGTTACGAAACCACTTCTGGAATGAATTAATTTCGTAAGGTGAGGTACCACTGTACATATATTTGATTTTTATAATTATGTCTCATTTGACACCAGTCTCTTGCTATCCTTCTTGCTATTCCATCTGTTTTTGTTACCCATTGATATATATTATATTTGATGAGTGAGCGACTGTACCAAATAATTTCCCTTGTGGATCAATAAAGTTTGTCTAAGTCTAAGGCTGCATCCCATTTCAGTCACTGCGGTCACATGGTACGATCGGATTGGATTTCTTCAAATCCGATCCCGTTACTCGGCGGGCGGTCTGTCCTTAAATCTATGAAGCTCGTGTAATCGGATAATGTTCAGCGACCTGGCTGGCTCCGCTACGCTATGTGGCGCTGTCGTCCAACTACTTCCGGGTGATGGCTACTCAATAAAAACACAACAAACTATGTGGCGGTTACAAAGATGGCGCTCGAGGAGTTTGTCGGAGCAGCATTGGTGTACGTGTTGTGCATTCTTTCTTCGCAGCCATGATTTTGTCTGATTTTTCCGGCAACAATCGCTACTTATGATGGCGTCGCGGCCTCCTGCCACTTCCGGGTGAAATCCCTGGCAAAAATTCCCCCACATGCGCAGTACGTCAATCTGATCCGATATTAAGATTAAGCTTGGGCTTTTAGCCTTTATTGGTCTCACACACAATGACACACAGTGACACACGGGAGAAATTTGACTTCTGCATTTGACCCATCCTTTTTCAGGAGCAGTGAGCAGCCATCTTTTTCGGCGCCCGGGGGGCAGTACCGTGAAGGGTCTTGCCCAAGGACCCACACTGGTTAGCTCATTGCCCGGGGGGGATTTGAACCTACAACCTCCAGGGGGAAAGTCCATGACTTACCAGTTGAGCTAACCAGCCGGTAATATCGTGCACAAGGCGGCACCGAGCGGATTACTATCGGCCTAAGCCAGGGGTTCCAATCGGATTCACAAAACCAATCCCTGTACGATCCTTATCCTGTGCACATGAATCCGATACGATCCCAATCCGTTTGCAGTCGGATTACACTTGTCCATGTCCAAGACAGTGTCTGTCTTACCCCTTCGTCTTACCCCTACCCCTTGGTTTTGTCCGTTCATGTGAGGGCAAGGGGTGTCCTGATTCTAATTTTGATCAAGGGCTCGGGCCACGACCTCGGGCTACATACCCCTTGAAACGAAGTAAGCTCTCGACCAGACTTGAAAGGAAGGGGTACGCCTACAAGCTCAGGCAGGTTTTGGGATCAGGATGGCAGTGTCACATCGACCAGCCGAGGAGTCGCATAAATGTATTTTCAGCGTTTGTAATTATCGATTAACAGTTTAGCAGGTTTACAATCATGACGCTCATGTTCTACGTTACTTTTAGTGAACTGTTGTCGCGGTTTTAATTGTAGTGATGTCTGTTTAGCCGACGTTATCGTTTTCATCAAACTTTCATGCATAAACAAGCTAGTTTTTTTTTTTTCAAGCTGTGGTACCCGATAATCCTCGACATTTGTTTCCGTTTGTTTGCGTCAGTTGTTGTCGTCTCTGTAGACGTAGCAGCTCAGGTAGAGGCGATGGACGATGACGCAAACGGTAATCAAGTGGTGTCCCATTTCTTAGGGGAACATTCGTACCCTGAGCCCTCTCAGCTCGGTATCGAGGGGCAAGACAAAGATGTAGATAAAGGGGTAGAGAAAGAGGTAAGACATAGTAATGGGACACAGTCTAAGTCTAAAGTGAGAGGCTTTACTCTGTGACTTCAGACTGTCATACGTCAGATATTAGCTGTGTTACAGTGTATATTCTCTAAAGATTGTTTCTATTTGATTATATTTTTTTCTCTTTATCTTATTTATCTATTTTAATTTTGGCATCCAGTGTGGGCAGCAAAGTAAGAATTTCATTGTCCAGGGAAACGTGTTTCTTTACTGTGCATATGACAATAAAAGCTTTGAATCTTGAATCTTAAAGATGTCGAAGTCCTCACCTGGATCACCTACGTGACCCGGCGGGTAGAGGAAGAGGTCACTCCATACACCTGAGATCATCCAGGCGGTCTCAGATGACACAGAGTTCCCGGTGACAGGACAGATCTCGGGTTCATTTAAAGTACTGAACGCACTGAATAAAATTGCATCAAACTGTGTCAGTGCATTCTCCTGCTTCACACTTTGGCAGGAGCTCGGGGAAAATGATTTTTACCTTTATTGTGCATCACCCGGGTGCTTTTCTGTCATATTCTCATGTCTGTTTTGATATAAAAGTAGAGAGACGTGAGATGAAGAAAGAGGAGGGAGTGACGCTCCTGAGCAGCAGGGCTTCACGTTTCATCAAAACAAATCAGGTCCAATCAGCTGTGAGTGCGTGTGCTTGACAGGACGGCGTTTCCCATCGTTTGGGCTTTGGAGCACATGAACAGAAGGTGAGTGAAGGTGCTTTCATCCATCATCACCCACCTTCACTTACATCGCTAGGCGCAGCAGTCGCCTTGATGTCACGACATTACAGAGACCTTTCTTAAACGCACCTACTATCCTTTTTTTTTTTTTTTACCAGGCTCATTTTATTATTGTTTTTCTTGCAGGCACAGGTCGGCGAGTGAAAGTATGTAAGAATATCAAGTATTTAAGTATAATATACAGTGGTACCTCACCTTACGAAATTAATTCCTTCCAGAAGTGGTTTCGTAACGTGAATTTTTCGTAAGTTGAGTAGCTATTTCAATGGAAAAAGCCTGATTCGTTCCAAGGCCCCGATCCAAGTATTTTTTTTATAGTGTAACTTTTTTTATAGTGTAACATTGTGTTCTGCGTAGAGACTGTAGACCCAGGACTAAACGTGGACTATACCAGGTCTAGACCAAGGTCTAAACCTGGACTAAACCTGGACTAGACCAGGACTAAACCAGGTGGATTAAAGCGCCGCGCGCGGGTCTATTTCCTGGTTTCGTTTTGAGTCACGGCTGAGGCGAGCAGCGAGGGGGACCGTACGCAGTCTGAGCGCATGAACGAGACCCGTGCTCAAACCGTGCCTCCTCTAGACCTGGTCTAGACCTGGTCTAGACCACTGCGGCTCTTACATGCGTTCGTTCATGTACTCAGACTGCGTGCGGTCCCCCTCGCTGCTCGCCTCAGCCGTGACTCAAAACGAAACCAGGAAATAGACCCGCGCGCGGCGCTTTAATCCACCTGGTCTAGTCCTGGTTTAGTCCTGGTTTAGTCCTGGTTTAGTCCAGGTTTAGTCCAGGTTTAGTCCTGGTCCAGTCCTGGTTTAGTCCAGGTCTAGACCTGCTGGCAGCCCCGCGCCGGGTCATGCTGCGCTATCACACGTGTCAGAGCGCAGTCTTCTCCCCCCTCCCCCTTCCCCCCACACTTCACTATTAATAATCTTGTTGAAAATCTATGAAAGTTTGAGTGTTTAAACGAGAGACAAATGTGAGAAAAGTTTAAATCCAGTCTGAGAAAAGCGTATAATGTGTGTGGCTGAGCGCGCATTATTTTTTTAAATTATTTTTGAGATTTCGCGTTTCATAACTTGAATTTTCTTTCGTATCTAGAGACCAAAATTTAACGTGAAGGCGTTTCGTAACTTGAAATTTTCATTTGTTGGGTCATTCGTAAGGTGAGGTACCACTGTATATATATATATATTTTAAATAGTGACACAAATAATTACTAGAGCATGAGTTTATAAAGTGGGGCGACAGTAGTTCAGTTTTTAGCGCATTTGTCCACTGATCTGAAGCTTGGCAGTTCGAATCTCGCTCTTGACGTACAGTAAACTTTGTCTGGCTGGTGTGATTCCAGCTTCTACAGATGAATGCTGTTGTTGTGTCCTTGGGCAAGCCCTTAGTGTCTGCATAGACTGATGTGTGAGTGGATGAGTGGTTCTTCGATGAATGCCTTGAAGGTAGAAAAGCGCTGTATAAAAATGTGACCATTTACTATTTTAAAGTATTTGGAAAAATGGAGTACTGAGAAACATTTTGGACATAAAAAGTATTTAAAATCTGATTTATGAGTTTATGTAATCAGAGAGACTCATATTTTAGAATTCACAAAGATAGACAAATACGTCACAATCGTGTTTTGTAGTCTGAATGTGAAGGTGTTAAAAGACAAAGCTTCAAATCTTTTACTTAAGCAGGTTTTAAGTATCGAGCCCAGGACGGCTCACGGAAAATCTTTTCTGGGGAAATTGCGTCCTCGTTTTATTAAGTCGCGCGTCCGTGTAAATAGAACGGGCGCTCGTTTACCTAAATCGTGGAGTCGTCTTACTAAAACTGTGCGCTCGCTAAAATTGAGTCGTGCCCACATTATAAACCTCGTGAGCACAATTTACTAAAGCGCGGCTACGATTTCAAAACAAGCACACATTTTATACATCTCGTGTACACATTCTGAGCAAATTTAAACAAGAGCTCGTTTTAGACAGACGAGGGCACGACTTCATACAGCGAGCGCACGATTTAGTAAACCAGGGTGCACGATTTACGTAAACGAGCGCATGTTATATTTAAACGAGAGCGCGATTTAGTAAACTGAGCGCACGCTCTGCTTACACGAACACGCTTTGCAAAGTGAGCGCACGCTTTCTTGCCACCCCTCAAAAAACATTTTTCCCTGAGCCCTCCCGGGTTCCACATTTAAGTACCGCTTCTTCAAACTAAATATTATTGAAGTTGAAGTAAATGTATGGCATCAGACAAACTGTAAATACACATTTCTGAGTGGCTTTCGCCCGAACACCGCAAATCACTCTATGAACGCCACTGACAATCTGAGCCTTATTTCAGTAATTAAACAAGTTGTTTTACTCACCCATAGCACTTTGGTGTCATATGGAGCATTTCCGGAGATGTTTTAGTTTAGCGATATCTGTAACGTGAGTTCTCGGGGCACATGTTTGTGGTCTCCAAATAAGAAACTTTAGCACTTTTCACATCATAGAAGCTCGATGTCTTTAGCCTACACTTTCGTTTGAGTCAAAAGTGGCCTGTAATCCGAGATTTATCCATAATTTACAGCTTTGCATTTCATGTTTGGGTCCCGAGAGCTGAGAGCGAAATCAGCTGTGACTGAGCACTGTCCTCCTCATCTACTCCAAACTATGGATAAATCTCGGATTACAGGCCACTTTTGACTCAAACGAAAGTGTAGACTAAGACATTGAGCTTCTATGATTTGAAAAGTGCTAAAGTTTGTGTTATTTTGGTGACTGCAACGTCATGCCCCGAGAACTCACGTTACGGATATCGTTAAACTAAAACATCTCTGGAAGTGCTCCATATGACACCAAAGTGCTATTGGTGAGTAAAACAACTTGTTTTATTACCGAAATAAGGCTCAGATTGTAAAAAACATTAATTCTCCTTTAATTAAGTCAGAGAAATGGGAATTTTGGAAGCAGCGAGTACACACAAGTTGTGATGCCAGAGGCGTTCAAAAACAGTAATAGTACTGGAAATGAAGAAATAAAATAATAGCAAAATATATCAGAGTGCCTTGGATCTCTTCTGTTATCTAGAAATAGTACTCACTTGATAATATTTTGTACCAAGTGAGTATTATGGTAAGATAACATCTGTAAGCTATAGTTTCTGCTCAGAATAGTGAGTCACAAACAGATACAGCCCACTTTAGTGTGTACTCAACAAACAAGCAAAGCGCATAATCACACACAAGGTCAACAAGCGACACCCTCAGAGACAAATCCCTGCACAGGCACATGAAAGCAGCACACATTTCCTCCCTCTGCGCTCGTGGAGGAAAAGAATCCAATTTCCACAGGTTACACAATCAGGTAGTACACAGGCGCACACACACACACACACACACACACACACACACTCTCTCTGATTAGCTATTGGCTCCAGCTGCCGCCTGCTGGGGACTGGGACCTGCTTCTTCTTGACCTTTTCCTGCTCAGTATCTGCATGGATTAGGAAATACAGCATGGAAACTGCACAATGTTTTTCTTTACCTCTTTACTGACAAGTTGTGTGCTACGTTTGTGAATTTGCATCCTTGGCTAAAACATCCAAAAAGGTGGGTAGGCTAACTTAACTTAACAGCCAAGAAATTACTACTGTTGCACATTTATTTTTATCTTTACTTTGCAATGCACATTTTGATGCACACTGCACATTTTTGGACATCTGTAAAAAGGTATTTATTCTTTATTCTATTGTCCTTAGATAGTTTTTGTGTTGTCTTTATACTGTATTTTGTACATGTAATTTTTGCACCGTTTGGCCAGGAAGAAACAGAATTTCAATTCACTGTATGTCGAACACATGCGGCAGAATTGACAAAAAGTTGACTTTGATTTTGACTTAAAGGCAAATTAACGTTTTTTTTTTACAATCTGAGCCTTCTTTCGGCAATAAAACAAGTAGTTTTACTCACCCATAGCATTTTTCTGTCAATTGGAGCAGTATCGCAGAACTTATGTTGAGCCGTTCTGTTCTACTAATGATCCCGTATCCGTTAACATGGTGCTGTATCATATGCTCGTGGCATTACTTTGCGGTGTCCAAATAACACAAACTTTAGCACTTTTCAAATCATAGAAGCCCGATGTCTTAATGTAAGATTTCATTTGAAGCAAAAGTGGCCTGTAATCCGAGATTTAGCCATAGTTTGGAGTAGATGAGGAGGACAGTCACATGTGCTCAGTCACAGCTGATTTGCAGATAAGTAGACGCTCAGAACTTTTCTGTTGTGAGTGACACATGGCAGAAGATTGGGACTTTGAGGCTGAAGAGGACTTATGGAGGACTGAGGACTGAAGAGGAGTATACGGATGAGGAGACAGAATGGATACGGAAAGAATGAAGCGGAGACAGTTTTAGGAGCAGCAGAGAACAGCCATCGGTTTCACATTACTTCTCAGAATCGTGCGCTGAATCCGCTGGCCTTCTTTCTTTTCCTTTGCTGGTAAAAAATGGTCCTGACTGAAGTGGGTACTGCAAACACGATGGTCCAAACGTCTTACAGCTTTGCCTTTCATGTTTGGGTCCCGAGAGCTGAGAGCGAAATCAGCTGTGACTCCGCACATGCGACTGTCCTCCTCATCTACTCCAAACTATGGATAAATCTCAGATTAGAGGCACTTTTGACTCAAACGAAAGTGTAGACTAAGACATTGAGCTTCTATGATTTGAAAAGTGCTAAAGTTTGTGTTATTTTGGTGACTGCAACATCGTGCCCCGAGAACTCGCGTTAACGGATATCGCTAAACTAAAACATCTCCGGAAATGACCAATGACTTGTTTTATTACCGAAATAAGGATTGTAAAAAACGTTAATTCTCCTTTTAAATGGTTTGACTATCAAAGTATAAGTTACAGGCACTATTTGGAAAAAAATATTTGTTGGAGTTCATTTATCATGGGCTTTATAATATGTAATGGTAATAAATATTATTTCATCAATACCAAAACCTGCATAAAATGTTACACGCCTAAAAATCTATCCTGTAGCCCACGTGCTTGTCATGCTTACTTTTAATAATACTTGAGTTAATTGAACTTGACAAAAGTACCAGTAATAGTGTAGTGTTTTTGTTTTGTTTTTGTTTTTTTCTTAAGCTTTCAGCCTTGTCCAATCATATCACACAAAGATGATTGTACTTCATAAGGTGCATTGCGTAACTTTTCTGGTTGATGCTTTTCTCCATGGGGATGTTATTGCTTTGGCTGTAATGTTCCACAGTATGGTATTTAGTCTTTCTATCATCATGGAGACCAAACCAGACCAAGTTATTGCATAATTTAGCTGTAAAACAAGCTGTGATTTAATTACATGTAAGGTAGAGGTCAGGCCTGGACTGGTAATCGGGCACACCGGGCATTTTCCCGGTGGGCCGACAGTCCTAGGGGCCGATGCCCCCCTTTAAAATTTTTTTTTTTTTTTTACTTAGAGACCGGCCCACAATTTAGGACTGAACCAGGACTATATCAGGTCTGAACCAGGACTATATCAGGACTATATCAGGTCTGAACCAGGACTGAACCAGGACTGAACCAGGTCTGAACCAGGTCTGAACCAGGACTAAATCAGGATTGAACGAGAACTAAACCAGGACTAATTACATCTAACTCAGGACTAAATCAGGTCTGAACCAGGACTAAATCAGGACTAAATCAGGACTAAATCAGGACTAAATCAGGACTGAACCAGGACTGAACCAGGACTGAACCAGGACTGAACCAGGACTGAACCAGGACTAAATCAGGTTTGAACGAGAACTAAACCAGGACTAATTACATCTAAATCAGGACTAAATCAGGACTAAATCAGGACTAAATCAGGACTAAATCAGGACTAAATCAGGACTGAATCAGGACTGAATCAGGACTGAATCAGGACTGAACCAGGTCTGAACCAGGTCTGAACCAGGTCTGAACCAGGACTGAACCAGGACTGAACCAGGACTGAACCAGGACTAAATCAGGTCTGAACCAGGACTATATCAGGATTGAACCAGGACTAAACCAGGACTAATTATGAGGGGCCGGTCTAAGCCAAAAATGCCAGGGCCATTTTTTTGTAGGTGTTTAAAGTCACACTGTGGAACATTCCAGGCCGAGTAATGACACATCCATAGAAAAAAGCAGGTGATGAACCCCCAATCAAAAAGTTACACAGCGTACCTTTTAGCTTGGAAAAATTAGGCAAAATGTGAATTGTTCCGTACATTTTCCACAAACAAAATCCGATATGCGTAAATGTGTGCATTTTATAGAGCTAACATGTCAACAAAAGGAAGCTAGAAAAATGTTAAGTAATTGTTTTTTCTTGGGTTGTAGAAGAGACCTCAAATTTGAATTTAAGCCTTAATATTTTTGGTGTGTTTTCAGAAACGATGGAATCCACATTCAACTCGACAAACGTCACTCACTTTGTTTATGGAGTTTCAGCTAACGTTGTTGCCGTGCTGTTGTACGGAACCAACTATGTCCCTGTGAAGAGAATAGAAATGGGAGATGGTGAGAGCTTTCATTGGTCGTTTATTTTATATTTACAATTTCAGCATCAAATCTAAAATCATTTCAATTTCACATAATCTGCTTTACTTTCAGGAATATTTTTCCATTGGGTTTCCTGTTCTGCCATATGGCTAGTCTCTTTGATTGGAGATTTGATGCTTCAGTCGCCAAAGTTCTACCCACTGGCGATGCTTGGAGGAGTCATCTGGGCGACAGGTAAGCACCTCCTCTGGGGCTGTGGTATATTTTTAAATGATGACTTCATTTGGTGGAAAAAAATACTGTTTTTTTTTTTTTAATCTGAAGTGGCAGTAAAGAGATGAACAAAAAGAATAATTGGAAGTAGCACTGAGTTCTAAAAAAAAAGGCCTGTAGGAGCCGTTTCGTGCATTCTGTGGGTGCGGGAGCCTTTTTGTTTCTGTTTTCTGTTCTCAAGATGGCTTCCTGTTCCGCCTTGATGTTCAGGAAATGCATCCTGATTGGTCCACTTTGATCCTTTGTTCTTTGATCCTTTATCGATGATGCTATCTGGTATATAACCACTCACAGCACACTGAAGACACCACACCAAGACACACATACACACACAAGGGGAAACGACTACGCTACGTAGGTAGTGTGGATAAGAAGCCGCGGTCTGGTGGCCAGGAGGATACCCCGAGACCATAGAGTATCGGATGAGCCGAGATGACGGGGTATTAGGACGTCCTGGACCACAGAAGCTACACAGTCTTGTGACCGTCACGTAACAACGTGGGACGTCGCGTAACAAGGAGGTCATGTGGTCGTCATGTAACACCGCGCAATAGTCGCGTAAGAGTGTAACATGGGACCTCTCCCGGGTGACAGACGGGATACGCACCGCTACAAGGCACATACGGACAGCAAGAAGGACATCACAACACATACAGAGCCTAACACAACACGCAAAGGAAAACCACAAACCTCAGAAATTCACCTTTCCATCTCCCTCTTTATTCACTTTATTTGTATCCACTCTGTATGACCTTCACTTTAGTAAAGATAGAAAAGACAAACCTTTTGATTCAAGACTCTTTATTCACATTACGTGACGCGTCAGAAAGAAACTTCAAGAAACACCGAGGCTGGTGAGGCGGTTCACCGCACTCACAAGGCCACTTCGGTCATTGTGGCCGTACCGGAAATCCTGATCTGGAACTTGGATGGGAGACCACTGGGAAAATCAGGTGCTACAGTGGGACGTCAGTAGTAGAAACTGTTATGTCCTTGTGTGCGAGTGTTGGTGGCTGTCACACTGTGACCGCCTCGCTTCCATTAGTCCCCAGGGCAGCTGTGATTACAGTAGAGTGTGATTACAAAGTGTGGTGTGAGTGAATAAAGCACTTTGAGTGTCTTGAAGAGCAGGGTAATCGATGCACAAGGAACACAATTTCCTGACAGAGTAAATATGAATTTAACCAACGGTGTTATTTATTTAGGGGGCTTCATTGTTGTAGTTTTTTTTTAAATGGATGGTCCTTGATGGCTATATAATGTACAAAAAGCAGCCTTTTTGTAATTTTCTGGAGAGACCATGTACTATAACTTGCACAGCCTTGATTCTCATGTCGCTAACTCTTCATGCACTTAATGTTTACAGGAAACATAGCAGCAGTTTCCATTTTGAAAGCCTTGGGTTATGGCCTTGGGATTGTTATTTGGGGAACCTCCTGTCTGCTGATGGCCTGGGCCAGTTCAAGGTCAGCGAAAATATTTGACAGGATACTTTCCTGAATAAAAACCATGTGGAATAAAAGTGTAGCTCAGACTTTGATGTTGCAGGTTTGGCTGGTTCGGCATTGCTGCTTCACCAGTGTCAAGGCCAGTGCTGAATTACAGTGGGGCTGGGATGTGTCTGCTCAGGTGAGGCATAGTAATGATGTGTGTGTCACTCTGAATTCTAGACATTATCAATCTGGAACGCCTCTCCCTGAAAAATAATCAGGTCCTACAGGGATGTTTAAATTCTCCTATTTTGTTAAAGTGTTAGATTAAGGTGACAAATGAACACAAAACATTTTTTCCCGTTCACAAATGCACAAAGCTTTACCTTCTATACAGTTTTCACAACCAAAATAGTCAGGTTTGTTTTTTTAATTCTTTTTTGCCTAAATGGGCTAAAGCATGTCTGTTGCCATGTTTGTGTTGGTTTCTTTGGGAGTTTGGCCTTTGGCTTTTGTCAAAACCACAATGATGCTCTGTGAATGGTCTGGTCTCCGGCGCTCCAGGATTATACCAAGAGAGGTTCTCATGGGTTTGCTGTGAAAGGTTATGTGAAAAATGATAAGCATCTAGACCCAGAAATGGTCAGTGGTTCCCAAAGTGAGCTCCAGGGCCTCAGAAGCACACAACAAGCACGGAGAAAACTGAGCTCTGATACACAAACATTTCCACTGCATGTCTCAGTCAAAGGACTCAACAGGAGGTCTGGACAGGTAAGGTCAGCAGATCCTGTGTCAGACGTTGAGTTACAAAGAGTCCTGTGTTCTGCCTGGGCATCACACAGCCAGCCTCCAGGGGGAGCCAGGTAAACTCTAGAGACAACACGAAAGTTCAGCCTCACTCTTATTCTGCTCTTATTTTGGTTGGTGATGAGCATACAGTCAGTGTAATTTATTTATTTTTGGGAGCAGCTGATGTAAAAATGGTACATAACGTTAATCTGTACCAATCATAAGTGGTTTTGTATGGCCCTCACGTCAGAAGTGGAGGGATGGTGTTGTGAGGCATCTCCTCCCAGATCTGCACCATTATCCACCGTCCTTGGATTTCTTAGATTAGCTCACCCTCCCCAGCGAGAGGCTTGCCTGTTTTACGCCAGACCATATCACAGTGATATATGGTCTGGGAGCACCTACTGAATATCTCGTAGTGGGGGGTGTGGTTTACGATCGCCAACGGCCGTTTATTGGGCGTTACGAATGTCTATCATTTGGCGTATACGTAGCCCATAGCCAATCATGTCAGTTCAAACTACAAGTTTCCGTTTGTCGTGTAGTACACGTCACAGTCTTTCCACCCCTCCCCGCTCTCTGATTGGCTCCCAGAATCAGGAGAGCTCACTTAGCCTCGTTGCCAGGCTGTATTTTAGATCGGAACGAACGAAAGCAGCCTGGGATTTCATGGGAATACATGTGGTGTTCCTTTTAAATCTTTTTACTATGTTTACATGCGCAGAGATCTCAAGAGTGCACTAAACAACCAAATTCATTGGTTTTGACCGTTTTTCCAGTGCACAGCAGGTCAAAGAACCAAATGGGTGCGCAGAGGGGGCCATGAGACATTCAGGGGTGTCTAGTAATTTAGTATTTTGCAGCTATAATTGCTAATACAAATGAGCATCATACATAACCACACTCTTGTGGTTTTATGTTGATCATTTAATTTTCAGACAAGCTAAGAGTTGTGTTACACATTATTTGCTCTCCTCCGCACAAATGCGCACATTGAAGCTACAGTAGATTTCACTTTGACTTTATCATAGTGGACCAAAACACAACAGGCGCTGCTCTGCAGTGGGGAACTGTGGTTTATCAGTGTGGTCCAAACAAATGTCTAATCATTTCAGTTAAACACCTCAGCTAGCCTGTCTAATGTAAACTGGACTGCACTGTTAGTTGAAGCGGCTATCCAAGTTCATATCTGCTTCTACAGATGTGTTTTTTGTGTTTTGGATATTTAAACTATGACACCTAACTCACTGGACGTCAGTTCCTGGGTTCACATGCATTTGTCTGGTTATCTGGTTTCCCTGGCGTGCACGTGAACATAGTGACTGTTGTATTATAACTGAACGTATTTGTGCTCCCAGTGTGCTGATCTTGTTCTTTGTGAAAACCAACGCGCAGCTGCATCCTCCACCTGAATCTACCCCCCTGCTGTTTGACAGGGTGAGTGACTCTCGCTGGCTTTCCATGCTTTTTGGGCACATTACATCGACTTGCATCATTTTGTTGAAGACTGATTCTATCTGTAACCACAGTCACTGTTTTCCCAGCCTTAAAAGACACACAGCAGGTTAGACTGCTCATCTACTGAACTTGTGAATGTGGCGCTGGGGTTGGTGTGGGAGCAGAGCTGATGAATGGTCGTCTGAGTGGTCTCTGGTGAGGTGTGGGTTGGGCATCTGGGAGGTGTAGAGAAGAGAGTGCCAGGGGCTGAGAAATGACTAAAATGCAAATTGAGTAGGTTTGATCTGTCTGGGCTGTTGTCCTGCTGCTTAGTTTTGGAAAGACCAGTAATGGTCTTCATTTCTCTCCACACATCTGTGTTGTTCTGTTTGAGTTTAACCTCCAATTTCCTCCCAAAGGCCTCCTGGCCCTGCTTAGCTGGACCTTCAACTGTCATTGCACCTTCTTCACTTTGTCTTGTCACCAGAGTTGAAGGCTTCTTCTTAAGTAGATCCTTCAGCTGGCTGGTGATCCAGGGCTTGTTGTTGGGGTAACAGTGGACAGTGCGTGTGGGGACGGCTGTATCCTCACAGAAGTTAATCTAATCTGTTATACAGTCCCCCCATGCGGCATGAGGGAGAGATGTATACTCAGACAGAAGTAAAGTAAATTCCCTTGGTAAATAATATGGACGCATTCCCAAAAGTTAGTTCATAAGTTCAATATCTGGCACACCGATGCACTCCTTCACATTAATATGGCAGGATTACACCAACTTTCATTCACAAAACGGCAATCCCGCCACCCTTCATCTTACCGCAGAGTGTTCAGAGTGTCTGTCCGCACACGCTGTCTTAAAGCCTGGCACAGATGCACTGTTGTCCGAGGGTTTGTCTGAAACCTGGTCTCTGAAGCACATGACACTGCTGACGGCGTACTCCCTCTGGGGCCAAACAAGCACACAGTTTGTCCATCTTATTTCCCAGTGACCTTCAGTTCCCCATCAGAACTGACAGAACCACAGGCTTGAATTTCCTTTTGCAGTGTTCCTCAAGATTAAAGTGAGAGATCGACCAGGCTGGTGGTCTACAATACTGTTAAACCCTTATAGGAGAGCCTGTGGTGCAAGTCTGTGACTGTAATCACCACAGCTTTCTGTGCTCATTCTCCTTTTCACTTTCACCTGCCCTGAGTTGACTTCAGTAGTAATGTCAGATACAAGTCACTGCTTTGGTTGTGAAATATAATACTTGTCTGGATCACTTAAAATGAGTCAAAAAGCGCTCACTGCTTCATGTATATTTTTATAAACAAGCTTTAAAGTACCTTTATTAGCAGGGCTCTCAAGTTTTGAGCGGGGTCGTGCGTGAGACTAATTTCCGAAGAGCGGGGGGGATGCGCGAGTGAACAATTTTTTCCAAGGGGGGGGGGGTGCTTGAATTGCGTGAGCATTCACGTCGAATTGCGATTGCATTTACACAGGGCCCTGTGTAAATGTTTGTCTAAAGAGCAAACTTAAACTACAATGCAACAAATGAGAGTTGTATAAATGAAGTTATTACCTGATGGTTTTGTCGTTCACTGACAGTTAGGGTGACCATTCGTCCGGACAGTCCGGTTTTAGAGCTGTCTGTCCGACCGTCTGTCACGTGTCCTCCTTTTTTACATTTTGTCCTCCTTTCGGACCCTCGTCGCCCACCGTTGCATAAATCGTCATAAATCCCCACCCATTATTTACACTTGCTACTCTGCGATGTTCGCCGTTTCCCAATTCAGAAAGTGCACGGTTCGGAGTGTGGTCTCAGTCTGCAGTCGAGGCGGTGCATACTCGCTGAGCCCTGAGTGCAGTCCGGGGATCACATGGGCGTCTGCGCATTGAGAGTGTGACACACGCAATTCGACGTCTGTGTGACTCAGTTTATGCAGGCACTGCGCGTTTTCGGCGAACCCCCCCCCCCCCCCCGTGCGGCTCGCACTTTGCAGATATAAAAAATGACCCCGCGGCTGAATAAAAAGCGGAGATCCGCTAAAAGCTCTTTCATCCCTGATTTACAGTAAACGTTGGACATGGCTATATCCATGTTGTAATATCCAGCATTACAACAGCCCCCCCCCCCCCCCCCTCCCCCCAAAGGAAAAAAGTCCTCACTTTAGGGCCTTTGTCCTCCTTTTTGGACACAAGTGTCCTCCTTTCCTGTTTCATGCCGGTGGTCACCCTACTGACAGTGCAGTGCGCGCTTAGCGGCGCGGGGAGGGGGGGGTTTCGCCGAAAACGCGCAGTGCCTGCATAAACTGAGTCACACAGACGTCGAATTGCGTGTGTCACACTCTCAATGCGTGAGACTTGAGAGCCCTGTTTATTAGTCTGTGCTTGACTGGGTGAATGTGTCCTCTTGCAGAGAACAAACTCTGGCAGCTTTGGCCCTCCCTGTCCAGAGTTCTGGATGGACTCCATTGGCCCAAAGAGCAGACGCTTCATGTAAGGATGTCTCATATTAACACTGTTGCTCCATGAACCAACATAAACAATTTAAAACAAGCCCCAGGCTTTTACTATTGACTTTAGCCATCACTGACACTAATGAGCTATTGTTTTTGTAAAATCACATACATACATGCTTAGAGGCTGCCTGCTCGCAGTGCTGTCTGGCCTGCTGTATGGATCCTCACTGGTCCCCATCCTCTACATTAAGAGCCATTCATCATGTCATGACAGCATGTTCTATGGAGCCAGTGTGTACGGTGAGTTTTATGTTCATTACCCAGAGATCAGCGGGCTTTTGTATCCCCCTCGTAAGCATCAACATGTTTTGACATAAAATCATTATTTATGTAACGATCTTGAATGTGATGACTGGAGGATTATTTGTTTATAGATCTAGACTATATTTATGCTCAGTGTTCCGGTATCTTCCTGGCAAGTACAGTATACTTTGCCATCTACTGCGCTGCCCGAAGTAACCGGCCCAGAGTGTACTCCAGAGCGATTCTCCCAGGTGAGCACACAGACACACTCTGGTGTTTATAAATTTGTCTTTGTTAATTATGACTCTGAAAGCTAAAGTGCACTCAGACAAATCAGTGATGAATGTTTGTCCCTGGCCTCTGAGAGCAGCAGCGTGTCGACATGTGACAGTGACATGTGGTGTTTGTATCTAAAAGCCATACAGGTGTCCAGACTGAGCAGCTCTCTGGTCTGTGTGTCTGTTTCATGGACAGGATAAGTACCACTGTCACATCCAGGTGTACTCTGTATGCTCTGCAGGTCTATTGTCCGGCCTTATGTGGACATTAGCCACATACAGCTGGTTCCTGGCCAATCAATACCTGAGCCCAGCCAATTCCTTCCCCATTGTCGGCACTGTAAGTACTGTACATCTTGGTCTGACAACTTAATGGACTATATCAGTTAAAGGTCCCATGACATGGTGGTACTTGATGCTTTTATATGGCTCCTTAATGGTTCCCTAATACTGTAAATGAATCCTTCAAAATCAACACTCAGTGCATGAGAAACAGATAAAATGAGAGAGTAATTTTTCTCTGAACAGTCCATTATGGGAGTTGTTGCTTGAATCAGGGATGAAAGAGTTCCACTTTTTAGCGGATCTCCGCTTTTTTTTTTTTTAGCTGCGTGGTAATTTTTTATTTTTTTTTCCAAATACGTTGAAATTTTGGGTGTGTATTATATATGTGTAATTGTGTTTAGGGTTGCCAACCGTCCGTTGAAAAATGTAATCGTCCCGTATTCAGGAACAAAAGTACATGTCTCGTATTAAACTTGTACATGTGTGCGGGGCCGCGCGAGCTTGTGTGCTCTTCTGGTGCTGCGGACACCGCACGGCCCGAGCTGCGCCGCGAGTGTGCTCTCTCGGCTCGTTATCAGACTTTGATGTCGCAAAATCGGGGTCAGTGCCGTGTTTTGATATCAACTTTCAAATAAAAACCACTACAATTGTTTAAAAATGTGTTTTATTGCTATTTATTAAAGTTTTGCCCCCCCCGGATTTTTTTTTTTCCCCCGGGGGGGGCGCGTGACTTTCCGCTTTTTTCATGATTGGCCACTTTCATCCCTGTTGAATGCAAATGAGGATGGAGATGGCCTATAGTAGAGGGTGGGGGCGTGGCCAAACTCTCCGCCCTCAGCTGTGCGCTGACCCACTTCTGTGTTTTTGCGCGGAAGGAGAGATGAGAAGCGTTCCATTGAAAAATAAACACATTTCCACAGAAAATAAAATTAAACCACTGCTGTTTCAGATATCCACAGGCTCAGATAAAGGACTTCTGAGCCTAGAAACACTCGGACGTGCCTCCAGGCAAATAAAAAAACGCGTTTCGCATTGCGTAGCTCCTCCGCAGTCCAAACTCTCTGGGCGTGATTTACAGAGACGCTGAGTACAGACAGACGGGGGTGGAACTGCATTTGCATTTCTTTTTTCGATCTGACGTCAATAAGTTTCCTTGTTCAAAATCGCCCGTTTGAGCGCCGATTTTTTTTCTAACGCAGAAAAGGATCGCAAATGCTCAGTTTAGACATTTCGCAACTTTTAGCCATGGGGGGGGGCTAAACAGGGTAGGGGAGCTCACATTAACGTTCAAAAACCTCAGAAAGTGAAAATTTCATGCCATGGGACCTTTAAAGGCAAAGTAACGTTATTTTACAATCTGAGCCTTCTTTCGGTAATAAAACAAGTCATTTGACTCACCCATATCACATTCGTGTCATTTGGAGCTGTTTGAAGAAAGTTATGTTGTAGCGTATCCGTTAGCATTTGTATTCGGGGCATTACTTTGCGGTCTCCAAATAACACAAACTTTAGCACTTTTCAAATCATAGAAGCCTGATGTCTTAATGTAAGATTTCGTTTGAAGCAAAAGTGGCCTGTAATCCGAGATTTAGCCATAGTTTTCAGCTTTACGTTTCATGTTTGGGTCCCGGGAGCTGAGAGCACACTCCGCACATGCGCACTGGCGTCCTCATCTACTCGAAACTATGGCTAAATCTCGGATTACAGGCCACTTTTGACTCAAACGAAATCTTACATTAAGACATCGGGCTTCTATGATTTGAAAAGTGCTAAAGTTTGTGTTATTTGGACACCGCAAAGTAATGCCCCGAGCATATGATACAGCACCATGTTAACAGATACGGGATCATTACTAGAACAGAACGGCTCAACATAAGTTCTGCGATACTGCTCCAATTGACAGAAAAATGCTATGGGTGAGTAAAACTACTTGTTTTATTGCCGAAAGAAGGCTCAGATTGTAAAAAAACGTTAATTTGCCTTTAAAACGGAAGTGTTTCTCCTCAATATAATATTGTATAATTGACTTGTTTAGGGCACTTTGCAGTCTAAAGATTAATTGGAAACATTTACACTGCAGATTGTCGTCTCTGTTCACAGGGATACGTTCTGGTGGCTGCTCTCTGGGGATCGCTCGTGTTCAGGGAGATTAAGGTAAAACAAATACTTAGATTATCAGTCCTATAAAGGCTTTGAAGAAAAATTCACACCCACCGATTCTGAAACACAAAGAATGTAAACGAACACTGAATTCCAAAACGAGTAGTAAAAAGTGAGATTGTGGAAAGGGTTGTGCTATAGTAATGCACTGTTTTATTTTCTGACTGCGTGCACATGAAGTATGATCTACACATGCTCATGTTTTTCGAATACTTGGTTTGGTGCGTTACGGCTACAGTCGCTCAGTTCGTAGAGCGTTCGTCCACCGTTTCGAAGCTTGGCGATTCGAATCACGCTCTTGACAAAAACATCAATTGCAATTCCCGGCTCCCACAGATGAATGCTGTCATTGTGTCCTTGGGCAAGACACTTAACCCCCATTCAGCCCACCCCCAGTGTCTGTGTACACTGGTGTATGAACGTGTGAAGAAGCCCTCAGTCGTCCAGGGAGAAGTAGCTATAGGATGAGCTGCGACACGTATTGTTCAGCCGACAAATTGAATTTCTCCTTTTGCCACAAATGGGTGAGTGGTTCCTTGATGTTAAAGCGCTATAAAAATGACCATTTACCAGTAGCATCAGTAAGTACCATAGTTTCAATGGGAAACTGTGGGGGAAAAAGGCACAAAAATAAAAGTACAAATTTCATAAACTGAACATTTGTGCTTATGGCTGGTCCAAATGTTCACACTTTTTAGGGGTCACACCGTTTTTAGTGGTGTCTGAATGTCCAGTGAGTGAAAAAGTAATGCACTAAAAATCTCCCATAATGCACCTTGAAGTAGTGCCGAGTGCTGGTCAATATAGACCGCAGTGCATTGCCCTGACGCGTGATTATGAATAAACCACAAAACTCATACCTGCTGTTGCTAACATTAGAATGAGTTGCTAAAAGAGCGATAATTCCCACATGTCAGACGAAAAACTAAACGATCCAATTCATTTACATGAAATTTCTTTTAAAAAAAACGATTATATGATTATTATTAATCCATAAATAATTGGGCGGCAGTAGCTCAGTTGGTAGAGCATATGCCTCGTGATCCAGGGGTTGGTGGTTTGAATCCCGCTCACATGCGGACGGGTTGACCGCATGTGATCCCAGCTCCCACAGATGAGCGCTGCCGTTGTGTCCTTGGGCAAGACACTTAACCCCACCTCGCCCCCAGTGTCTGTGGACACTGGTAGCCCCCATGGCAGAAGATACATCAAGGCCTGTTGTGACGTGAGCCGTCCTCCTGTGGACCCACCACCTGCGGAAGGATTCATGGGGGCTGGTGCATTGTGTTCTGGGCAGCAGAACACTGCTTGGACTGCTGCCCCCGCGACCCAGAAAATGGAAAAAGCGGAAGAAAATAAATGAATGAATGAATGAATGAAAATACTTGTGTGCTAGTCAAATGTGATCATTTATTGCAGAAATCTATATTAAGCCTGAAAGTAGTGAGTGGAGTGTGTGAAATATTCGGTGAGGGCACTAAATGGTGTGTTCACTAGTGCAGGGCTCTGTAGTGCTTGAGGCTGGGGGCTCGGGTGGATATTTGGACACAGAAAAGTCCATTTCCAGTAATTTACCCACAAGGAAAATGTTTTTTTCTGATATTTTTGTTACACAATCTTTTTTTTTTTCAGACTAGTCGTGGCTATTGAACAGTTTACCCAAGTCGTTCCTTATAACATTATGGTTGCTAGACAACCGTTATGCATTTATGTTGTCATATCTGCTGCCAGTGTCAGAAGTGCCAAACGGGAAGCTGAAAATTAGTGTTGACAGCCCACCTCTGTCCACCTCTGTCCACCTCTGTCCATCTGAATGACGCATGGTCCCACCCTTTCCATTATCTCCACTGTAGTGTTTTATATTTGTTTTATATCCCTCTTTCTTTCCTGAAATTGTTGTTGGCTTGTCTCACAAGGCCAATATATTTGTGCTTTGAATGAATGTTTTGTACAAATATGAAAAAAATGAAAGGCTCTGTACCAGATTATTTCTTGTATTGAGTCAAGGTTGCCTTGCCCCAGTGTAGATGTATTTTCTAAGCAGCTCTTGACGTCAAAAGAAGTCTGCTGTGCACAGTCCGAGTCTAATTATAAAGCATTTGTCAGAGAATCTGGAAGTGCTTGTTGGCATGCTCTTGTTGGCTCTAGCACCACAGCCAAACTCGCTCTGAAAGTTGTGAAATGTGCTTTTGAACTCATCAAGGTGAATAATTAGGATGCTCAGAATGTAGGTGAGGAATAACCACTGCAAACCCACTGAACTAGTTCTGTTTTTCACAGACTTAAGGCAGTAAAAATCTGGTACAAAGCCTTTGAAGGACTTGGTTAAATGTAGTTAATCATGCGTTTCTTTCCTTCAGGACTTTGCCAGCTGCCTTACCTTCTGTTTAGGACTATCACTTTTAACTGCTGGATCTTTGCTTACTACTTTGTCAAACATCTAATCTTAAATAAAGCATTCAGAGAATGTCTTGGGCACATTCAGGCATCTTCTGTTTTTAACACATTTGAGTCTTGCGTCTTACCAATGTTTTTATCAATACTGTTCACTTCCTATTCAGATCATCATATTCAGAAAACACTTGTAAGATTTTGGATAAATATAGCTTGTTGCTTTTCTTAATTTCAAAAACACTGGACATGATAGCCAAGTTATTTTATAATTTGGATAATCATCTTAAGAACCAAAACACCAATCATAAGTCTCATTTGTGTTGCCAGTTTCAGTGTTGAAATCCAGCTGGTTTAAAGCTAAAATGCCTCTAATCTGAATGATCACTACCTAAACCCGAGCATCTGCAGCCAGTCAAAGTGCTAGTGCAGCCTCTACACCTCAGTGCGTCAATACTGGAGGTTCTGACCTTTCACAGGAGACACGACTGTCCATACACTGAGAATTAAAAAGAAAGTGAGCCTTTGTGTGTCTTATAAACGGTGTTAAGGTTTTGGTAATCGGCGTTGAGTTGTGGTCCACAGGATGCATACATTATCCATTATCCAAATTCTGCAGGAATCAGTGTCTGTAGTGGGTCTTATCCTGGTCTGTGTATTATGTTCTAGTAAATGTTAAAACTCAAGTTGCCATAACTGCTGAGTGTGCGCATGTGGCTAAACTATGGTATAGGTCAGGGGTCGGCAACCCGCGGCTCAGTACAGCGGTCCCTCGTTTATCACGGGGGTTATGTTCTAAAAATAACCCACGACAAGCGAAATCTGCAAAGTCGTCAGCTTTAAATTTTACAATTCATGTTTTAAGGCTGTAAACGCCTCACCACACACATTCTACACTTTTCTCACACTGGAATTAACGTTTTCTCACATTTCGCTCTTATTTAAACACTCAAACGTTGGTAGATTTAAAACAAAATCACAGTATTATAGAAGGAAACCAAAGTGTATTTGGTGTGTATTTCACAGTTCTTCTGACCGAGCCTCTTCGTCCTGGCGCCGCTTCGCTGTGGCGGGTTTTGTCGGGGAGAAACAAACATACAGCACTTCAGAGTCACACTGCGATCCAACATTTATATAAATCTGACAAACTGAACACATTCTGTACAGGAGACACGGAGGAGAAGGACTGACGAATCAGCAAAGGTCTACAGTCCCTCAGCCAATCGGACGCAGAAATGTGCGTTGACACACTATTAAAAAAAAATGGAATAAAAAAAATCCGCGAAGCCACGAAAAGTGAACCACGATAAATGAGGGACCAGTGTATTTAATTAAAATGTATTTTATTTTAGTTCATTCATTTTCAAAATGTAATTCTATGGCACAAAGGTAAAAAAGCTGTTATATACAGTGTTATTTCATTTTAAATTTCAAAAGGGTTTTGTGGCTCCCAGTGTTTTCTTCACTGTGTGAAACGGCTCCAAACGGCTCTTTGAGTGGTAAAGGTTGCCGACCCCTGGTATAGGTACATAACACGTGCATATCGTTTGTGCACATGAACACTGCTGTTCTCTCTGCAGATATGACATTTCTGTGCACTCAGTTGAATATTTAAGTAAACGAGTACGTGGATAGTACACTTTTCAAAATATAAAAAATATAGGAACACTTTGAAAATCATTTTTGATTTTCAGGGTGTCTATAAAATGAAGCCCTCTGTATGCTAAAAATGTTAAAAGTGGTGGCATCCTTTTGTTCCTAAAACATTACTCTGTCCATATTTGTATAGATGTCAGCTTTTCTTTCACACAGAGATGTTTTCAAAGTGTTTTTTTGAGCAGTATATAATTACATTATTGTATACAAAGGGTGCAGATGGCTTGTTGTTTGTATGGAAAAGTCCTCATTCCAATAAAACGCTAGCCTTGGTTTTATTATTGTGGTGTAGCTGCCGTAAGTAATGCCCTCTACGTAAACATGCACTTCTGTGAGCTTTGATCTGAGGCTCTGTATAAAATCCCATTCACAAAGCAGTGATGTGTGTTTGAGAGACGCATCTTTGAGACTTGTGATGAAAATGTGTCCCTTGGGCTCTGAAATAAGATGATGGAAAATCCAATTCATCTGGTGCACCCTTTGATGAAAAGACAATCATCAAAATTGTGCATGTACAAACCCAGGCATGACCCATATGATGCACATGGGCTAAAATGACTTAAACTGTAGAAGCACAAGAGTGGAGTTTTTCTGATGCCATCGTCCCAGATGGGGCAAGAGACAGTTTTCCCTCTGGATTCACTTGTACTTTGTGATTAAATGCCTTAAAGGTAAATTTACAAATGTTGAGCCAGATCATTTCTGTTTGTGATTTGATAATAGAACCTGCTGTTTCAACAAAGAGCAGCATTTTAAAGGTCCAGTGTGTAGGATTCGTGGCGCATAGGTGGTGTAGGTACCATGCACTTCCTCTTTTGGCTACGGCAGACCTCGAGGGTCACCCGGGCGCGCCGTAACGCGGACAGCACGCGTACCAGCGCGCACCCGGCGCTGTGCGAGCCCTCGCCGACAACTACGGTATAAATAAAACGCGGTCCCGTTCACTGTGTTTTTTTTTTTTTTCTTTTCTCATGAAAACACACATTCCCGATCATGACACTCTACACATCAAATGAAACCTTACAGTCTCCTCTTTTTGACTATGCAATTCATTTCCCTGCACAACAATCACTCCCCGAGCACATGGGGCTTTTATACGGAAAAGCACAAAACGAGGTTTGTTACTTAGCTTACCTTTGAAGGCTCTGGACAGGTCAAACTCTGTATTTCACCATAAACTTGGTCTCAATCTGTCCGTAAGGATCCAGCGAATAAAATCCAGTAAAACAATTTAGTCCAAAACACGTGTTAGATCCATTACGATGTCTGATCCGGGACATGCTTGTCGTTTACCCAAAACCATGAGCCTTGCCGAAGGCGAAGGCGGAGCCCAAATGTCCTTCTGCGGCTCTCGTATTCAAAATGGCTGCCTCTGCATGGGGAAGATCCCCTTTTTATGTGACTATATCTAAGTCCAAAAGAATACTTTGATTTCATGATGGAAGTGAAAAGGCTTGGAAAACAATGTATTTTTGAATGGGTATCTTCAATTTAGGTAATTAACGGGTAAAAATCTTATACACTGTCCTTTAACAAAATTTTGGCTGTCCCCTGTTGTTATTGGCCTATAGAATGTTGTGATGTCATCGGAAAGCCAGCAAATGGGTTCTTTTGTGATAGGACTTTAGCCCTTTTTTTTTCATGGGATTAGTTTTACCTAGGGACATCTGTAAAGTGTTTTTGGTACATTTGTGTGGGATAGTCTGTCAAACTACCTCTTTTTACTGACTTTATTTTGAAAATGGAGAAGTGATAAAACATCCTGCAACAAGACGAGAACCTTTTAAGTCTGTCGCCAACAAAGCTTTTTTTAAAGTTTGTTTTTAGCTGAATGCACCTCTACTGTTGTTACAGTGTTTATTGCATTGATGCGATCGATCACAATTACATCCACATGACCAGATTTTTATGAAATGATTGCAGTTTTTTAATTCGTTCACGCTATACAGCCCGTCCATCACCCGAACTTCTCCATAGAGGCTCCATGCTGCTGTTTTTAGGGCCCGAGCACTGAAGGTGCGTAGGACCCTATTGTTGCTCCGTTTCCGTATTATTATTATTCTCGTTCTTGTTAGAACGAGGGTTAGACCCTGTCAGAACAGACACATCAAAGACAGATCAAAGGTTGCTAGATGCGTTGCTAGGCAATTGACAGCGTGTGCACAACAATTTTTGGAATAAATACACTTTCTTTTCACAATCCACTGCCGCCTCTTTATTTCTATCTTTTCAGCGCCATCTTGTGTTAGGCAGGCGAACTGTAAGAAATGTACAGCAAATGAGCCCCCTAACCGGAAATTGGTTCAGGTTCATACCGCTTTAGCCGGCCACACGAAGTTTGGGGTAGGTTTGCATATGCTGAGAGGAAACATTTTTATGCAAATGAATTGCCCGTATGTCATAGCGCCACCATGTGGTAGACAAGGGAACTGTAAAATATGCACGGAAGCTGCTATCTCGCTTTCTATTAACATGACATTTTGTGCAGCTGCAAATACTTTGTATGCAGGCGTGGAGAATACCCCCCACCCCAGATTGGCCGCAGGTGTGAGGGCCCGACAAACGCTGCTTGCGACTTTAATTTTTTTTTTTGTATTTGGATCTAAAATGGGCCGTAGAGACGTTAGTTTACAGACACGAGCGTTCACATGGGGCTAGAATTTCCTCAGGATCTTAGTTTACAAAATTACAGGAGGTAAAATTTGGGTGAGTTTTTAGATTACCAGGTAAAACTAATCCTGTGTAAATGGTATGCCAGTATTCATATTTTAGAATGTAAAGGCATACTCACTCACCAGATGACGGACAAAAGCCTGGTTCCCTTATTGATTTTATTCTCATGAAAAATGTCCACAAGGTAAATTCACAAATGTTGAACCTGATCATTTGGGAGCGAACCCCACGACTCGCTGTACGATTTTAACATTTTAACATCCAGTTTAGCTGTCCCCATCTTCAAGCTGCAACACCAGCATGGGGCTTTATCCTTTCTGTAGAATCTTGAAGCAAAGCTAGAACAATTTCAGTCAACTCTGAAGAGGCAAGCCTGATCTATGTAAGAATGCATGCTTTTCAATGTAGTTTAGTGTAATAAACATGATGAAATTAATGCTTTAGTTTGTTTTGTCTGAACTCTTCCACAGTGGGGCTTTAATGGCCTTTAGAATAGTTTGACGTGATCTAAAACCGGAAACAGAAGCCTTTTCTTAACTTGTTCCCGGACATGTGCCATAATTGTCAGAACTGTGTGGAGCCCAGCACACGGTGACAGAGCCTGATTACACGGAGGAGGCTACAATTTGTGAAAGATTAGCAGCATGGGAAAGTACTGCCCTTGTCAAGACTGAGTGACAGCTGTCAGAGTGTACAGACTCAAGACGTCCTGCTTTTATTTTTTACTGTTTCTGCATTTCACACTGTTGGTGAGGGCAGGAACAGTGAAGGAAACTGCATCCCTGATTTGAAAACATTAATACTTTGTGATTAATGAAACAGGGAAAAAAATGCCAAGTAATTTACTAGTAATTTTAAAGTAAGATGGTAAATTGGTGGCTTATAAAGGTACACTGCATCTTAACTTTTCTGCTATCACCTGCTTGTGTCCATGTAGACGTTATTGCTTTTCCTAGAATGTCCCACAGTATGACATTAAACGTATCTCCACTAGGCAAGGTTACAGGCAGCTGGTCAATAGAGGGTGCAAGTCCCCAACGTGACATAGATTTAAAAAAAAATAAGGTCGATATTTTGTTTAAAATTGCAGACGATGGTCGTAATATGGACTGGTCCTAATTTTCCAATTAATAGGCTATCATCGGGTCACACCTGTTTGCTAATTTCCCTTGTGGATCAATAAAGTTTAAGTCTAAGATCAATTAACTGGTTCGACTGGGGACTAAGGCTGAAACGTTGCAGTTTTCATGGCCATACAAAGGCCATACCTGCCTGTCAAAGCCTGATCCCGTCAGGTCTCAGAAGCTCAGCAGGGCCTGGTCAGTACTTGGATGGGAGACACTGGGAATTCCAGGAGCCACAGGGGGGCGCCAGTCACAAAAACTGTCGTCGTGTCCTTAGGCAAGACACTTCACCCACATTGCCTAGTACAGGGGTGGCGAACAAGTTTGACACAAAGAGCCGACATTTTTAACTGAGAGTCAAAGAGCCACACCATGCACTGACCTGCCAAGACAGACACACACACACGCAATTAAAACCATATTATTTCCCATAACACACTGCTCTCCTTACAATACAACAGCAAGTATTGTACTTGTGTTCATTTCAAGGAAAGTGTCCACCCTCAATACAAACATCAAATGCAGCTTAGCCATAGTTAACACAGCAACTACCCTGGAGGTCAGATACCCCCTCCACACACACAGGCACCTCTCTGTCATCTCATCTCATCTCATACACACACACACACTCTATCTAATTCTCTGCCTCTCTCTGACACACACAACGACTGAACACACTTCAAATGCACAGATAGAACATGTATAATGTAAATTGATGGAATATTAAAATATTCACACAAGCATGTTCAGTCAGGTGTTTTTTTCCTATCTACATCTCAGATTTTCTTACCTTGCTGGAGTGATGGGATGATAATCTCAGTGGGATTTCTGGTTTCCAGTAATCCTCTGCAAATCAGGTTTGTATTCAGTTGTAGCCACTCGGAGCAGTTCCTTTACGTGAGTGTCAGTCAGAACGGACCGATGCCTTGATTTCACGTGTTTCAAGGTAGAAAACAGGGACTCGCAGACATACTGTATGTTGATGAGAACATCGACAGCAGCTTGAGAGCGGTTCTTTTTACACACGGGCATTTTTCAGTTGGCACAATTCTCCAAAACGTAACAGGGCCTTCTTTCAAAAGAGATTTCAGTCTGTTGTCCTCGCGTAACTCAATCATCTCCAGTTCGCTCGCTGCCTCATCAGTGACAAGCGGGGATTTCAGGCAGTCAGTCTCTGCATTAAAAGGGTCAATGAGAAAAGTGATCTGTGGTCGTTTCTGCTGCAGGTCCTCAAACCGCGAAGTAAAGTTCCCGTGCAGTTGCGTAAGCAGTGTCACATACTGCGCTGTATTCATTTTAACGGCGGCCTTCTGCTGTGCGCTGCGCAAAGAAGGAAAGTGCGATAGATTGCCGTTTTGAATGTGCACTTTGAAAAGCTTCAACTTGTTAATAAAGGAGAATACACTTTGTGCCAGATCAGGAAGAGTTTTTAATTTCCCCTGCAGATCCAGGTTTAGTTTATCCAAATGTGAAAGCATGTCCACTAAAAAAGCCAAATCCCTAAGCCAGTTGGGGTCTGAAATCAAAGGGTAACTTTTGTTCTTTTCTGCCATAAACAATTTTACTGCTTCCAAAAGTTCCAAAAAGCACGAAACCACTTTACCTCTTGAGAGCCATCTCGCAGTGCAGTGACAGGTCACCAGGCAAGTCTGTGTCAAGTTCAGCAATGAGATTTTTGAACTGCCGGTGATTAAGGGCGTGCGTACGGATGTAGTTCACAATCTCCATCACAGGTTTCATGACGTGGTCTATATTCAGTGTTTTGGACACGAGTTGCTCCCGGTGTATGATGGAATGGAAATTCCAAAATTCGGGGAAGGTGTCATCGCCCTTGCATAGGCCCACAAGACCGTTCACAGAACCAATCATCGATGGCGCTCCATCCGTGGCTATTGCGGTGAGTTTTTCTAAAGACAAGTTAGCTTTTTTGAATACTTCAGTCATTGCTTCTTTTACGTCAGTGCCGCGAGTTCTGTCTTTTAATGGTACAATATCGAGAAGCTCTTCTTTAACCACACAGTCCTCAGAAACCATCTGCGCAAATATTGCCAACTGTGGCTTGTCCTGTATGTCGCATGACTCGTCCAATGCGACACTAAAATAAGCACACGCGTTCAGGTCTGCATGTAGATCAGATTCAAGCGCTTTGTTTATGTCTGATATTCTGGTTTCAACTGTGTGTCGTGACCGCTGTAGATCAGTGATGGAATCTTTGAGCTTTTTTTTATTATCTGGAGCCAGAGTTTCAATTAAATCCACAAAACACTGTTTTAAAAGCTCGCCTTCGCTGTCTGGTTTTTTAGCACGGGCAATGTTCCACGCTACTTTATAGGAGGCAAGTGTCACAGTTTCTCCATGCTTGGTCAATTGCTGAAATGTTTCAGACTGTCTTTTTACCTGGCTTTTAAAGGTGCTCAATTTTTGCTTGCGTAGTTCAGTACCTTTGGGGAATTCTTTGTCAATATTAGCATGGAGTGTGCTAAAATGACGCTGAAGATTTGAAGCCTTGAAATGTGATATCGTGGTACTGCATAATAAAGAGTGATTTGCCATTCCGTTCAATAAAAAAGTAAGCATCTTCCCATTCTTCCAGAAATGTCCTGTGTTCATCTTCATATTTTCGTTTAGCTTTGCATTTTGCCATTTTGACCATGAGGGTAACAGTCTGCACGCACATGAAATGTTTACTGTTTACTTAATTTCCCGGCATTAGACGTAACCCGCGCAGATGATTGGCGGTCACTTACGTGTCCGGAGCAGCATAAAAACACCCAATCTGCCAAATTAATTTTAAAATATTATATATTATTTCTTTTTAATACTCTGATAGATTTGAGTGTGGTTTAAGAGGGAAAAAAAAAACTAAACATGAAACAAGGCAAAGAGCCACATGCTTATTGGCCGAGAGCCGCATGCGGCTCATGAGCCGCGTGTTCGCCACCCCTGGCCTAGTATGAAAGTGGAGTGTGCGTGAGTGTTGGAGGTGGTCGGATGGGCCGATGGCGCAGATTGGCAGCCTCACTTCTGTCAGTCTGCCCAAGGGCAGCTGTGGCTACAGAAAGTATCTCACCACCACCAAGTGTGGAGTGAATGAACAATGAACTGTAAAGAGCTTTGGGTGTCATGAAAGGCGATGTATAAATACTATGAATCAAACCAAGAGAAAATGGAATACAGCCCTCACCTGCGGCGGCACTGCATAAATCCTGTAGTGCAGAAAAGTAAAAACCGCACTCGCCCATTGGCCAGAGGAAAGTCCCTACCTGATCTGTTAAAAGTTGAGATGGATCAGATTTAAGCGAGACAGTGTATGGGACGCTGCACACTGGACCATCGAGCACCAGAGCAGGAGGAAGTGACTTCTGCAGGATACAAGCCACAGAGTTATAACTTTATTACAACTGAGAAATAGACACGGATCAAGGTAACACGACTGTAAATGTTTCGAGGATTAGCCACAGCTCTTTACATGTCCGTGCAACTGATTAGCCTCAACTCAATTTTTTTGTGGTCAGTCCCAGAAACTGATATATTTTTTCTAATAAGTACAAACATCGATCATTAATTTCCTTATCTTGTCACGTCCTATTTCTCCCATTTTGATCATTCTTGGATTTATTTTGTTCATGCTCAGTGTGCAACAGAAGCTTCTTTAGATAAAAAGTCCTTCTGGAGGTGGTCTCAGTTCTGTGGTCTCTACAAAAGGAAAAAGGCAGCAGCTAAGTCAGACTGTTGCTTGATGACATCACAAGGTGGAACAGCACTTAGAACTTTGGAGATGTTGACAGACTAATAATAAAGGGTTACAAACAAACATGTTTTTGATGATAAAAATACTACACTATTCTAACATGGCTGAAATATATAGAACCTTTAAAAGTGCAATAGTGATGGGGACAAATGAGCTCTTAGGCGACGTTCACCCTGCAGCCTGAAGTGACCCAAATCTGTTTTTTTTCGCCTCTATGCGACGTGTATCTGATCTTCTAATCAGACCCCCAGGATTTCACGGGCATTTTTTGTGATTGTTGCGGCTAAAATGCCTGAATTTGCGGGAGCTTTTCCAAAAAGTTGTGATGAAAGTTGCGGTGCTTTTAAGGTTTTTGTTGCGATTTTGTTGCGGGAAGAAGTGAAAGTTGCGATAAATAGTTGCGATTTTCCCTTTTTGTAATTAAAATTGAGTAATATTTTGAATACTGAGTTATTACTGACAAAGAATAATACAAAGACACAGAGATCACAGATATGGTCCTAAAACAACCTTACCAACATCCAAAATAAATTACTACTAGGAGGGGAACTGTTTCGGTCTTTTGCTGTTATTTTTGTGGGCAAATGGCGCCGCAGACATGTTTCTTTGCCATTAGAAGCCGTGTCCCAATTCCCAGAGCGCGCGGCTCGGAGCGTGGCCCAAAGGGCATGTGCGTCACACATTTCGACAGTACACCGGCGCGACGACTGCTGTCCCACTTCTTTTTTGTCCCATGCGCAGTTAACACGCGGTCCGAAGACCGCAGTCGTTAAGCGGTCCACGGACTGCAGTCGGGGCTGAGCAAGTGTGCACCTCCTTGACTGCAGTCTGAGCCCCCTTCGGGCCGCGCTCCGAGCTGTGCGCTCTGGGAACTGGGACACAGCCGCAGTTTTGTTTTGTCACACGGAAGTAAAGCAGAAGGAAGTTGGTCGACGTGAGTTCAATACGTCGCCGATGATTGGTCAAAATTAGTAAAAATTGCGGGAAAGTTGCGGTGATTGGTCAAAATTGCAACACCGCCCTGAATTCACGGGGATTGGCTGAAGTTGCGTTGAAGTTGCAAATCGCAACATCGCAAATTCCTAGAGGGTCTGTCTAATGACAGTCTGAACGACACAGATCAGATTTTTTCAAATGTGATCCAGGCCACTTGGATATGTGGTCCTAAATCCGATACATATCCGATCTTTTGGCATGCGACTTCAGTCTGAACGGCCAAGTCACGTTCATCCGACCTGGGCGTGTTTCCTCCAGCGAGAGTGGTACAAGTAGGTGTTCACAAATGTACACAAACGTTCTTCTTGTCATGCGAAAATAGTTTATAAGCTCTGTATCAGTGAAGCGGCGAAGCACGTAGTAATCCCACCGCTCTTGTCTGCGACTCCGCACCAACACGTTCATTTCTACGGACTTTGCTGCCGCTGCCCCACAAAACCACGTCCGTCTCCTCCTTAAAACAAATAAGCTGTACTGTAGCTGTTTTGGCTCTGGTACGAAAGCAACTTTAGGCGACTTCCGTAAACACTGAGCGTGTTCGCTGCGTGTGACGTCATCGTGTCCTCCAATGCACATGCGGGACACTTTTGGGGAGTTTAGCGTTCACACTGGAGATCACATACAAGTCGCATCTAACTGGAAATGTGAACGGCCTCGCAAATAAATCCGATTTCACACAAAAATCGGAATTGAGCATTAAGCCCTGCAGTGTGAACGTAGCCTTAGTCATTTTTCCTGACTTTTGGAACCGGTTCATTGGGTGGGAGGGGTCAGCAGTGATAGTTTGAGCCTTCCTTTCAGTTGCTTGATGAAGTTGGGTGAAAGTGTCATGTTTTTTCTTATTTTGTTTGCTTGCTTGATGATTCTGGAAAGTGTTTTCTAGAAATGAGTGACCTGGTCCAAAAATTCTGAACTTTTTGCCTTAGGGTTTTCAAAGACACAAATAGAGCCAGTTTGTGGAGGTTTTCTGCACACATTTGATAAGAATTCTATGCAAAATGTTATGGAAACCCTGAAAAGAATGTGTTTAAATAATTTTTTGTATTTTTTTTTTCTTTGGTTTTTCAGTCAGTCTCAAAACGTTTATGGTCAAGTACAAATAGAAAAGCAACATTCAAATATTCTAAGAAATGGAACAGGAACAAACAACTGTCTGATCACTGAACTCGCTTGACAGTCCCACAAATTCAAGTAAACAAAGTCAAAGTAAATGTTATGCACCGCTCTGAGCGATGAGCAGAACTTAAAGGCCACAGTTTGAACAGTTTGAGTCTCATTCAGCTGTCTGTCAAACTCAGTCTCTTTGTAATCTCCTGCACCAGACGAACCCCTAATTACTGGACCAAAGTCAAGTACAGACAAGTAAAGACAAGTTATGAGTTATAATACCAGCTCTTATTCATGCGTGCAAGCAGAGCTGAACAGTACTGGAAATTACTCAGATATGGCTCTGAAAGTAAAAGTAACGTTTTTTACAATTTGAGCCTTATTTCGGTAATAAAACAAGTTGTTTTACTCACCCATAGCACTTTGGTGTCATATGGTGCACTTCCAGAGATGTTTTAGATTAGCGTTAGGCTAACGCTGTTAGCCTAGCGCAACTTCTAGCCATAGCTTGGGGCATTCCCCCGAGCATGTAATATGCCCCGTGCGGGCTCCAAATAACACAAACTTTAGCACTTTTCAAATCATAGAAGCCCGATGTCTTAGTCTACGATTTCGTGTGGCCTGTAATCCGAGATTTATCCATAGTTTCGAGTAGATGAGGACGCCAGTGCGCATGTGCGGACTGTGCTCTCAGCTCCCGGGACCCAAACATGGAACACAAAGCTGTAAACTATGGATAAATCTCGGATTACAGGCCACTTTTGATTCAAACGAAATCGTAGACTAAGACATTGAGCTTCTATGATTTGAAAAGTGCTAAAGTTTGTGTTATTTGGAGCCCGCACGGGGCATATTACATGCTCGGGGAATATATTATATGCCCCGAGCTATGGCTAGAAGTTGCGCTAGGCTAACGGCGTTAGCCTAACGCTAATCTAAAACATCTCTGGAAGTGCTCCATATGACACCAAAGTGCTATGGGTGAGTAAAACAACTTGTTTTATTACCGAAATAAGGCTCAGATTGTAAAAAACTTTACTTTTACTTTAAGTTCTGTGATATTTGAATATGCTTTTTGACACAATAATTTAGTTAAAAAAAAAAAAAAAAAAAGTTAACCACACTTCAGAATATTCTCCATGAAGATACATTTTATGCCAAAGGAACATCAAATAAAAGTCCGGTTTGTGGATGCTAAATTAAATATTTTGGCTTAACCTAGACAAAAGTAAGACCTTCTCTTGCCTGTTTCTCCACTTTCATTTTAAAAACAGTACTTCTGCTGTGGTATATTATAGTTTGTTGCAGTATTACGTTAGTCAGGGACCAGGGGAACACTCTGAGATCCGCCCAGAGGAGCAGAAGTGTCTTTGGTGAGGGAAGTCTGCTCAGTCTGCTGCCTCCGCCTCAGGGTAAAGCAGAAGAAGATGGACGGATGTCTGTGTGTCTTTGTGGTGTTCACTGCAGAGGAAATGCAGAAAATCAAACTGCTGGAATGAATCTGTATGAACTATGTTAAAGCACGATCAGAGCCTATGAACATTTGAGAGAATATCCATGAGCTCTGTGGCCTGTCCCTCATCTCGTGTCCTGCATATTAGATGAAGCAACAACACATCAGCTGTAAGATAACTGAGCTTTATATATATGTGTGTATATATATATATATATATATATATATATATATGTGTGTGTGTGTGTATATATATATATATACACACACACACACACACACATATACAGTGGATAGATCATGGGTCGGCGGCTCCGGAGCCACATGCGGCTCTTTGATCCCTCTGATGCGGCTCAGTACAGCGGTCCCTCGTTTATCACGGGGGTTACGTTCTAAAAATAACCCACGACAAGCGAAATATGCAAAGTCGTCAGTTTTATATTTTACAATTCTTCTCCATGTTTTAAGGCTGTAAACGCCTCACCACACACATTCTACACTTTTCTCACACTGGAATTAACCTTTTCTCACATTTCTCTCTTGTTTAAACACTCAAACGTTCGTAGATTTTCAACAAAAAAGCACAGTATTAGAGAACAAACCGAAGAGTATTTGGTGTGTATTTCACAGTTCTTCTGACCGAGCCTCTTCGTCCTGGCGCCGCTTCGCTGTGGCGGGTTTTGTCGGGGAGAAACAAACATACAGCACTTCAGAGTCACACTGCGATCCAACATTTATATAAATCTGACAAACTGAACACATTCTGTACAGGAGACATGGAGGAGAATGACTGACGAATCAGCAAAGGTCTACAGTCCCTCAGCCAATCAGGACGCAGGAATGTGCAGTGATACACTATAAAAAAATTGGAGTAAAAAATCAAACAGCGAGGCCACGAAAAGTGAACCACAATATATCGAGGGACCAGTGTATTTAACTAAAATGTATTTTATTTTAGTTCATTCATTTTCAAAATGTAATTCTATGGCACAAAGGCAAAAAAGGCGTTATATACAGTGTTATTTCATTTTAAATTTCAAAAGGGTTTTGTGGCTCCCAGTGTTTTCTTTACTGTGTCAAACGGCTCCAAACGGCTCTTTGAGTGGTAAAGGTTGCCGACCCCTGGGCTAGAGCATTATGTACAATAAAGATACATTTAAGTGCCTTTAATATTTATTCTTTATCACATTATAATTATGTAATAATTTGCTTTTTTGATTATCCAATCAGAAAACTGAATGGTCACTACCTAAACTCCAGCACCTGCAGACGACCATGTATCAGTGCTAGTGCAGCTTCTGCAGCTCAGTGAGGGAATACTGGAGGTTCTGAGCATCCACGTGAGGCACGGCCTGTCCATGTACTGAGAATGAGAAAAGCATGTCTACAACTCTGGAAAAAATAAGAGACCACTGCATTTTTGTTCTGAAATCAGCATCTCTACATGTATTACAGTCATTCCATTCCAGCGTCTGTTGAATTCCAACACAAACACAAAGCTGAGCTACTTCAGTTCTTGCACCAGGAGTGGAATAAAGTCACCCAAGAACAATGTGAAAGACTGGGACTAAACCAGGTCTGAACCAAGACTAAAGCAGGTTAAAAAGGGAACTAAACCAGGACTAAACTATGATTAAACCAGACCTAATCTAGGACTAAACCTGGTCTGAACAAAGACTAAAGCAGGTCTAAACCAGGACTAAACTATGATTAAACCAGACCTAAACTTGGACTGAACCAGTCCTAAACCAGGTTAAAATGGGGACTAAACAAGGACTAAACTAGGACTAAACCCGGTCTGAACCAAGACTAAACCAGGTCTAAACTAGGACTAAACCCGGTCTGAACCAAGACTAAAGCAGGTCTAATCTAAGACTAAACCAGGTCTAAACTAGGACCCAAGAACAATGTGACAGACTTGTGGAGGCCAAGACGCATGAAAGCTGTGATTAAAAATAAGGGTTATTGCACCAAATATTGATTTGTGAACTCTTCTTAAGTGTAAACATTAGTATTATGTTGTTTTAAAATGAATTTGATCTTGTTTCTTGGTCTGAAAATATATTTTATTTTTATTTTTTTGTTATTTTGACCATTTGTCATTTTCTGCAAATAAATGCTCTAAACCATAATATTTTTATTTGGAATTTGGGGGAAATGTTGTCAGTAGTTTATAGACTCAAACAAAAATGTTCCTTTTGCCCAAACACAAACCTATAAGTAGTAAAATTAAAAATAAAAAAAAGATAATTTTGCAGTGATCTTTTATTTTTTTTCCAGAGCTCTTTATCCTCTATGTGCAGGTTAAAGCCCCAGTGTGTAGGATTCGTGGCGCATAGGTGGATGGTGCTATTGCGCTTCCTGTTTTAGCTACAGCAGACCTCGAGGGTCACCCGGGCGCGCCGTAACGCGGACAGCTCACGTACCAGCGCACGAACGCGCAAAGCACACCCTGCGATGTGCGAGCCCTCGCCGACAACTACGGTATAAATAAAACGCGGTCCCGTTCACTGTTTTTGTTTTCTTTTCTCATGAAAACACACATTCCCGATCATGTACCATGACAATCTACACATCAAATGAAACCTTACAGTCTCCTCTTTTTGACTATGCAATTCATTTCCCTGCACAACAATCACTCCCCGGGCTTTTATACGGAAAAGCACAAAACGAAGTTTGTTACTTAGCTTAACTTTGAAATCTCTGGACAGGTCAAACTCTGTATTTCACCATAAACTTGCTCTCAATCTGTCCGTAAGGATCCAGCGAATAAAATCCAGTAAAACAATTTAGTCCAAAACGTGTTAGATCCATTACGACGTCTGATCCGGCAGCATGCTTGTCGTTCCAAACGCGTACTATCTCGTGTGAAAACAACCAGCTCTTGCTGAAGGCGAAGGCGGAGCCCAAATGTCCTTCTGTGGCTCTCGTATTCAAAATGGCTGCCTCTGCATGGGGAAGATCCCCCTTTTATGTGACTATATCTAAGTCCAAAAGAATACTTTGATTTCATGATGGAAGTGAAAAGGCTTGGAAAAAAATGTATTTTTGAATGGGAATCTTCAATTTCTGTAATTAACGGGTAAAAATCTTACACACTGTCCCTTTAAGGCTCTGACAGCACAGGTGTTTGTAGTGTCTTCTTAAAACTGCAGGCTACATACAGTTTCTTTAAAAAGTAAACAAAAAGCAGCAGGAAAACTGTAAAGCAGAATAGAATAGTCTTTATTGTCATTATGTCAGGTAAAACATAACGAAATTGGGGAATAAAGCTCAGTCTTGGTGCTCCTTTAAAAGTGCTGTTCCTATTTTTTACTAAAAATCTGAAAAACAGAAGTGGTTAATTATAAGTGATTTGCAGGAGTCCAGAGTTACTCCTCACATTTGCATTCTGAGCATCTTAATTATTCACAGTGATGAGTTTATAAACTCTTTTTACAAGTCAGAGCGGTAAAGGAGTTTTACAATGACAGTACAGCCAACAACAACAGCAGCACTTCTTGTTTATTAGACATAAAATGCTTTATAATTAGATGCAAGCAGACTTATTTTTCACTCCAAGAGCTGATTATAAAATATATCTGCACTGAAAGACAATTTTTGCTCAAATACAAATAAATGAATAAATAAATAAAATGGAGTATTGGGGTTGCAATGTGAGAAAAATGCATTTGGAGAAAACGACCTTTGACGTTATAATGTCCCATAAAATTCTAGTGATGCAGGACTGGAGATTTTGCTCCTTCTGAGTTTACTTAGGCCTGTATGTTGAGAGTGCAAAGTGCCCCAATATAAAGGAAAGAAATCGTTTTGACGCAGTGTCTGGCGTTAAGGTAGAAAGAGAATCGTTATCTCTACACTAGAGCGGTATTTACCCCACTCCTTTTGTTCAGCTGCTTGTGACCTTTTGAGTTCTATAATACAACCATGACAGAGCAACTTAGAATCTACAAGAGCTGACCACAAGAGCTGACCACAAGAGCTGACCACAAGAGCTGACCACAAGAGCTGACCACAAGAGCTGACCACAAGAGCTGACCATATTTTCAGCATGGCTTAAAGGAAAAGTAACGTTTTTTTACAATCTGAGCCTTATTTCGGTCATAAAACAAGTTGTTTTACTCACCCATAGCACTTTGGTGTCATATGGAGCACTTCCAGAGATGTTTTAGATTTGCGGTTAGCCTAGCGCGACTTCTAGCCATAGTTCGGGGCATATAATATATTCCCCAAGCATGTAATATGCCCCAAATAACACAAACTTTAGCACTTTTCAAATCATAGAAGCCCGATGTCTTAGTCTACGATTTCGTTTGAGTCAAAAGTGGCCTGTAATCCGAGATTTAGCCATAGTTTCGAGTAGATGAGGACGCCAGTGCGCATGTGCGGACTGTGCTCTCAGCTCCCGGGACCCAAACATGAAACGCAAAGCTGTAAACTATGGATAAATCTCGGATTACAGGCCACTTTTGCTTCAAACTAAATCGTAGGATAAGACATCGAGCTTCTATGATTTGAAAAGTGCTAAAGTTTGTGTTATTTGGAGCCCGCACGGGGCATATTACATGCTCGGGGAATATATTATATGTCCCGAGCTATGGCTAGAAGTCGCGCTAGGCTAACCGCAAATCTAAAACATCTCTGGAAGTGCTCCATATGACACCAAAGTGCTATGGGTGAGTAAAACAACTTGTTTTATTACCGAAATAAGGCTCAGATTGTAAAAAACGTTACTTTTCCTTTAAAAGGCCTTTCCTGGGTTCTGTGTGAGCAGTCTCTTTTTATACAAGCACTTTTTGGAGTGTAGAGGCTGTGATTGGGCAATTCATCAATTTTTAATCGTGATCAATATTCATAGTCATATTTAATGGTCAGTTTAGTCACGTTAAATAAGACATATTGGGCTTGAGCCTGTTATAATGTTAGAATCTATGACATCTGTGGATCATTGAGTTATCATTTGCACATTATAAAAAGCAATCTTCATCTAAAGCGACTAAAAAGCCGCCACACTTAGGGCTGGGCATCGAAATTCGGTTCCTCCATGGCACCGACCGAAATGCTTAGGTTCTTCTAGGTATCGAAATATGCCTCGTCTTTTGGTTCCACGTCTTTTGGTTCTCAGATACGTGCCTGCGCGCTTATGGCCTGATAACGCCACCTGAGATTGGCTCAAACGTCCGCGTGTATGAAGAACACAGCGTGGTCACGCCCCTCGTTCACAGGCAAGACGAGATTCGCCTAACTTGTAGGGGGCTAATAAGTTAGCTAGGCTGCAGAGTCGTCAAACCGTACAAAAATGCCGAATTCGAAAGCGTGGTTATGCTTTCGCAAGACCGACTCTTATACTGCGCGGTGCAGCATATCTGACAAGAGCTACAGGATGTTTTACGACCAGACTCAGAAAGTACTGAGCACAGTGCTGTGTCTGATATTTCATCGGGTAAGTTTGTTCCGCGAATTCCGTTGATCTGCTTTGTTTGTTAAGGTAGGAGCTAGCTAAGTTGTTGCAAGTTTACCTATGTATGTTAACGGTACTGTAGGATATTAGCACAGCTCTCAAGTCTCACGCTTTGAGAGTGTGACACACGCATTTCACCGAGTTCACACGCTCACACGCCACACATGGTATTTCTCACGCTGACATTTTGTTAAGCAATTCAATGAAACTCTAGCCACTGGTCACATCGCTTCTGTGTAGGGTCGCCAACCGTCCCTTGAAAAACGGAATCGTCCCATATTCAGAAACAAAAGTACGCGCCCCGTATTGAGCTGAAAAGGTCACAACATCCATTTGGTCAATGTGCAGAGGTAAATACCACCACAAAACCAGTAAGAGAATGTGACTCCAGTCAGAAAAACAGGTTAAAAACAGGTAAAAAAAAAAAGAAAAAAAAAAAAAGAAAATAACTTGAATAATGGAAAATAAACTCCAGTATGTGGAATAGAATGTGTAATGAAATTAAATTTTTTCCTAGAATTAATATAAAATAGGAACCGAAAAAGGTACTGGTCAGGAATCGGTATCGAAATGAAGGTATCGATATTGGTATCGGCATCGGAAAATGTTGATTGATACCCAGCCCTAGCCACACTACATGATTTTTGGATCTTAAAGGGATATGCCACCCCCAGGTCAAATTTGGGCATCTCCCCACAGTCCAGAGACTAAAATAAGTGGTGGAAAGCGTTTTCCTGCTCACCCAGCCATTGTCCGAGCCTGTCGCCACTGACCGCCGCGGTATCTGCAGCTCCTCCGCCTTAGACTGGAGTCTAACGTCGCCAGAGAAAGATTTCGGCCAAAAGGAATTAATTTGCTCGATGCGTTTCCCAATTACTTTCTGTGTAGTGCGCATTCATATCGAGTGCAAATAAATGTGCAAATCAACACGGAGAGCTTGACTTGGTCATTTTGGGTGGGAACTATTTTCCAGTGCGTAAGAATACAGCCGTATCACGCAGTACGCTGCCAGGGGAATCCCAGTTACGCACCGGGAAGGGAGTTCCCCTGTTGCACAACGTGGTGCGTGATACGGCTGTATTCTTCCGCACTGGAAAATAGTTCCCACCCAAAATGACCAAGTCAAGCTCTCCGTGTTGATTTGCACATTTATTTGCACTCGATATGAATGCGCACTACACATAAAGTATTTGGGAAACGCATCGAGCAAATTAATTCCTTTTGGCCGAAATCTTTCTCTGGCGACGTTAGACTCCAGTCTAAGGCGGAGGAGCTGCAGATACCGCGGCGGTCAGTGGCGACAGACTCGGACAATGGCTGCGTCACCAGAAAAACGCTTTCCACCACTTATTTTAGTCTCTGGACTGTGGGGAGATGCCCAAATTTGACCTGGGGGTGGCATATCCCTTTAAACAATTTTTAAATGTGCAAAAAAATGTGTGGAACATGAGGAGAATCTTAGGAGATTTTAAATCTCCAATCGCAAAGACTGAGGGATCTGACCCCAGGCTACACGACTGTGAGTGCACCTCACATCAGCTGTTCTGTCTCACTTTGAGACTCAAAAAGATCAGAGCACTGCACTTCGAGCTTCAGAAAGAAAAAGCTGCTTCTTCAGTTCTCGAACTGAACTGAAGAAGCAGTTTGGATGAGCTGAGAAACGTTTTCGACCAAATAAACTTTGTCCAGTTGACAAATTTACTTTCTCCTTTTGCCGTGGATTCTACCTGGACGACTGAGGGACTCTTCACACAAGTCAAAACTATGTCACTATTATGTGTTAAATGTGGTGCAAGACTTCAGATACATGATTTTTAATGCACAGGAGGCTGGAGATAAAGTACAGAGGTCCCTCACTCTATCGCGGTTCACTGTTCGCGGCCTCGCTGTTTCGCTGTGTTTTTTTTTTTGTGTAACATTGTGTTCTGCGTCCTGATTGGCTAAGGGACTAAACCAGGTCTAAACCAGGTCTAAACCTGGTCTGGACCTGGACTAAACCGGGACTGGACCAGGTCTAAACCAGGATTAAGCCACCACGTGCCGCTCTTTGCTGGTTTCATGCGGCTGGTTTGTGGCTCGGGCTGAGAGGACGTGGTCCGGGCGCCGCGGTTCGATCTTGTGCTCGCAGCCCCGGTGTACGCGCGGCCTCGCGCCGGTCGTGCTGCTCTGTCACGGATTTGACCACGATGAGGGGTGCACGTGTCGCGCACTTCTCCAAGGGGTTGGTGCGCATCGCGTCCCAGGACGTGGCAGTGCCGTTGGATGAGCGCGGTGCTTCCTGCGGATCCAGTGACTCATGTCTCCACTCTCCTCGTGTGTCCGGCGGGGCTTCCAGCGGAGCCCCCACGCTTCACTATTAATACATTTTGTTGAAAATCTATGAAAGTTTGAGTGTTTAAACAAGAGAGAGTCTGAGAAAAGTGTAGAATGTGTGTGGTGAAGCGTTCACAGCCTTAAAACATGGAGACTAATTGTAAAATATAAAGTTGTCCTACGTCGCGGATTTCTCTTATTGCGGGTTATTTCTGGAACATAACCCCCGCGATAAACCAGGGATTACTGTATACATGAAGTAGAATCATTATTGCTAATCTGCACCAGTCTGTGCACTGTGTGGATGTAAACACACGTGAGACCCACATGAAGAACTCCATTCTTTTTACTTAAAAAAAACTGGATTCACAGCGCTGTTTTGTGGTTTTGTGTTATTTGTGGAGGATAAATTCTATGGATAATGTGGATGAGATGCTGCAGTTTAAATGTACAACTTTACAAGAGGTGAGTCATTATCATTTTCGCTATTTCCTGAGTTTGTATAATGTGTCTCGTGTCTGTCACACTGTTTTATTGGCTATTTATTGCCGTATGTGGTGTTTTGTGGTTAGGATTTGACCCTGACGCCCCACACATGACGAGCGCAGCGGCAAACACGCCTCCCTGAACGAGGAGAAGCAAATTGCAGCCTAATTAGACTAAATTAAAGTAAGTTAAAGTATCTGAACTTTGGAAAATTCTATTTGCTAATGACACAACATTATTTTACAATGGAAAAGATTGAGAAGAGGTCAGAATTAGAGTAAACGGAGAGCTAAAGGGTAAAATGTTGAAAAAACAAATTTAACTTTATTTAAAGATAAAAAGAAAAAAGATGTTCTATCATTAGAAATAAATGGGATACAGATTAAAAGGAGTCATGATTGATGAAGGTCTAAACTGTAGGTCTCGTATAAATTACACTAAAAGCAAAATATTAAACGATTGCTGTTGCATAAAGTAAAGTTCTCACAAAACACTGGAGCATTATTAACCTTGTATAACTCCATAATCGCACCATATCTGATGTACTGTGTGGAAATGTGGGGGTCGACATGTAAGGGTGTTTTCACATATAGTCCCCTTTAAGCGAACCGAACTCAGTCCCCTAAAAGTGGACCAACAAGGGGACCAAGAGAACACAAACTCAGTTCTGTTTGTGTTCACATTGTGAAAGAGGACCGAGTTCTCTTTCTGGTCCACTTAAAGGAAAATTAACGTTTTTTTTTTACAATCTGAGCCTTTTATCGGCAATAAAACAAGTAGTTTTACTCACCCATAGCAGTTTGGTGTCAATTGGAGCAGTATCGCAGAACTTATGTTGAGCCGTTCTGTTCTACTAATGATCCCGTATCCGTTAGCATGAGTGCTCGGGGCACTGCTTTGCGGTCTCCAAATAATACAAACTTTAGCACTTTTCAAATCACAGAAGATCGCTGTGTCAGGGTAGACTTTTAGTGGATTCCAAAACGGCCTGAAACCCGATATGCAGCTATAGTTTCATTTGATGACGTCATCAGAGAGGACAGTGCGCATGCGTGAACTCAGCTGTTTTGTAAACACCGCTAGTCCGAAAGAAGCTAACACCGCTCTGAACTTTACTTTTCTGTTGCGATATCGGGTTTCAGGCCATTTTGGAATCTACTAAAAGTCTACGCTGACACAGAGATCTTCTGTGATTTGAAAAGTGCTAAAGTTTGTGTTATTTGGACACCGCAAATCAGTGCCCCTAAAAGTGGACGCTAACGGATACGGGATCATTAGTAGAACAGAACGGCTACAACATAACTTCTACGATACTGCTCCAATTGACACCAAAGTGCTATGGGTGAGTAAAACTACTTGTTTTATTGCCGAAAGAAGGCTCAGATTGTAAAAAAAACATTAATTTTCCTTTAAGCTCTGCTGGAGCCTCAGTCCTCTTTCTGTTCACTCTGTAGCTTCTCTAGAGCTCTGAGACCTTCACTCTTCACTGTACAGCTGTCCTATTATAACCAGCGTCGACCATTCTTTCAGAAATGCTTTGAAAGACCTTTGCATTGCGGTGTGTCGTGGACAGTTGTCCTTTTATGTGTTCGTCGCCCCAAATCCCCAAAAGACACAGCGTTTCGTCCTCCTCCCAATCAAAGCCACGGCTCGCCATGCTTTCCTACTTTTCCCATAGACAGTCTTTGGTCTTTTCCTGCTGCTTTTCCAATGTGACACGTGACCCGTCTACGGGAAGCTTAGAAGGTCATAAAACTGCACAAAAGGCGAAGTGAACCCGGAGCGTTATGTGTACACACTGCGCAGGTTAGGTCAGGTTAGGCGAACCGTACCGCGGACCTTTTAGCGAACCGTACTGAGACCACCTCCCGAGATGGTCTCAGTTCGGTTCGTTTTAAAGGGGTCTGAGTGCGCTTAGAGTGTTCACATATAAACCTATAATGCTCAGTTAGCGATCTGAGTTCGCTTTAAACGCTGAAAGGGACCAAGTGTGAAAACACCCTCAAACTCACCTACAGACATCATTTATTGTACAGAAAAGGGCTTTGAGAATAATCACCAACAGTCGTTATAAAGATCCAACAAAACCATTATCTGTTCAATTTAAAGTGTTGAAAATGTGTGATATTGTTGAATTAAGTCTCCTCAACGTCATGTATAAAGCAAAGTGCAAATATTACCTGTAAATATTCAAAGACTGTTTGAGATGAGAACAAGAACTACAGTTTAAAAGGAACCGACATGTTTAAAAAAAAGCAGATTCAGAATTAATGTTATGGATCGAAGCATCGTTCATTTATGGAATAATCTTGACAAAATACATAAAATCCAGTGTTATGTGTAGGTATGAGAAAGAAAACTAAGTTGTTTCTAAGTTGTTGCTTTCTGTTTACAATTGATTAATAATTGTGATTGAAATGGAATGTATTGATGAAATGTTTTATTGTCACTGTCTGGAAAAGGGAAGAGGGGCAGAGAACATAAAATTACTCTTCTTTCTGCTCCTTTCATTCAATTTCTTTTTATTGTTATCACACTGTTGATGTTTTTTATAGTTTATGAATGAAATAAACAAACTAAATCAAGCAAAATTCTCCTGTAAAGTGTGGCGGCTTTTAATTACTTAAAAAATGAGTCCACTGAAACCCAAATGGGTACAGATGTCATCACAACAAAGTCTTGAAGTTGTCGCCGCCTTCGGCAGATCACACTAGTGAGCAGTGGATTTGTCTTTTTTATTTATACCAAAATGACCGTGTAATGCTCCCGAATCCTACGTGTATCACCAATTAAGAAAATACAGGGATGAAAGTGGCCAATCATGAAAAAAGCGGATGCTTATAGAAAGCATAAAAGTACAAAAAAACACATTTTATTAACAGGTAGGCCTACTACTAGTATATATATATACAGTATATTGGATTTGTTTTTGCTTTGCACTTCGTCTAATCAGAGGCATTGAGGAGGAGCTTATGCGCGCTAAAAGGCGCAGGTGAAAAAGCGAGGAGCGACGCGTTAAGTGAGGCACGGGCAGGTAGGATGAGGTATAGGATGTTTTATAAAGTTTAACCTGTGTACAGGCAATGGTACAGGCTGTTACGAAAGAGCTGCGCTCACTCGCTCGGTCCGCGGCTCCAGACACGGGCTCGCGCCCGTGTTTAATACGAAGTTTAATACGAGATACACGTACTTTTGTTCTGAATACGGGACGATTCTGTTTTTCAAGGGACGGTTGGCGACCCAAAACACAACTATGCATACAGTATATATACACCCAAAATATTTCTCAACGAATTTGCACAGATGTAAAAAAAAAAAAAAAAAAAAATTACCCCGCAGCTGGAAAAAAAGCGGAGATCCGCTAAATAACGGAACTCTTTCATCCCTGAAAATAAAAGTGAGGAGCGAAGTAAGAACAGTGGACGTATGCCCGGTGGCGGTGAAAACGGGGGTCGATCTGCAATAAGTGATTAATAAATATTAGTCAAACATGTATGAACCACTCCAAATACAACTCTGAGACGGTAAATGAGAGGGGGAACTATACAGACCCTCCAGGAATTTGCGATTTTGCGATTTGCAGCTTCAGCCAATCCCCTTGAATTCAGGGCGGTGTTGCAATTTTGACCAATCACCGCAACTTTCCCGCAATTTTTACTATTTTTTTTACAATTTTGACCAGTCATCGGCGAGGTATTGAACGCCGACCAACTTCCTTCTGCCTTACTTCTGTGTGACGAAACGAAACTGCGGCCGTGTCCCAGTTCCCAGAGCGCACAGCTCGGAGTGCGGCCCGAAGGGGGCTCAGACTGCAGTCAAGGAGGTGCACACTTGCTCAGCCCCGACTGCAGTCCGCGGACCGCTTAATGACTGCGGTCTTCGGACCGCGTGTTAACTGCGCATGGGACAAAAAAGAAGTGGGACAGCAGTCGTCGCGCCGGTGTACTGTCGAAATGTGTGACGCACATGCCCTTCGGGCCACGCTCCGAGCCGCGCGCCCTGGGAATTGGGACACGGCTTCTAATGGCAAAGAAACATGTCTGCGGCGCCATTTTCCCACTAAAATAACAGAAAAAGACCGAGCGAAACAGTTCCCCTCCTAGTAGTAATTTATTTTGGATGTTGGTAAGGTTGTTTTAGGACCATATCTGTGATCTCTGTGTCTTTGTATTATTCTTTGTCAGTAATAACTCAGTATTCAAAATATTACTCCATTTTAATTACAAAAAGCGAAAATCGCAACTATTTATTGCAACTTTCACTTCCTCCCGCAACAAAATCGCAACAAAAACCTTAAAAGCACCGCAACTTTCATCGCAACTTTTTGGAAAAGCTCCCGGAAATTCAGACATTTTAGCCCGAAACAATCACAAAAAATGCCCGCGAAATCCTGGGGGGTCTGACTATAAGCATGATTAAAATGTCTGAAAAGTCGATCGCAGAATAGATCTGCTTCGAGGTCTTGTGAGTTTTAGGTAAGGGATCGGAAGAAGGGCAAAATCTCAAGATTGAGGTTATTAGCATTTAATGTTGAATTAGGCAGAATACAAACGTAAATGTGGCCAAATAGGACACATATGATCCCGGAGGCGTTTTGAGTTATTCACAGATTCTGAAAGTATTGATTCTAAGCTTTCCAATGATGTCTTACACATGAAAATCTGACCATATTTGAAGAAGTGGGAAAATTATGTTGATTTATACATGTCCCGTTTCTTTCCTCAAAAACGAGCCAATTTGAAATTAAAAATGTATGTTTTTAACGTCAATGATGCTGTTATCTGAAACATGGAGAGGCTTCTTCATGATCTCAACTAGCACATTCTGCAAAAAAAAAAAAAATACAAAAATTTTCTCGGAATCTGTAATGCCGACATGAGGGCTCAAAGTCTGTGGTGTGTCACAAATGGCATCAGACATCTTCAGTTGTCACATGTTGTAAATGTATATACAGATCTGTGGTATGCCATGACATCAGCTCCCACAGCTAGCCAATAACAGGAGAGAAGTTTACCAATAGTTTGATGGATTGGGAACAGGTGGATATCCCATTACACCAACCTATAGGAAACCGTATGCTTATAAATAGGTTGTTTACCACCGTCCAGGTTGAGCAACACAGTTTACTTAAAGGTCCCATGACATGGTACTTCTTAATGCTTTTATATGGCTCCTTAATGGTTCCCTAATACTGTAAATGAATCCTTCTTCAAAATCAACACTTAGTGCATGAGAAAGACACATGTACAGAGTCAGAGTCATAATCTCTCTGTCTGAACAACTCATTCTGGGCCTTGTTGCTTGAATGCAAATGCAAATGAGAAGGACACAGATTGGTTAGAGGAGCGGGTGGAGGGGGGCAAATGCGCCGCTGGTTCCTTGTTTTAGCGGTGCGCTGTGCCTGGCCCCACTTCCGCGTGTGTAAGCGCGAAGGAGGAAAGGACAGCCTTTTCAATGAAAAAAAACAACTTTTTACAGAAAATCAAATTAAACCACTGCTGTTTCAGAGGTCCAGAGGGTCGGGTAAAGGACTTCCGAGTCTAGAAACACTTGCATGTGCCTCCAGGCAAATAAAAACACGCATTTCGCATTGCGTAGCTCCTCCGCAGTCCAAATTCTCTGGGCGTGATTTCCAGAGACAGGGGGTGGAGATCCAGACGGTGGTGGAACTGAATTTGCATTTCTTTTTTCGATCTGACGTCAATAAGGTGCCTTGTCCAGAATCGCCCGTTTGAGCTGTGTTTTTTTCAAACGCAGAAAAGGATCGCAAATGCTCAGTTTAGACATTTCGCAACTTTTAGCCATGGGGGGGGGCCTAAACAGGGTAGGGGAGCTCACATTAACGTTCAAAAACCTCAGAAAGTGAAAATTTCATGCCATGGGACCTTTAAAGGAAAAGTAACGTGTTTTTTTTTACAATTTGAGCCTTATTTTGGTAATAAAACAAGTTGTTTTACTCACCCATAGCACTTTGGTGTGATATTGAGCACTTCCCGAGATGTTTTAGATTAGCGTTAGCCTAGCGCGACTTATAGCCATAGCTCGGGGCATATAATATATTCCCCGAGCATGTAATATGCCTCGTGCGGGCTCCAAATAGCACAAACTTTAGCACTTTTCAAATCATAGAAGCTCGATGTCTTAGTCTACAGTTTCGTTTGAATCAAAAGTGGCCTGTAATCCGAGATTTATCCATAGTTTACAGCTTTGCGTTTCATGTTTGGGTCCCGGGAGCTGAGAGCACAGCCCGCACATGCGCACTGGCCTCCTCATCTACTCGAAACTATGGCTAAATCTCGGATTACAGGCCACTTTTGACTCAAACGAAAGTGTAGACTAAGACATCGAGCTTCTATGATTTGAAAAGTGCTCAAGTTTGTGTTATTTGGAGACCGGAAACATTTGCCCCGAGAACTCACGTTATGGATATCGCTAAACTAAAACATCTCTGGAAGTGCTCCATATGACACCAAAGTGATATGGGTGAGTAAAACAACTTGTTTTATTACCGAAATAAGGCTCAGATTGTAAAAAAAAAAACGTTACTTTTCCTTTAAAGGTCCCATGGCATGAAATTTTCACTTTCTGAGGTTTTTGAACGTTAATGTGAGCTCCCCTACCCTGTTTAGCCCCCCCCCCCATGGTTAAAAGTTGTGAAATGTCTAAACTGAGCATTTGCAATCTTTTTCTGCGTTACAAAAAAACACAGCTCAAACGGGCGATTTTGAACAAGGAAACTTATTGACGTCAGATCGAAAAATGCAGTTCCACCCCCGTCTGTCTGTACTCAGCGTCTCTGTAAATCACGCCCAGAGAGTTTGGACTGCGAATGCGCTAGGCAATGCGAAATGCGTTTTTTTATTTGCCTGGAGGCACGTCCGAGTGTTTCTAGGCTCGGAAGTCCTTTATCTGAGCCTCTGGACCTTTGAACAGCAGTGGTTTAATTTTATTTTCTGTGGAAATGTGTTTATTTTTCAATGGAAGGCTTCTAATCTCTTCTCCATGCAAAAACGTGGAAATGGGTCAGAGCGCACAGCTGAAAGCTGAGAGCGGAGAGTTTGGCCACGCCCCCACCCTCTACTATAGGCCATCTCTTTTCTCCTCATTTGCATTCAAGCACCAATGCCCATAATGGAGTGTTCAGAGAGAGAAAAATTACTCTTTCTCATCTTATCTCTGTTTCTCATGCACTGAGTGTTGATTGTGAAGAAGGATTCATTTACAGTATTAGGGAACCATTAAGGAGCCATATAAAAGCATCAAGAAGTACCATGTCATGGGACCTTTAAACACAGAATATGTGTACACATATGTAAATCTACATTTATTAAATAATGAACTCCCACAGTCGACAGCGAATCCTGTGGTCTTCTTTTCCCATCATGACCCGGTCTTGTCCATAGTGACTAAAATGCTGAACGATTCATTCATTGTAGTTTAAAATTCCTATATTTCCTCATCAAAGCATACAATCAGTCACCGACAGACTTCCATCTTCCTTCTGATTTGATCCCCCAGACTCAATATTAGCGTTCCTCTGGTCTCTGAGGGGCTGACAGCAGACGGCGAGTACTTTCTTCACATACATTTAAGAGCGAGGGGACAGATCTTATTCCACTTCACATCAAGGGCCGTGCTTTCAACGCCTCTGTGGAGTACTAACGTTTGACGGCCGCGTGCCTCTCGAGGTGCTCATTACATGTCCTCTCGACGTGTTTTTGCCCACGATGACAACCTTAAGCGATGTTTATCACCAGGGATCACGGGCTCTGGACTGAATTCATCGTACTGACATGTGACCAACTCAAAGAAGTGGATGTGTGAGGGGAAAGCGATGAGTTGTGTAGGTTTTAGACGGAGATCAAACAGAGATCAACGCTTACAGGCACGATTGTGGAGATGGAGCCATAATGACTTTTAGAAACAGACAAAATTGCAGAATTGATTCTCTGCTGCTGGTCCTGTTTCTTCATTTTGGCATTTCATCATAGATTTTCATTTATGCACGTGTCAGAACCTCCAGAATTTCACATCAGAGAGAGGCATTCACACAGTACATGAAATCAAATAATACATCTCTGTGTCAAAAAGTCTGTTATGATCCCTGCATATTTGACTTGTAAAGCTAAAAAAACAGTGGTTTCATATAGTTATTCCTTTCTCCAGTGGTGGAACATAAAGAAGTTGAAGTTGTTGTTGTTTTTTTTCCTTAACTATACATTTTAGGTCTCTGTACTTAAAGGAGAATTAACGTTTTTTACAATCTGAGCCTTATTTCGGTAATAAAACAAGTTGTTTTACTCACCCATAGCACTTTGGTGTCATATGGAGCCAGGGCTGGACTGGGACAAAAAAACGGCCCTGGCATTTTTGGCTCAGAACGGCCCCTCATAATTAGCGGAGCACAACAGACTAATTTATGTTTGTGTTCCCCAAAGTAATGTATTTTACTATTGTTACGTCTTGGCCGAGGGGAAACACTTTCTTCACTACAGGGTTTGTAGCATCTTGCTTTGGGTGGTGATTTAAAAATTCTTACATTCTATCAGGCTCTGGGCGGGAAAAGTAGTCTACTCTCTCTTCTCGGAAAGTAACGATGCTCTTAAATCGGCCTATTCAATGTATGATGTGTATGGAATTTATTGTTTATCAAAAAAAGTCTGACCAATATGGATGTCATCAGTGGAGTCAGTAGTGTGGAAACATTTACATGATTAAAAGGTTTCTTAACCTAAAGTGTATTCTTAGACTTTATTGATCCACAAGGGAAATTGTTTTGGGTACAGTCGCTCACTCATCAAATATAATATATGATATATGATATAAAACAGAGGGTAAAAGAACAAAAAGAAAAATAGATGGAAAAGCAACCAAAGAGCAATAGACCTGTGTCAGATGAGACACAATTATATACATAAGATAGTGATAATAAATATATATGTAAAATCAGATTTAAATAGAAAAGTAGTAGTCAAATATAAAATACAGTATCAAATATGATGTTCAGTACCAGGTGTGCACAGTTGTAGGGAGTATTATCTATTCAATCAACATGGTTTGTTGCTTAGACGTGATGTAAATATAATCAAGCAAATAGAGCACTGTAGATTGCCATCTAAACCTTTTTTTTTTTAGCTGCCCACTAGCTAGTTAACTACGTCTCCAATCCATTTACTGTGTGTTGAAGTGGGCTAATATCATGAGGGAAACAATCAATGATTCAATGATTTACGTGACCTTGTTGTAACCATGAACATGGATTCTTGTTAATATGAATCATTAGAGCTGATACAACATAGTCCGGGCTAGTACCCCACTGCAGATATTTTGAGCACTCAAACTTTAGCACTAGCTGACCAGCTACTGCATCGCAACCACTTGCTACCACAGTACAGCAACATTCATTTATTATTCATGCCTTTTTTGCGACCACACCCCCAGGCGAAATTCGCCGAGAACTTGGATTTCATCCTGCGGAAACGAAGTGTTTTTCCTCATTGAATCTACATTCACGTACATTTCATTGGATAGTGTAACTTCCACACCAATGGAATCAAATTGAGTATTGTTTGGCCAGTCTAACTGTTTACATTTTAGAGTGTTCTTAATGTACAGGAGGACTCCCCCACCATTGCCCCTCTCTCTGTCTTTTCTAAAGACTTGATATCCCGGCATATTTATTAAAGCTTCTGCAGATGTTTGTTTTAACCAAGATTCAGACATACCAAAACAGTCGATATTAGATTCGCATAAGAGATGTTCAACCTGTTCACGTTTGTTACATATGCATATAACATTTAGATGTCCACATAATAATCCCTTTGGCTTGGCACTGGGGTCCCAGATAATTTTGGACTGGTTGAGTGTTTGAAAAAACTTGAACATGCGGTGTTTTTAAAAACTGGGTTTCTGGAGTTTACCGTCGGCACGACCCCGCCTGGTGCCGCTGGTCTGCTGTCAGCCGCTGATGCAGAGGCTATAGCGCGCAGCTTTCCCACGGACTCCCGACGGAAGCTACTATCCGATGCGCCGCCACACACCCGCGGGCCCGGCCGTTCCCCGTGCAGCTCACCGACAGACCGCCCCGGTACCGCGCCATCCACAACATCGCCGTCGACAGCTCAGTCGCGTTTGGCGACGGGCACAGAGTAAGCAGAGGAACACGGAGGAGTACCTAAAGAGCATACCTGTAAGGTAGGAGTGACGCGTGTCTCCTCCGCGAGTGGGTGAGCCTCTACCGGCATTTTGAAGTGGTGCGGGCCCGGGCACGGGTGGATGTCCCCGGATAACATCAAACATATGGCGATAATAAGTCCTGTTGACAGTGCTGTTGATTGTGTTGCTGTTTTATTCCTCTTGTGCATTGTGTTATATAGAGATGGATAGATGAAAGTCACGGCCAGTGTGTAGGATCCATAGCCGGTGCAGTCCGCTAATTCTCCGCACCTCCTTTCTTGCGCGTTTCCTTGTTTCCCCGCTCATTCGCTCCACAGTTATGATTATGAAACTGGCGGGGCTCAGCGCAGAGAAAGGGGTGGGGCCGCTCTCTATATCCTGATTGGTTTAGTCCACTGTCTATATTGAAGATGGACCAATGGGCCGCCTCCTTTAGATTGTGAGCCGGTGACCGGGCTCTAAGTTAAAAAAAAAAAAAAAAAAAAACAGCACCGGTACCGGCCCCCGAGGACTGTCGGCCCACCGGGAAAATGCCCGGTATGCCAGATGGCCAGTCCAGGCCTGTATGGAGCATTTCCAGAGATGTTTTAGTTTAGCGATATCCGTTAACGTGAGTGGTCGGGGCACGACGTTGCAGTCACCAAAATAACACAAACTTTAGCACTTTATAAATCATAGAAGCTCAAAAGTCAAAAGTGGCCTCTAATCTGAGATTTATCCATAGTTTGGAGTAGATGAGGAGGACAGTGCACATGTGCTCAGTCACAGCTGATTTGCAGATAAGAAGACGCTCAGAACTTTTCTGTTGTGAGTGACACATGGCAGAAGATTGGGACTTTGAGGCTGAAGAGGACTTATGGAGGACTGAGGACTGAAGAGGAGTATACGGATGAGGAGACAGAATGGATACGGAAAGAATGAAGCGGAGACAGTTTTAGGAGCAGCAGAGAACAGCCATCGGTTTCACATTACTTCTCAGAATCGTGCGCTGAATCCGCTGGCCTTCTTTCTTTTCCTTTGCTGGTAAAAAATGGTCCTGACTGAAGTGGGTACTGCAAACACGATGGTCCAAACGTCTTACAGCTTTGCCTTTCATGTTTGGGTCCCGAGAGCTGAGAGCGACATCAGCTGTGACTGAGCTTTAAGTACATTTTAACGTGGATTCTTTTTACTTTTACTTCACTACTTAAGAGTGGGTATGTACTTTCTGCTCCACTAAATTTCTGAATAGGACTGAAAATTAAAAGTATTTTAATTAATGTTTACACCTGCTGAAAAGGCTGAGGGGTTTATTTTGAACACATTCGTAGTTTGTACAAACAAAATATACACATTTTTTAAAAGGTCCCATGGCATGAAATTTTCACTTTCTGAGGTTTTTGAACGTTAATGTGAGCTCCCCTACCCTGTTTAGCCCCCCCCCCCATGGTTAAAAGTTGCGAAATGTCTAAACTGAGCATTTGCGATCCTTTTCTGCGTTAGAAAAAATCAGAGCTCAAACGGGCGATTTTGAACAAGGAAACTTATTGACGTCAGATCGAAAAAAGAAATGCAAATGCAGTTCCACCCCCGTCTGTCTGTACTCAGCGTTTCTGTAAATCACGCCCAGAGAGTTTGGACTGCGGAGGAGCTACGCAATGCGAAATACGTTTTTTTATTTGCCTGGAGGAACTTGCGAGTGTTTCTAGGCTCGGAAGTCCTTTATCTGAGCCTGTGGATATCTGAAACAGCAGTGGTTTAATTTTATTTTCTGTGGAAATGTGTTTATTTTTCAATGGAACGCTTCTCATCTCTCCCTCCGCGCAAAAACACGGAAGTGGGTCACAGAGTGGAGAGGAGAGCTTGGCCACGCCCCCACCCCCTACTATAGGCCATCTCTGTCCTCCTCATTTGCATTCAAGCAACAACGCCCATAATGGAGTGTTCCAGAGTGATATTTATGACTCTTTCTCATCTTATCTCTGTTTCTCATGCACTGAGTGTTGATTTTGAAGAAGGATTCATTTACAGTATTAGGGAACCATTAAGGAGCCATATAAAAGCATCAAGAAGTACCATGTCATGGGATCTTTCATCAAAATTCAGGCATGAAAATCTCTAACATTTCAGCTACATTTGCTGTTTTGACGCTAAAAAGGTTTTTCTTTTTTATTCCAGATGCTGCTGTTGGCACTAAACTTATGCCGGAGCTCACGGGGCTTCAAATGCTGACACAAGCAGGGTGTCCAGGCCCTTCCTGCAGCCTGTGCAGTCGTCTGGAGTCCACGGACACAAACACAAACACTCCCAGCGTGCAGCTTGTCCACAACAGCGTGTGCCCTCATGTACCAGCGTGTATCACAGGGCAGGTTCAACTTTTAAAAAAATCCTACCTGTCCACCTGCCTCACGTCAGCGCGCCCCTCCTCGCCTTTCCTCGCTCCTCCCCGGGTGTAGCGCACATCGGCTCAGTCCTTAGTTGACGCTCATTAGAACAAAACTTATGCTAGTGTCAACACAGCGGGTCTACTGTGATATGTGGGCTGAAGTTTGCCTAATAAAATGCCAAATAAATCTGTGTTTATCACAGTGTGGGTTTGGCTTGGTAAATGTGCCGAGGCTGCGAAATACCACTGTAAAACCAGTAAGAGAATGTAACTCCAGTTAGGAGCAGGATTAAAAACTCTACACATTGTATTCAGTTTGAGGCAGCTTTCTGTAAAGTGCAAGTGAAAATTGGTGTAAAGAAGGAGTTCTCAAACTGTGGGTGAAGGTCCAAAAAAGGGGCACAGAGTTTCAGTGCTTGGCTTATTTTATCCCTAAATTCACTTTAATCAGATATAATTGAGATAGATTTATAAAAACATTGATATACAGTGGTACCTCACCTTACGAAAGACCCAACAAACGAAAATTTCAAGTTACGAAACGCCTTCACGGTAAATTTTGGTCTCAAGATACGAAAGAAAATTACGAAACGCGAAATCTCAAAAATTCAAATAATGCGCGCTCAGCCACACACATTATACGCTTTTCTCAGACTGAATTTAAACTTTTCTCACATTTGTCTCGTTTAAACACTCAAACTTTCATAGATTTTCAACAAAATTATTAATAGTGAAGTGTGGGTGGGAAGGGGGAGGGGGGAGAAAACTGCGCTCTGACACGTGTGACCCGGTGCGGGGCTGCCAGCAGGTCTAGACCTGGACTAAACCAGGACTGGACCAGGACTAAACCTGGACTAAACCTGGACTAAACCTGGACTAAACCTGAACTAAACTTGGACTAAACCAGGACTAAACCTGGACTAAACCTGGACTAGACCAGGTGGATTAAAGCGCCGCATGCGGGTCTATTTCCTGGTTTCGTTTCGAGTCACGGCTGAGGCGAGCAGCGAGGGGGACCGCACGCAGTCTGAGCGCATGAACGAACGCATGCAAGAGCCACGGTGGTCTAGACCTGGTCTAGACCTGGTCTAGAGGAGGCACGGTTTGAGCACGGGTCTCGTTCATGCGCTCAGACTGCGTGCGGTCCCCCTCGCTGCTCGCCTCAGCCGTGACTCGAAACGAAACCAGGAAATAGACCCGCACGCGGCGCTTTAATCCACCTGGTCTAGTCCTGGTTTAGTCCAGGTTTAGTCCAGGTTTAGTCCTGGTTTAGACCTTGGTCTAGACCTGGTATAGTCCACGTTTAGTCCTGGGTCTACAGTCTCTACGCAGAACACAATTTTACACTATAAAAAAAAAAAAAACTTGGATCGGGGCCTTGGAACAAATCAGGCCTTTTCCATTGAAATAGCTACTCAACTTACGAAAAATTCACGTTACGAAACCACTTCTGGAACGAATTAATTTCGTAAGGTGAGGTACTACTGTATATGTGCTAAAATAACTGTAAAATACAAATAAATGTAGAAAATGACAAAGATGGTCTCGATGGGCTGTGGTCTCGGTCTTGTCTCAGACTCGACCTGTAAAAGTCTCAGTCTGGGGACCCTGTGGTCTCGGACTGGTCTTGGTCTGGACTACAGCGCAGGAGCAGGGGCTTAACTGAGGACTTCTTCCACCACTTTCTCTCACACGATCCATGTTAAGACTTCTCAAGTAAAAAAAAAAAAATATTCCAATGAATTTCAATGTGTTTGATGAAATTGAAGCCATATTTTGCATTCACACTTGTTTATCTCATGTTAAACAAATGTTGCATTTTTACACATTCTGCTCAGCTTCATACATAAACATGAAGTCCACATTTCTATTTGGCGAGGGTTTTGACATTGATAGATTTTCTTAATGTATTCTGAGGGTTGTCCGACAGTGCTTCATTTAAATGTGCTTTGTCCAAGTTATTTCCCTTGTGGGTCCATAGTTTCTAAAAGTCTAATTCAAGGTGGGAGGACAAGGAGGTAAAACAGAAACATACAAATGTGGTGGGTGTGAGAACCAGACTGACATCAATCTATACATACAGAAATTAGGGCTGTCAGTTTAACACATTAATTAGATGTTTTAATTCTAAAACATTTTATTGCTTGTAATTTGCTTGAAAATTGTTTTTGAAATGGTTTTGTAATTGTATTGATCTGTGCCGCTGTCTTGGCCAGGACTCCCTTGAAAAAGAGAATATTACCTGGTTAAATAAAGGTTAAATAAAATAAAGATTAATTAATTACACTGCAAATTAATGCGTTATAAAAATTAACGCAATTAATTATGAGCGGCAATTCAATGCGCATTTTAAATTTGGCATGCGGCGAGCGAATCGCTGCCAGGGCCTTTGAACGGCAAGTTTATTTATAAAAAAAGAACAAAGACGATCAACAAGAACGCCGTGATTTGGAGCTTTTGTCAAAAAGAATTTTCCGATCACCGAAGCTGCTCCAGCCTGACGGATCATTTGAACGATAAATACGTCCGGACAAGTTCCATCGTTACTGGTGATAGAGCGAGCGTGAGTGCACTTCACCAAACCAACGAACCACCGAACCAACGAACCACCGAACCACCGAACCACCGAACCAACGAACCACCGAACCACCGAACCACCGAACCAACGAACCACCGAACCAACGAACCACCGAACCAACGAACCACCGAACCACCGAACCACCGACCCAACGAACCACCGAACCACCGAACCACCGAACCAACGAACCACCGAACCAACGAACCACCGAACCACCGAACCACCGAACCAACGAACCACCGAACCACCGAACCACCGAACCAACGAACCACCGAACCAACGAACCACCGAACCAACGAACCAACAAACCACGCTCACAGAATTTGGAAACGAATGAGCAAAGTGAACACAAACACAAACTCAATTGCAAAGTGGGTTCATTCACTCGCTCACTCACAATCTCTCACTCTCTTAAAATGCAATTAATTAGATTAATTAATTACAAATCCTGTAATTAATTAGTTTATTTTTTTTAATCGCCTAACAGCACTAACAGAAATATCATTCTGGATTCACACACACTCATACGCCAGTGTACAGAGACACTGAGGGCAGGAGTGGGGAAAGTATCTCTGGAAGATGGAATCACCTCAGCAACCTGTTGGTCAGTGTATCTGACCTGTGGGTCAGTGGCTCTGACCTGTGGGTCAGTGGATCTGACCTGTGGGTCCGTGGATCTGACCTGTGGGTCAGTGGATCTGACCTGTGGGTCAGTGGATCTGACCTGTGGGTCAGTGGATCTGACCGTCTGTGTAAGCTTATAGAATTAATGAAACAAGTGTGAATGAAGCAAAATACAAATCCAGGTTTGTATTTAATGAGGGAACAACAATATAACATGGTTAAAAGCTTTTTTTTTTTTTTTTTTAAGTCAGTTTTGGCATTCTTCACTGCTGCAGCACTTTGGGCCCTCCGAGCCCCCACATCAACCCAAAACATCCACAGTGTGACATTAGTCTGGATCAAGGTGACCCCAGCACCACTGACCAACGGGTCAAATGCAGAGGACAGATTCTCTTACAGTTTAAATGTAAAATGTATTTGAGCAACATGTCTTGCCCCAGGACAGATATAGTGTTTTTTGTTTGTTTGTTTGTTTCATTCATAAACAATAACAATACAAGAATTGAATGAAAGGGAGCAGAAAGAAGAAGAATCATTTCTATTGTATAAGCTGCTCAAAATGTCTGCTATGTTCTATCTGTATCTGCATATAATTACATGCATAATTAAGTGCATTGTTGTTAGCTTTGTTAGCTTTGTTAGATGTTGTTAGCTTGTTGTGTGTAGAATCCCTCAGGTAGAATCCAGGGCAAAAGGAGAAATTCAATTTGTCAACTGGACAAAAGTTTATTTGGTCAAATACATTTCTCAGCTCATCCAAGCTGCTTCTTCTTCAGTTCTAATTGTTGTGAGCAAAACTGGTCTGAGTTGTGAAAAGTGGTTAGAAACCATAACATTTTTTTTAAATCAACTTTAAAGGTCCTATATTAGACAAAATGTACTCTTGTGAGCGTGAAGCCGTTAGAATGTTCCAACATACGGCAGAACTGACCGTAAAGCTGACTTTGATCTTTGACTTTGATCTTTGGAGAAAACAGTCATTACTTTGTTCTGCTAATTAGATTCTTTGCATCGTGTTAGAGTTGACAGCAGAGGTATTGATTACACAGTCAATCATGCAAAAGTCAGGTCAGAGTTAATAATATTCCACAGTCGCTCAGTAGAGCGTTTGTCCACTGATCCAAAGGTTTGCAGTTCGAATCCCATAAACACCTCAATATGAACACTGTTGTTTAAGTGAACTTTAAGTCAGATTCAGGTTGGCGATGTGACTTCAGCTCCCACAGAAGGATTCTGTTATGTGGGACACTTGACCCACTTCACCCCCGGTGTGTGTGTGTGCGTGTGTGTGCGTGTGTGTGAGCGTGTGTGTGTGTGCGTGTGTGTGTGCGTGCACGTGTGTGTGTGAGCGTGTGTGTGAGCGTGTGTGTGCGTGTGTGTGAGCGTGTGTGTGTGTGCGTGTGTGTGTGCGTGCACGTGTGTGTGTGAGCGTGTGTGTGAGCGTGTGTGTGCGTGTGTGTGTGTTGTTGTAGAGTGTGAGTGTGTGTGTGCGTGCGTGTGTGTGCGTGTGTGTGAGTGTGCGTGTGTGTGTGTGCACGTGTGTGTGTGTGTGTGTGAGCGTGTGTGTGCGTGCGCGTGTGCGTGCACGTGTGTGTGTGTGTGCGTGTGTGTGTGTGCACGTGTGTGTGAGCGTGTGTGAGCGTGTGTGTGCGTGCACGTGTGTGTGAGCGTGTGTGTGTGCGTGCACGTGTGTGTGAGCGTGTGCACGTGTGCATGTGTGAGTGTGTGCGTGTGCGTGTGTGAGTGTGTGTGTGTGTGAGTGTGTGAGTGTGTGTGTGAGTGTGTGAGTGTGTGCGTGTGTGAGCGTGTGTGTGAGCGTGTGTGTGTGTGCGTGCACGTGTGCATGTGTGTGCGCGTGTGTTGTTGTAGACCTTTGAGTGTGTTGAAGTTGGAAAACCACTGCATTAAAAGAGCATTTCTCTCGACACTTAAGTGTCTGTGTTGAACATAAAGCACATCAGACAATGGTAATAATGTCTCTTCTTGATCACACGTTCATCAGTCTAACATCACTGTGTGTGTGCCTGAGTGGGAATATTAATTCTGTAATGAAAAATCACCTCAGTGGAGGTGATTTTTCATAAATCACACATTTCCATTTAATCTTACTTTCTAAGGACTGCTTAAAGAAGTTATGTGATTCATCAAAGATGTCAGTGTGTCATTCAGAGTCACATTTGGGATTGGGAAAGTGTAGCTTTAATTTTCAGCTTTACAAATGAGTATATTTAGAAAACAAATGATAACTGATTCTGTCAACTTAACACCACTTGTGAGTGCAGCGAACCGCCTCACCAGCCTCGGCCTCGGTGTTTCTTGAAGTTTCTTTCTGACGCGTCACGTAATGTAAATAAAGAGTCTTGAATCAAAAGGTTTGTCTTTTCTATCTTTACTAAAGCGAAGGTCATACAGAGTGGATACAAATAAGGTGAATAAGGAGGGAGATGGAAAGATGAATTTCTGAGGCTTGTGGTTTTCCTATACGTGACTATTACGCGGCGTTACATGACGACCTCATGACGTCCTCATGTGCTACCTAACGTCGTTCTTGACTTCCCTACGTGACGTCCTCACGTGACGTTTACGTGACGGTCAAAAGACTGTGTAGCTTCTGTGGCCCGAGGCGTCCTAATACCCCGCCAACTCTTGGCTCGAGGTAACCTCCTGGCCACCAGACCGCGGCTTCTATCTACACTACCTACGTAGCGTGATCTTGTGTGTGTGTGTTATGTATCTTGGTGTGGTGTGTCTTCTGTCTTCTGTGGTGTCTGTGTCCTCTATGAGTCAGTGTGGTTCCTACGTCTGTATTTATAGCAGGTAAGATCAAAGATAAAAGAACAAGGAATATCAAAGTGGACCAATCACAATGCATTTCCTGAACCTGAAGGTGGGACAGGAAGTGCTGTTATAAACAGAATATTCCAGAACACAGAATGTACGAAATGGCTCCTACACCACATTTAAGAAGAGCCATTTTGAGATTATTAAAACTATATTTCCTGGAGCCAGGTTTTCTTCAGTATTTGAGAGAACTTTGTCTTGCGTCAGTACAGGTACACTGCCAGTCAAAAGTCTGGACACTTTTTATTTATGTTTCTTCTTTATTTCCATGATTATTTATATTGTAGATTCTTACTGGAGGCACCAAAACGACACATATAGAATATAGTAAACAAAAACAAACAACTCAAAATAAATCAAAACCTCATTGATATTTTAAAAATAGCCACCCATTGTTTGGATCACCGCTTTGCATTTGTGGACCCCGAAACAACACACTTATTTACTCATAGACAGCGGCTCCCTCTTTTCTGCATCATTCGAGGTAAAACAAAAACTAAAACACAACACTTCCCACGCCATCCATCTTTTCGACAGAAACGCTGAAACATGTGAAAACCATTTCAGGAAAATTCAAGACGCTCATAGAGATAAGGCCAGCAAAGCAAAGGGTACTTTAAGGAAGTGTGGTCAGCCATCTTGTCCCTTCCACTCTGGCTCCTGTCAGTTCAGTTTTCATCCACTAGGTGTCTTTATGAAGGGGTCAGAAGTGGCACTTTGGGCTTTTGAGGTTAAAGTTGACATTTTGTTTAATGTTAGTTAATTTTGGGGAGCAGCAATTAACAGTGGGCAAATTTGACCCCGGGGGTTCTCTAGGGTTAAAAGGTGGACAATGTTCTTTGGTGTCTCTATGGACATGTTACTGTTTTGTGTCGAATGTCCCACAGTTTAAAGCTCACATTAATATAGGACCTTTATGTGAAGCAGTAATTCAATGGAAAGTTCTGGGACAGTGTTAAAAGAGCTCAGTCTAATCCTCCGACTCTCTGCTCTGTAACTGCAAAAACTGCTTTACGACACAGATAAAAGGCCACAGATCACTGCACAAAATGTGTGTTCATTAGATAAGATTCGGTTTCCTTCATGGCAAAGTTCACCATATCTCTGCAACATTTACACAGGGAGTTGTACGAGGATTAATCATGCATTCATATCTCATTTACTACACTACTAATTTCCGTTTGTCTGAAATCATCTTTGCCGCTGTTCTATGGAAATACATTAAAGAGCATGCGGGATGTCACTTAGTCTTGTTCTTTTCCCTTAGTTTTTTTTATAGTTGTTGATTCTTTGCGGTTATGACCATGGTTTACAGCTCTGCACAAAGAAGAAATGTAAAAATGCTCAACAATTCAACTTAACTCATGTGGAGGAGTTCAAGTACAGTGGTACCTCACCATACGAAATTAATTTGTTCCAGAAGTGGTTTTGTAACGTGAATTTTTCGTAAGTTGAGTAGCTATTTCAATGGAAAAGGCCTGATTCGTTCCAAGGCGCGTTCCAAGTTTTTTTTTTATAGTGTAACACTGTGTTCTGGGTCCTGATTGGCTAAGAGACTGTAGACCCAGGACTAAACGTGGACTAAACCAGGTCTAAACAAGGTCTATACCTGGACTGGACCAGGACTAAACCAGGACTAAACCAGGACTAGACCAGGTGGATTGTGCGGGTCTATTTCCTGGTTTCTCACGAGTCACAGCTGAGGCGAGCAGTGAGGAGGGGACCGTACGCAGTCTGAGCGCATGAACGAACACAGGTAAGAGCCGCGGTGGTTTAATCCTGGTTTAGACCTGGTTTAGACCTGGTTTAGACCTGGTTCAGACCTGGTTTAGACCTGGTTTAGAGGAGGCACGGTTTGAGCACGGGTCTCGTGCTGGCAGCCCCGCGCCGGGTCATGCTGCGCTATCACACACGTGTCTTCTCCCTCCTCCCCCTTCCCCCCACACTTCACTATTGATACATTTTGTTGAAAATCTATGAAAGTTTGAGTGTTTAAACAGAGACAAATGTGAGAAAAGTTTAAATCCAGTCTGAGAAAAGCGTATGTGTGTGGCTGAGCGCGCATTATTTGAATTTTTGAGATTTCGCGTTTCGTAACTTGAATTTTCTTTCGTATCTAGAGACAAGGCGTTTCGTAACTTGGAATTTTCGTTTGTTGGGTCGTTCGTAAGGTGAGGTACCACTGTATCTCGGGGTCTTGTTTACGAGTGAGGGGAGGATGGAGCGTGAGATTCAAAGTTCAAAAGTTCAAAGTCAACATTATTGTCAATTCTGCCATATGTGTTCGACGTACAGTTTCATACGTTTCTCTCTGGCCAAGCAGTGCAAAAAGAGAGTGTACAAAATACAATATAAAGACAATACAAAAACTATCTAAGAAAAAATCTGAAACAGTGCAGAGAATAAATAAATAAATGAATAAATAAATACCTATTTACAAATGTCCAAAAATGGGCAGTATGCATTAAAATGTGCAATGGAAAATGTACACAGATCGGCAGTGATGCGGTCGCTGTCGGCAGTGATGTGCGGTCGCAGTACCGGACCGTTGTGGTGAAGAGGGAGCTGAGCCAAAAGGAAAAGCTCTCGATTTACCGTCAATCTACGTTCCTCCCCTCACCTATGGTCATAAGCTCTGGGTAATGACCGAAAGGACGAGATCGGCTAAAATGAGATTCCTCCGCAGAGTGGCTGGGCCTTGGCATCCCCCCTGGAGGAGCTGGAAGAAGTGTTTGGGTTGAAGGAAGTCTTGGAGTCCCTGCTTAGACTGTTGCCCCATGACCTGGCCCCAGATAAGTGGAAGAAAACGAATGGATGGAATTCAACTTAATCCCATTTTCCATGATGATCTGTAGTCTAAACCCAGGCAAATACATAAGACAGTAAGACAGTCCACCCTAACCCCTCAGACACCTGTCCACTAAACGCCAACAAACTTTGATTTCTGCAGTAAATAATGTTCAAATTGGACTGACACTCAAGTATTTATGGATGCCCTTCAGCCATCACAGTAATCACACAAGATTTTGTCAAGACGGATGGCATTTTAATTAACTGGATTATTTGCTTTTCGCCTCTTTTAACAGATAAGATAACCCACGCAACTTTGCACGGCAATGTTTGATTTAATTTAATTTGATGATTAAACAGTGTTATATTTATAATCGTGGGAAATTGATGGAAAATGTATTTTACTGCTGTGGGCTTGGACTGTCTGGCTAAATTGTCCTAAATTGTCCTTGGACTTGTTTTAACCACCTCTTCAGGGGTCCATATTACAATGTTTCCTCATCACAAACATACCTAGAGTTGTGTTTTGTTTCATTCACACATTGTTTAACACACATATTTCGGCAGAAAACACTCTGTTCCACCTTGTGATGTCACATGATGGTAATACAGGAAGTGCTCCACTGTATCTTCACTAGAATTATTTGGATGATTTCAGCCCTGGAATTGCCAATCTCTACTGAACAAAAGTAAACGGTACCTGTTAACTTGAAAACGGGCGCCTGCAGGATTGAAATGTAAGGTACAACCCCCCTCCAAAAAAAAAAAATTGCGCGGTGCATATAGGCCTACTGCCCCAAATCTGTAGGCTACAATACAACAAAAGAACTTGAAATTGAACAATATGAACGTAATATAAATAACAATAAACATTGGAACATATTGTAAAACTCACATTCGTGCACAGTAGCCGACATGGGCCACACATCCGTAAGCACAGCAAAGAGCGCGCACCCCCCCTCTCCCTGGGAGCGCAGTTGAAGGCGCAACTGTAACTTGTAGAGCGATCTATTTGAAATTTAGTCGCCTTTTACCAGATGCGTCGAACTGTCTCATGATCGCTTCACTATCGATTTTCATGTCGAAGTGAATGTTCATGAGAGCCTCGCATCCCCCATGGTGTTTCGCAGGTACGTTTTTAGGTGTCTCAGTGTGCTGAACGAGCACTCGGCAGAGGCAGTGGAAACGGCTCGACATGACATCAAAATGATATCTTGTAAATGTCTTGAACCAGCAGTGCCATCGGCGGGCAAATAAAGTAAAAGCCGGCTTATCTTAAGTTTGATCCGTTGTCTGCTAGTCCACGGACGTCGTAGGCGACAGTTTAAGATCACATTTGCAACACTTTAATTACGTCTTTCCAGCCAAACATATCGTTGAATTCGAGCAATATCACTATTTGAGTAAAGAGGACTGGAACTTGGTTGTGTGTATATGAGGAGGTGACCTGCTGCGATGGAATGTTGGATGTATAATTTTTTTTTTTGGGGGGGGGGGGGGGGGTGCTGTCGGGCTGTGAACTTGGTGCTTATCGCACTTCCAGTCTGATCGGACCCAGTTCGCTTGGGCTGTCCATCTCACACATTCTATTTATATTAAAACATTCAGTTTCTATAAAAATGCTTTTTTATTCACTTAATGTTGTCTTGCAAAAGTGCCAAACAGGACTTAAAAAAAAAAAAAAAAATCTCTCCAAGGTACGCCTAGTGCGTACGGCCGTACGCCTGGCGGTGCCACTGCTTGAAAATACAGCTTCATGACATCACAAAGTGGAACAGAGCATTTTGAGTTTTGCAGAGGTAAAAAGACTAATAATAAAGAGTTATTCAAACATGTGTGAATGAAAAAAACACAACTCCAGGTCTGTTTTTGATGAGGTAACAACATTTGTCTTAAAGTTCAAAGTCAGATTTATTGTCAAAAACCATATGTTCAGGTCGCACACACAGGATTTGAAATTGCAGCGCCCCCTAGGCCCACAGTGAACATAAAACATGTGATAAACAAGACAATAAACACCAGGACTAAAACATCACATATACCTGTAGCAACAGTACAGTAAACTTGTATATGATACAAACAGGTAAAACACAATGTGTGGGGTAATAAAGCTCAAATGTGTCATTTGTCAATCTTCTAATCCTTAACCACTGTAAGGCGCCTTGTGTTACATTTTTATAAATACTGTTTGATTGATTGATTTAAGCAGCAGTGTCGGTGTCATTTAAGTGTAATTTCAGCAGCAGTGCCAATGTCATTTAAGTATCATTTAAGCAGCAGTGTCAGTGTCTGATAGAGCCATTTTCTATGATAGTTAAAGTTAATATGTTGTACTTTGATTTTTTTGATCTTGTCACTTTAATCTTTGATCTTTAATCCTTTGATCTAATTTCAAAATTAAGGTGTAGGATAGATAGTGAAGAAGAGGTAGGAAGCCTCGGGCTATAGAAGCTACACACTCTTTTGACCGTCACGTAGCATGTAGGGACATCATGTAGGACGCCATGTAGGGACATCATGTAGGACGTCATGTAGGACGTCATGTAGGGACGTCATGTAGGACGTCATTGTGGGGACGTCATGTAGGACGTCATGTGGGGACGTCATGTAGGACGTCATGTGGGGACGTCATGTGGGGACGTCATGTGGGGACGTCATGTGGGGACGTCATGTAGGGACGTCATGTGGGGACGTCATGTGGGGACGTCATGTGGGGACGTCATGTAGGGACGTCATGTAGGGATGTCATGTGGGGACGTCATGTAGGGACGTCATGTAGGACGTCATGTAGGACGTCATGTAGGGACGTCATGTAGGACGTCATGTAGGGACATCATGTAGGGACGTCATGTAGGACGTCATGTATGACGTTATGTAGGACGTCATGTAGGGACGTCATGTAGGACGTCATGTAGGGACGTCATGTAGGACGTCATGTAGGGACGTCATGCAGGGACGTCATGTAGGACGCCATGCAGGGACGTCATGTAGGACGCCATGTAGGACGTCATGTAGGGACATCATGTAGGGACGTCATGTAGGACGTCATGTATGACGTCATGTAGGGACATCACGTAGGGACGTCACGTAGGACGTCATGTAGGGATGTCATGTAGGGATGTCATGTATGACGTAATGTAGGGACGTCATGTAGGACGTCATGTAGGACGTCATGTAGGGACGTCATGTAGGGACGTCATGTAGGACGTCATGTAGGACGTCATGTGGGGACGTCATGTAGGGACGTCATGTAGGACGTCATGTAGGGACGTCATGTAGGGACATCATGTAGGACATTATGTAGGACGTCATGTGGGGACGTCATGTAGGGACGTCATGTAGAGACGTCATGTAGGACGTCATGTGGGGACGTCATGTAGGACGTCATGTGGGGACGTCATGTAGGACGTCATGTGGGGACGTCATGTAGGACGTCATGTGGGACGTCATGTAGGGACGTCATGTGGGGACGTCATGTAGGGACGTCATGTATGGACGTCATGTAGGACATCATGTAGGACGTCATGTGGGGACGTCATGTAGGGACGTCATGTAGGGACGTCATGTAGGACGTCATGTAGGGACGTCATGTAGGACGTCATGTGGGGACGTCATCTAGGACGTCATGTAGGACGTCATGTAGGACGTCATGTGGGGACGTCATGTAAGGACGTCATGTGGGGACGTCATGTGGGGACGTCATGTAGGACGTCATGTAGGACGTCATGTAGGGACGTCATGTGGGGACGTCATGTGGGGACGTCATGTAGGGAAGCTACAAGCTCTAGAAATTCCTTTTGTTTCCTTTTGTTGTTCCTTTTTGTTCTGTATGACTGTCACTTTAGTAAAGATAGAAAAGACAAACCTTGGATTCAAGACTCTATTTTTTTGTTACGTGCCGCGTCTGACGGAACCTTCAGGAGGCTCAAGGCGAGTGAGTCAGCGCGCTGCACTGACAGTGTCATTTAAGTGTAATTTAAGCAGCATTGTCACTGGGGGAGGGCAGGGCAGGGACAGAGTTCAGCATCCTGACAGCTTGGTGGATGAAGCTGTCAGAATGCTGAACTCTAAGAGTTTCTAAGAGTAATTTTTACATAATATATCAGAATGTGTTTCTCCGTCGAGTGGCTCAAGTACAAGTTATACCAGTGGTCAAGTGGTGGCTGTACTCCAGTTTAGACTTTTTCATTCTGATACTGATGGAGATTCCTGGTACTGATCAAAAACTGTCCAAAGAATAGAAGGTCGTGAATTATGCATTCTCTTCGCATCACACTGGCTTTGGTCAACCCAAAATGCCCCTTTCTTCTGAGTCGCGTCAAAACAATCTATATTTAAAGTCACAGAGGGATAATCACTCACAGCATGTTCAGAATTTTAAGTACAATGTCGATGAGAGGAAACAACAGTGATTTTCTAAACTGTGTCTCAAAGCTTATACTAACCTAAATGAAATGACAGTAAAAAATAGGGCAGTCTGAATTAATCCATAAAAAAACATTTACTGTGAACGGTATTCTTATATTACACAAAATTTCCCCTTGTGAGCGTTAAGCCATGAAGGTGTACGAGGTTTAAAAACAAAGTGAAGCAATTTGTGCCTTACCACGTGACATTACAAAGTGGAACAGACAGTTCAGAGAACTCAGCCTAAATACGCAGGATTTATGTTAGCGCCCTGTCTGGACCGACCACGGTGCACACTATTAATTTTGTTTACTTTTGGATCAGGAAATGGAAATACTCCACTGTGTTTTTAAACTTCCTACACCTTCACTAGAATCATTTGGATGATTTCAGCCCTGGAATTGCCAGTCTCTACTGAAAAAAGGTAAAAGTTTGCGGTTAACTTGAAAACTTTAGTTAGTTTGCGAGTTTAATAAACAAAGAGAATCCCAGATGAAGTCCTTAAAGGAAAAGTAACAGGTTTTTTTTTACAATCTGAGCCTTCTTTTGGCAATAAAACAAGTAGTTTTACTCACCCATAGCAGTTTGGTGTCATTTTGAGCTGTTTCGTAGAAGTTGTTGTAGCGTATCCGTTAGCATGAGTTCTCGGGGCATTACTTTGCGGTCTCCAAATAGCACAAACTTTAGCACTTTTCAAATCATAGAAGCCCGATATCTTAATGTACGATTTCGTTTGAAGCAACAGTGGCCTGTAATCCGAGATTTATCCATAGTTTCGAGTAGATGAGGACGCCAGTGCACATGTGCGGACTGTGCTCTCAGCTCCCGGGACCCAAACATGAAACGCAAAGCTGTAAACTATGGATAAATCTTGGATTACAGGCCACTTTTGCTTCAAACGTAATCCTAGACTAAGATATCGGGCTTCTATGATTTGAAAAGTGCTAAAGTTTGTGTTATTTGGAGCCTGCACGGGGCATATTACATGCTCGGGGAATATATTATATGCCCCGAGCTATGGCTAGAAGTTGCGCTAGGCTAACCGCAAATCTAAAACATCTCTGGAAGTGCTGCAGATATGACACCAGTGATGGCTGGGTGAGCAGGAAAACGCTTTCCACCACTTATTTTAGTCTCTGGACTGTGGGGAGATGCCCAAATTTGACCTGGGGGTGGCATATCCCTTTAACGTGCAGTGAGGGATTATCAGTGACTCAATGTCCACTGAGTGATCTTTAAATACTGATTATTTTAATGTGACTTGGACATAAGCACATAGAGGTAGATGTTTGAATTTGATCCACTGGACTTCAAAATTCTGACAATATTATGGATCTATCAGAAATGTTCTAAAGTGTCTGTAATGTCATAGTTTAGCTTTAAAATAAATCTCAACCAAGACTCAGGGCAGGGGCATGGATTGCACATACAGTGAGATAAAAATCACACTGTTTGGGACCTCTTAGCCAACTTCTACATAAATATGGTGTGTCGTATCACTTTTATGCAGACGACACACAGATTTATCTGCCCTTGAAAAAAAGCAGCAGCAGCCCCCTGACACCCCTGCTTGAGTGCCTTAATGACGTCAAGGTTTGGTTGGCTCAAAATTTCTTGAACCTCAATGAGACCAAGACTGAGGTGATGGTGTGCGGGCCCGGTGGCAGTGCCTGGTGGCAGTGCCCGGTGGCAGTGCCAGCTCTTTGTCCGACTTGGGTCCTCTCAGACAGCACACAAAATCAACAGCCACCAACCTTGGCGTCATTATGGACTCTGATTTTAAACTTGATAAACAAGTTTATGCGGTCGTGAAATCCAGTTTTTATCACCTTCGTCTTTTAGCCAAAATTAAATCTTTTTTATCCTTTTCAGATTTTGAGTGCGTCATGCATGCTTTTATTTCTTCTCGTCTGGACTACTGCAACGCACTTTATTCTGGAATGAATCAAAACGCACTTTATCGTCTGCAGTTAGTCCAGAATGCTGCTGCGCCTTTTAACAGGACGGAAAAAATATGAGCACATCTCCCCTGTTCTTGCGTCTTTGCACTGGCTTCCTGTTCGTTTTAGGATTGATTTTAAGATTTTATAGTTTGTTTTTAAAGCTTTGAATGGACTGGCCCCAAAATACATCTCTGACCTCATCCAAATCTACAGCCCGGTGCTCTGAGGTCAGAGGGCAGCTCCAGCTCGTGGGCCCTAAGACTAGACTTAAAACTCGGGGGCCCAGGGCTTTCTCTGTGGTTGGCCCTAAGTTATGGAACGCTCTGCCCCCTCATGTCCAAACAGCCCCCACACTGGAGAGTTTTAAGTCTCGTCTTAAGACCCACTTTTCTGGCTTTTAATACCGCGTGAGTTGTGTGCTCCTCTGTGTTTTTTATAATTGCTTTTGTTTTTAGTGATTTTATTATTATCACTTTATTTATTGCTATTTTTGTAATGTTTTATTACGTTTATGTGCAGCACTTTGGAAACTGTCTCTGTTTATAAAATTTGCTATAGAAATAAAGTTGGATTGGATTGGACATTATTCAAAACTTTTAACAGGGGTTTTCATTATTAACACATAACATCATCACAACAACATCGCCATGTTCACTTTTATTGTTTTGAAAATGTTATTCGCTACATACTAGTAGACCATGTTGTTTGGTTCCATTTCCATGCAGACAGTGTGAAGAAATAACTGTTCTATCTAAATTATTTGGAATATGACAGTAATGTAGCAGCAAAAGCTTGCCAAGGCTTTTTGAAAGAGGAAAAAAATCAGAAAATCGATTCTTCAATTCTGTTATCATCTCCACAAAACACAAAAATAAATAACATACTGTGAAATGAATATGAATATGATAATACCGTACCATCAGATTTGCACATATCATTAAGTCCCTGCTCTTTAACTCATTCTCTATATTCAGATTTTACAAATTTGTGTGGGGAAGCAGGAGGCAGACCCTGAAAATATTCAATTTGTCCCAAAGGTTTATTGAAAATTCACCATGGCATTGTGGCAACCAAAAAATAATACATATTTACAAAAAATAACTGTGCTCAAAATTAGGCATAAGCAACAGAAATGAATGAAAGTAAGAAATCCGGCGTGTACCCAGAGACACTGATGTAACTCCCTGAGAGACTGAGCTGACCTGCTTTTACACTTCCTCCACAGGAAGCTCCTCCATCCAGGGAAGTCCACAAACTCTTACCAGGTTAGATATAAGGCAACTTCACTTTAGTCTAAAGTTCACCGTTCCATTTGCTACAAGGGCCTAAATCCACTTTAAATTAAAGTGCTTACCATAAACTATAAACACTGAAAAATCAAATATACAACCTAACAAGCAAAAGGAACTGAAACCAATTCTCCCCTCCACATGGTCTGACCCAAAATCAACCCCCAGAGGCTATAAATATGTCCCTCTCAGGGTACGCCCCCCCTTTTGTCTCCAGACCAGGTGGAGTAACAGGTAAGAATAGGCAAGTGTCTGAAACGTTAACTAAATTGAATAGATTTAACCAAGTAAAATATATTTAAAGTAACTTGAGTTGTGGTTAACTTAAAGGAACTAAACAAAAACTAAATAAAACACACCCAGGATAGTTATATTTAGTATTTTAGTTGATTATAAAAAAATTAACAAATATGAAATGAAATTAAGGTGAGTATAGAGGGACAAAGGCCCTCTTTGTCACACAATGCTATGTTTTTTTTTTGTTTTGTTTTTTTGTCAGTAGGCCCTGCCTCTACATAAGCCTGCTCTTGAGGAGATGCCCCAGTGGTGTTGAAGCACTTACTACATGGAACCATAGAGGGCATACATTTGGTCACAAATAGATGGATTAGAAATGGATCAGAGGTAAAACAGTGTGTAGCTGAATAGCAGTCATGATTATGTGACTGGAACATTTGATTTAATGTCCAGATCAATGGAGGATGAAAAGAAGCCAAATGTGTCTGAGAGAGTCAGATTTTTGCAGCTTATAGCTGTGTTGCATTTGAAAGCTGAACTGAAAGCAGATAAGTTGTATTCAGTCTATTCTGATGATATTGGGTGTTTTAATAGAGGCCAGTCCTGTGTGTAAAGTGTATTGGTTTGGAGCCAGGCTCAGAACTTTTTGCTCCAATACAGATATACTGGAAAAGCACCTCTTGTACTCAGAATGAGGCAGCCGTGCTCTGCCTTCATCTAATTGGAAAGCATTTTAACATTCCAGAACTTTGTACTAAGTGGAGCTCTGTTAGCACAGTATACCATGCATGCTAAGAGCATGGTAATGCTAAACTCTGCTGGGTTAAAACATATCAATAATTCATTAAAATAGCTTTTGTTATCTATATTCTAAATACCACTGGATGAAGGAGTAACTGTTCCAAAATACCTTTACTCAAAATGAGTAAAGGTATTTTGGGACATCCTCCTGGACTGTAGGGGAATATCAGGGTGAGCTGCTCAGCTGTCCAAATCACTCACTATTTTGTACATGGGGCAAACCTATGTGGTTGTGCACATAAATAGTTGTATTGTCTCAGTTCTATTATTAAAGTGTTTTGTATTTGTAGATTTTGAATGTCCCTGTGGTAGTGATTCGCAGGGAAATAGTTTGAGGGGGGGGGAAATGCCGTGTGAGCGTGTGAGCGTCGAATTGCGTGTTGAGAGCCCTGTTTGTCTAAAGAGCAAACTTAAACTACAAAGCAACTAATGAGAGTTATATAAATGAAGTTATTACCTGATGGTTCTCAGTTTGTTTTATCATCACTGCACTTTGTCAGTGCGCGCTGAGAGGGGCGGGGAGGAGGGACCAGGGCGGGGGGAGCGGGACATTTTTAACCGTGCATTAACCGGTGCATTAACCAGAGTCTGGTTAATGCACCGGGCCCGCGGCTCACCGCGTCTCACCGCGTCTCACCACGGGCAGTTCGGCTCTGGGCCGCACGTATTCCGCGCGTAAGCCGTCGGGGGGGACACGTTACGCACAGACGGAGACACCGGGACCGGAGTCGGTGCGTCTCAGAGGAGACGTGGCACCGGGACTGAGGCTCAGGACGTGCGTCCCCGGCCTCCACTCGCACCGTGCGGTCGGGAGCAGACGCGCCGTCCCCCCCTCCCCCTGCTCCCCCGGAGCAGGGGAAGCAGGGGGAGGGGGCGGCGCTGAAAACGCGCGGAGCCTGCATAAACTAAGCCACACAGACCGATTTTCTGGGCACAAAAAAAAAAAAAAAAAAAAAAAAACAAATCAGCGTGAGAAATGCCATGTGTGGCGTGTGAGCGTGTGAACACGTCGAATTGCGTGTGTCACACTCTCGATGTGTGAGCCTTGAGAGCCCTGTCCATAACATGGACAGCAAAACATGTGGCTGAATAAGACTTAAGGGTTATTGGGTTAAAACTGTAAATGAGCTGGTGTAGGTGTGACCAATAAAAGCCAGCACTTTGTTTTGTCATTAAAATTATAATTTATTAAATAACAATCAAAATAGCACCCCTTTTTTTTAAACAAGGACAGTGCAGGTACAAAATACATTAAAGAAACTATTTACATTAGAGCAACTCTAACAACATTTCATGAATGAAGCTTGTAGCCATTTGGCTAAACTGTCAGCCACCTCTGTCACGTTTCTCCCATGTGATCGTATCGTCAGCGTACATTTGTATTTCCACATCTGCACAAACAGTGGGCAATTCATTGATGTATAGGCAAAACAACAATGGGCCCCAAGACAGTTCCCTGTGGAATTCCTATGGTACAGGGCTTTAAGGACAAGAGTTTGCCATTAATACGGACACTCTGTGATCGTTCTGAAAGGCATGACTGCATCCATATTAAAGGAGAATTAACATTTTTTACTATCTGAGCCTTATCTCGGTAATAAAACAAGTTGTTTTACTCACCCATAGCACTTTGGTGTCATATGGAGCACTTCCGAGATGTTTTAGTTTAGCGATATCCGTTAACGTGAGTGCTCGGGGCATGACGTTGCAGTCACCAAAATAACACAAACTTTAGCACTTTTCAAATCATAGAAGCTCGATGTCTTAGTCTACACTTTCGTTTGAGTCAAAAGTGGCCTGTAATCCGAGATTTATCCATAGTTTGGAGTAGATGATGAGGACAGTCGCATGTGCGGAGTCACAGCTGATTTCGCTCTCAGCTCTCGGGACCCAAACATGAAAGGCAAAGCTGTAAGACGTTTGAACCATCGTGTTTGCAGTACCCACTTCAGTCAGGACCATTTTTTACCAGCAAAGGAAAAGAAAGAAGCCCAGCGGATTCAGCGCACGATTCTGAGAAGTAATGTGAAACCGATGGCTGTTCTCTGCTGCTCTTAAAACGGTCTCCGCTTCATTCTTTCCGTATCCATTCTGTCTCCTCATCCGTATACTCCTCTTCAGTCCTCAGTCCTCCATAAGTCCTCTTCAGCCTCAAAGTCCCAATCTTCTGCCATGTGTCACTCGCAACAGAAAAGTTCTGAGCGTCTTCTTATCTGCAAATCAGCTGTGACTCCGCACATGTGCACTGTCCTCCTCATCTACTCCAAACTATGGATAAATCTCGGATTAGAGGCACTATTGACTCAAACGGAAGTGTAGACTAAGACATCGAGCTTCTATGATTTGAAAAGTGCTAAAGTTTGTGTTATTTTGGTGACTGCAACGTCGTGACCCGATCACTCACGTTACGGATATCACTCATCTAAAAATTCTCCGGAAATGCTCCAAATGACACTAAAGTGCTATGGGTGAGTAAAACAACTTGTTTTATTACCGAAATAAGGCTCAGATTGTAAAAAACGTTAATTCTCCTTTAATAAGTTTCCAGTTAGATTAAATTTTAAAGTTTTGACAATAATACTGCATGATTTACAGTATCAAATGCTTTTTTTAAGGTCCAGGAATACTGCTGCAACCACTCGCCCTTTATCCAATTCACTTTTGACCTTTTCAATAAAATGACAGCGAGCAGTCTCTGTTGAATAGCTGCTCCTAAACCCGAACTGCATCGGGTGGAGTAGATTTTCTCTATTCAGATGTGCCACGAGTTTTTCTGCTACTATCGTTTGAATGACTTTAGAGGCAGCAGGCAAAATACTTATTGGCCTGTAGTTGTTGATCTCTTTTTTCGTCCACAGTTTTATGGATTGGGATCACTGTAGCTGTTTTACAGGCAGCAGGGAATATACTGTCTTTAAACAATTGATTGATAATAAAGGTGATAGGATATGTTACGTGATTTCTATATTGTTTTAGCATGGCATTATTAAGTAACATTTTGTCTTTTGCCTTGGAGTTAGAAAGAGATTAAATACAGTGGTACCTCACCTTACGAAATTAATTTGTTCCAGAAGTGGTTTCGTGAATTTTTCGTAAGTTGGGTAGCTATTTCAATGGAAAAACCCTGATCCGTTCCAATGTTTTTTTTTTTTATAGTGTAACATTTTTTTTTATATTGTAACATTGGTTCTGCGTCCTGATTGGCTAAGAGACTAGACCAGAACTAAACCAGGTCTAGACCAGGTCTAAACCTGGACTGGACCTGGACTAAACCAGAACGGGACCAGGATTAAACTACCACGTGCCGCTCTTTGCTGGTTTCGTGCGGCTGGTTTGTGGCTCGGGCTCCAGAGGACGCGGTCCGGGCGCCGCGGTTCTATCTCGTGCTCGCAGCCCCGGTGCCAGTCGTGAAGACCAGGACTAGGGGTTCTCCTCGCGTGGTGCGGTGCGGTGCTCCTCGCACCGGCTGGTTTGTGGCCCGAGCCATAAACCAGCCGGTGCGTGCTCCTTGCCGCACGGTGCCGTGCTCCTCGCCACGCTGCGCGGTGCCGTGCTCCTCGCTGCGCGGTGCGTTCATGTCTCCGCGCTGCTTCCGGAGTCGTGTCTCCCCCCACGCTTCACTATTTAATACATTTTGTTGAAAATCTTGCGTGTTCGGCGCTAGAGCTAAGAGGCCGAGAAAGCTGCTCTTTGAGCGGGGATAACAGCGGGGCGTCTGAGCGCGCATTATTCGAATTTTTGAGATTTCGCGTTTCGTAACTTGAATTTTCTTTCGTATCTAGAGACCAAAATTTAACGTGAAGGCGTTTCGTAACTTTGATTTTTCGTATGTAGGGTCTTTCGTAAGGTGAGGTACCACTGTAACTCTATGAACCTTTGCCTCATTAACACAGCTACATTTAAGGCCTTGGGAAATTTGTGATCACAGTGAGTGAAAACATCTGATAAACAAGACAATAAACGGTGACTAAAACATCACATATACCTGTAGCAAAAGTACAGTAAACTTGTATATAATACAAATAGGTAAAACACACAGTGTGTAGCGTAATAAAGCTCAAATGGTGTCATTTAAGCAGCAGTGTTGGTGTCATTTAAGTGTAATTTAAGCAGCAGTGTCATTGAGAGACGAAGGGCAGGGAGAGAGTTCAGCATCCTGACAGCTTAGTGGATGAAGCTGTCTTTCAGTCTGCTGGTCTTCTTTTTTTCTTTTGGAGTTCCAGGCATGAATCATTAAAATAACCATTCAAACACTTTGCTACCTCTGAGCTGTCTTGAGTTCCGCATGCAGTAGAAACTCTGTCTTTCCCTGTCTCCCTGAGCTATTCTTTCCCTGTTTACATCAGTAAATCAATAGTTCACAACTTTTGGGCATTCCCATTTGCCTCTTGGATATTGTCTAAAAAGTCATTTGTTCTTGCCTTCCTTAAAGGGACAGTGTGTAGGATTGATGGCGCATTGGTGGATGCTGGGTATTGCAATTCTGTTTCTAGCTACGGCAGACCTCGAGGGTCACCCGGGCGCCGTAACGCGGACAGCTTGGTGTACCCGGAGGTGGGTTCACCGGCAGCCGCACACGAACCGCGCACCCGGCGCTGTGCGCGGGTGGGGGGAATCGGGAACCGGACCGCGGAGGGCGGAGGTCGGTCTGAACCCGGGGTGCGGGCCCGGGGTGCGGGCCCGGGGTGCGGGCCCGGGGTGCGGGCCCGGGGTGCGGGCCCGGGGTGCAACAAAGCCCCAGCCGCGGTAGGTACTATGTCCTTCTTCTTTTCCTCTTAGATGAAGGTGCTTGCTCCTGCGATGTATGTGCGGAGTAAGTGTGATCCGGCAACATGCTTGTCGTTTATCCAAACTCGTACTATCTCGTTGTGTGATACCCACAAGCCCTTTGACAACTACTGTATAAAGAAAACGGCGAAGGCGGAGCCCAAATGTCCTTCTGCGGCTCTCGTATTCAAAATGGCTGCCTCTGCATGGGGAAGATCCCCCTTTTATGTGACTATATCTAAGTCCAAAAGAATACTTTGATTTCATGATGGAAGTGAAAAGGCTTGGAAAACAATGTATTTTTAATGGGAATCTTCAATTTCTGTAATTAACGGGTAAAAATCTTACACACTGTCCCTTAAACTGTGATGTGACTTTATTTCAAAACCTCTTATAATTTAAGTGATCAATGTTCAATTTAGATTTTAGAGACTTTTTAGAGCTGAATCCCTTTTTCTCATTAACTACCATAACATATTCAATTTTATAATATTTGTATTATTCCACTTGACAAGTTTTGTTTTTGTATACTTATCAATAATATACAATTAAACTAGTTAAACCCGGCTGTTTAAAAATGCTAAAACGAGCTAAAATGGCAACCATAAAAGTTCTTTAAAATAGAAAATTTAAAGTGGATAAAAGACCATGTGCTCCTGCTGTCCACTTTTAAAACCCTTTCCTCACGCCGCTGTGCAGGCGCAGTGATTACGTGCCTCTGGGATTGGAGGGGGTAAGTCATGTGACCTGTTATAGTAATGGGCTGGGGACGTACAGTTAAAAATAAGTTAAAAATAATAACTACAAACACAAAACCAACACACTCAGCCCCGCTCATGCCCTGTCACACACATCACAAAGATCAGGCAACACACTGAATCCAGGCTAGAGGTATATTGTGTCATCACGTTTCATAACTGAAGAGCAGCTTACGAGCTTAGGTCTAGATAGAAACACACCAGTCTAAATATAGCTCCATGGATCGAAATGGATGTACCTTAGGGCAAAAGATTGTGATGGAATATCCCGAGTCGATGAAGAATGAACTGTAAAGTTTTTATATATATCATTGGACTTCTTCCGTTGTGGTGAAGAGGGAGCTGAGCCAAAAGGCGAAGCTCTCAATTTACCGTCAATCTACGTTCCTCCCCTCACCTATGGTCATGAGCTCTGGGTAATGACCGAAAGGACGAGATCGCGGATACAAGCGGCCGAAATGAGTTTCCTCCGCAGAGTGGCTGGGCGCTCTCAGTCACACGGGAGGAGCTCGGAGTAGAGCCGCTGCTTCTCCACGTCGAGAGGAGCAGCTGAGGTGGCTCGGGCGTCTGTTCCGGACGCCTCCTGGACGCCTCCCTCGGGAGGTGTTCCGGGCATGTCCCACCGGGAGGAGGCCCCGGGGAAGACCCAGGACACGCTGGAGGGACTATGTCTCCCGGCTGGCCTGGAAACACTTTTGGGTCCCCCCAGAGGAGCTGGAGGAAGTGTCCGGGGAAGTGTCCGGGCTCAGTTGGTAGAGTGTTTGTCCACTGATCCAAAGGTTGGCGGTTCAAATCCTGCTCTTGACATAAGAAACATCAGTGGTTGAGCGGTCAGATCCACTGACCCACAGGTTGGTTGGTACGATTCCAGCTCCCACAGATGAACGCTGCCGTTGTGTCCTTGGGCAAGACACTTAACCTACCTCGCCCCCAGTGTCTGCGTACACTGGTGTGTGAATGTGTGTGTGAATGGGTGATTGGTTCCTTGTTGTAAAGCGCTTTGGGTGCCTTGAAGGTGGAAAAGCGCTGTATAAAGATGTGACCATTTACCATTTAGGAAGTCTGAGAGTCCCTGCTTAGCCCGCGGCCCGGCCCCGGATACGAGGAAGAAGATGGATGGATGGATGGATGGATGGAAGAGTACTGTTACTTACCCAAGTGGAAGTTAAACTGCTAGAAAAGTACTCTTAAAAGTAGAAATTCTTAAAAAAAAATGTACTCAAGTTGCCCAGGCCTTTCTGTGTGGAGTTTGCATGTTCTTCCTGTGTCTCGGTGGGTTTCCTCCAAGCACTCCAGTTTCCACCATCAACACAAAAACATGCTCCAGGTAAAATCCTCCAGCTGAGGTCCTGACCAAACCTGGCAATAAGATCATGGGGATGGGTCCCCAGGTGACTGAAAGACGAGCTGCCCACTGCTCCTGATGAATGGGTCAAATGCAGAGGAATCATTTCCCTACAGGGATAAATAAAGGATAAAAAAATAGTAAACATCATTAACACAAGCCCTAGTTGTCCTCTTTGGCTCTCACCACTGGTTTAATGCAATTCTCTTTTCACATTGGTGTCATTGGTGTCAACGTTTCACTGGAATTTCTGCGTAACTACTTTTTCTGCATTTTAGGTTTTGCACAGTTTTCCTAAATACTGTTGATGTGCGTTTAAAAGTTCAAGACTCCATGCACAGCTTCCAGGCGCTGGTAACAGCAGGAACATTCAACAATTCCAAAAAAACAGAAGGTTTATCACACACTTGCTTGACTTTATTCTTTATTTATTCTTTATTAGGCTAGAGCGAACAACGCGTTTCGCCTCTACAGCGTCATCAAAAAGGCGTCTTTCGCTCTAGCCTAATAAAAAACAAATAAAGAATAAAGTCAAGTAAGTGTGTGATAAACCTTCTCTTTTTTTTTGGAACTGTTGATGTGTTTGCACTCCTGTCTCACTTCTAAAACTTCAGTGTTTTATGTTACCCGAGCCTTCATTCCAACAAGGCCAAATCCCACATTTGTTTGATGCGAAAGCGCCTGAGTGTTAAAGGAAGTATTCATCATTCTTAGGTAATAGGTTTCTGTCTGCCTATTTTTTGCCTGGACTATTTTGAACTACAAAAGCTCTTCGCCTTAATATACATTGTTTATCACCAGGGTTATTAAACTTCCTGCGTGTCTGTCCTTTAAAAACGGGCATATTTTCAAAGTATGCATAAAAAAAGTTTATGGCATAACGGGAGTTTATCCTGGTTTCATCAAAGAAAAGGAGGACATTTTACAAACTGCTCTCCATCATGGACACTCCTGCTCACCCACCGCACCAGACCATAGAGGGACAGAGGAGCTCATTCTCCAACAGGCTCCTACAGCTCCACTCAAACAGTGAGAGATACAGGACGACATTCATACCATACTCCATACAAGTGTACAACAACTCACCTTATGTAACAGATAATACTCCCTACAAGTGTAAACAACTCACCTTATGTCACAGATAATACTCCCTACAACTGTACAACAACTCGCCTTATGTAACAGATAATACTCCCTACAACTGTACAACAACTCGCCTTATGTAACAGATAATACTCCCTACAACTGAATACAGCTGTGATTTGATATTTGATTGCTTATTTTTCTATTCTATTCTAATTTGTACATACAGTGGTCCCTCGCTCTATTGCGGTTCACTGTTTCGCCACATTTAGTCCTGGTCTAGACTAGGACTAGACCAAGACTAAATGTGGACTAAACCAGGTCTAGACCAGAACAAAACCAGGTCTAGACCAGGTCTAAGCCAAGTCTAAACCTAGACTGGACCTGGACTAAACCGGGACTGGACCAGGTCTAAACCAGGATTAAACCACCACGTGCCGCTCTTTGCTGGTTTCGTGCGGCTGGTTTGTGGCTCGGGCTGAGAGGACGCGGTCCGGACGCCGCGGTTCGATCTCATGCTCGCAGCCCCGGTGTACGTGCGGCTTCGCGCCGCTCGTGCTGCTCTGTCACGGATTTGACCACGATGAGGGGTGCATGTGTCGCGCACTTCTCCAAGGGGTTGGTGCGTGTCGTGTCCCTGGACGTGGCAGTGCCGTTGGATGAGCGCGGTGCTTCCTGCGGATCCAGTGACTCATGTCTCCGCTCCCCTCGTGTGTCCGGCGGGGCGTCCGGCGGAGCCCCCACGCTTCACTATTAATACATTTTGTTGAAAATCTATGAAAGGTTGAGTGTTTAAACAAGAGAGAAATGTGAGAAAAGGTTATTTAGCTATTTTTTTTAAATGACTCTTAAAACACAGAAAATTTAAATAAAATACAGCTTTTTAAAATTTACTAACAGTTACTATTTTAAAGCACTGAAAGTTCTGTTCTCCTTCAGGTTCTTTCGTTCTCTCGTTGACTGCTTGTTAGCATAGTTAGCATGTTTTGTGGCAAAGTGACGGCTGATATTATATTCTTTAAAACCGCTACAGTCTCTTGGCATGTCAGGCACACAGCAGCTGATAAGTATTCTGTGAAAAAATATTAACTTGTCCACTCCTTATTAAACACTCGACATTCTCTGTCCACTTTTCTTTTCTTAGCTCCGTTCGTCTTTACAGGAGGCTGAGGGGTGAAAGAGTAAAGCACAAACGTGGAGCAAAACACCTCAACAAAGGTCAATGTATCTAGTGCATCAGCTATTGGAAAATGCCAGAATTGCAGGGAAATTAAAACATTAAAACATTAACAAGGTTTATTAATATAATTTCTTCAAGTTTGGCCGGCCGGATTAAAAAGCTTAACGGGCCACATATAGCCCCCGGGCCGTAGTTTGCCCATGCCTGGTCTAGAGCTACAGAAACAGTGGCTTCTGGACCATCAGACATGTGAACATAACATTGACTCACCTGTATGTTTTAACATACATGTTATGTTTTAATGTCTGTCTTGTTGTGTGATTGCGATTTGATTTGTGTGCTGTTTATTTATTTATTTTTGAGCATGTTCTCATTTTCCTAATGTGACGACAGTTAATATTCACTGATCTTAAAGTTTTTGTCATGTGTGTGGGGGGAATGTCCTGCCATCAACCTGCCAATGGGATTATGGATGAAAATGAGCCTGTGTGGCTAAACTCTGGCACATTTACATGCTGCGCTAACACACGGTAATCAATGTGCACTGTTCCATATTCAATAAATAAACATTAACATAAACTTGTGTCTCCTCCGGTGCAGGTAGTCTCGTGGGTTTTATATTCCAAGTGCTCATTAAATATTCGGCTTCATCACAAACACACCTCGAGTTGTGTTTTGTTTCATTCACATGTTTAACAAACCCTGCATATTTAGGCTAAGTTCTTCACTCTCTCTGTTCCACCTTTTGATGTCATGCTATTTTCTGCCTGGACTGTTGTTATGTTAATACAGGAAGTGCTCCGCTGTGTTTTTAAACTCTTTCACTACAATTATTTGGACAGTTTCAGCCCTGGAATTGCCAATCTCTTCTCATTAAAAGGTAAAAGGTATGATTTTTAAGGTGGTAACAACATTCTAACATGGTTTAAAGCTCACAAGAGTCAGTTTTGTGTAATATAAGACCTTTAAAAATAAGATGAGTGAAGCGGTTATTGTCGTCTGGATATGGTTAAGGTTTATTTTCTTCCCTTGAGTGGTAAGGTTTTGAAAATAATAATAATGCAGGTATTCAGAACACACAGGAACACAAGGATGCTTTCCTTTTTTGTTGTCAGTTTTTAAACTTAGATTTTGAGAACAAAAAAAACAATGTCATATCAACATTTTTACAGCACACAGAATAAAATAAGACCACTAACATTTCCTACCATCAACATGAAAATACCACAGTCATTTCCATACGGCTGTCTTGGAACAGAAGTCAGTCGATGATTTTAGATGGTGTTAAATGGAAATTACATGTGGCACATACTGTTACCTGTATTTCTGAACTAGTGGTCTTGTACCACACTCTCATCGACTGAGAGAGGTTTCTAAAAGTGAAAAGACATTAACATAACATCATATAGTAAAAGGAGAAATTCAATTTGTCAACTGGACAAAGTTTATTTGGTCGAAAACGTTTCGCAGCTCATCCAAGTTGCTTCGTCAGTTCTGGTATTTCTTTTCCAGCTTTCTTACCAGTCCAATGATGTTTGGCTCGTAGTTGCTCTTAAGATGTGTGAAGAATCCCTCAGTCGTCCAGGTAGAATCCATGGTAAAAGGAGAAATTCAATTTGTCAACTGGACAAAGTTTATTTGGACCAGAACTGACGAAGCAACTCGGATGAGCTGCAAAAGGTTTTCGAACAAACTTTGTCCAGTTGACAAATTGAATTTCTCCTTTTACCATGGATTCTACCTGGACGACTGAGGGATTCTTCACATAACATCACATAGTTGTCCAGACCATGGTTATGCTATCATACTGCGTGAAAGTAATTTAGGTCAGTAACAAACCTTTACATGCAACCACACACATGCAGGAGGCTTTTTGTGGTACTATTTTATGACATGTATTATTAATATAATGTTATCATCCAAGACAGATTAATTTAAAAGAACTACCTGATGTGCCAAATTGCAATTATATATGACTGACCGCAGCAAAACAGGACACATCCCGGGGGCATTTTCTGACATATTCTGAAAGTGTAGATTCTAAGCTTTCCAACGATGCCTTACACATGGAAATCTGACCACATTTGAAGAAGTTGTGGCCATCTCAAAATAAAGATCTTGAGAAAAGCTCCTCTAAAGATCCTCTAAAGAACCTAAATATTATTATTATTATTAGGTGATACCATAAAAAGACTATTTCACAAATCAAATCAGAACATGATCCAACAAGAAAACAACACAGAGATGGGAAATATATCAATATTCACATCTTGTGGGTTTTTAACTAGGTTTTCAAGATTCAAGATTCAAGATTGTTTATTTGTCATATTCAGGATCAACACAAGGTCAACAATGCAATGAAATGTTTAGGATCAGTAGAACCGTTGACTCGCTGAGATAGTCAAGAAGTACTAATAACAGCAGTAATAGTACATGGTAAAAAAGTGTTGCAAAAGTTCAGGGGAAGAAGTAAACAATATGATAAAAATATAAAAAAAATATGTAATATAATGTAATAAAGATACAAGGTACAATGTACAAAGGTGCAGGTAGGATTAAATAAGGTGTAAGTATTTCACAGATTGCACATAATATGGTGTGGTGTAGGTGTTGCATGTGGATTTCATATTGCACATAGTATGGTGTAAATATTGCACATAGGTTATTGCACTGATTATTGCACAGGTAACAGTAGTTTAAGATAAGATAAGATAAGATAAGACTTTATTGATCTCACACAGGAGAAATTTACTCGCCACAGTAGCTCCAGGACAATTGGACAGGAGGGAAAAAGTGCATGCAGGCAGGGAGGGGATAAAGTAAGTAATAAATAGTGCAAATAGTAATATGTAATAATAATAATAATAATGGAAAATAGTAATAATGATAATAGTAACAACAAGCATCAACATGAAAAGGAGGATATTGCACGTCTGGCCTATATGTTAGAATTATACAGTCTGATGGTGGTGGGGATGAAGGATCTGCAGTAGCGCTCCTTCTTGCACTGGGGGTGCCTCAGTCGGCTGCTAAAGGAGCTGCTCAGCTCCTCTACAGTCCGGTGCAGAGGGTGAGAGGTGTCGTCCTTAATGGACATGAATTTGGCCAGTACCCTCCTCTCAGCCACCTCCTCTACACGGTCAGAGGCCAGCCCAGGACAGAGCTGGCCCTCTTAACCAGCTTATTCAGTCTTTTTCTGTCCCGTTCTGTGCTGCTCGGGGCCCAGCAGACGACAGCATAGAGGAGAGCAGAGGCCACCACAGAGTCATAAAAAGTCTTGAGCAGAGGCCTGCACACTCCAAAGGAACTCAGTCTCCTCAGGAGGTGGAGGCGACTTTGGCCCTTCTTGTACAGGGCGTCAGTGTTGTGGGACCAGTCCAGTTTATTGTTGAGGTGAACACCCAGGTACTTGAAACTGTCCACAGTCTCTATGTCCTGCCCCTGGATGTTCACCGGTGAGTGAGGTAGTGGTCTCCTCCTGAAGTCGATCACCAGCTCCTTTGTCTTACTAGTGTTAAGGCACAGGTGGTTGCGCCCACACCAGTCTACAAAGTCACTGATGACCGAGCGGTACTCCAGCTCGTTCCCCTCTGACACACAGCCCACAATGGCCGAGTCGTCGGAGAACTTCTGGAGATGGCAGCTGTCCGTGTTGTATGTGAAGTCCGAGGTGTATATGGTGAAGAGGAAGGGTGAGAGGACAGTACCCTGGGGGGCCCCCGTGCTGCATACTACCACCTCTGACTCACAGCTGCGCAGCCGCACGTACTGTGGACGGTCAGTGAGGTAGTCGATGGTCCAGGCAGCGAGATGTCCATCCACTCCCGCGTCCTCCAGCTTCCCCCGCAGCAGCGCCGGCCTGATGGTGTTGAAGGCGCTGGAGAAGTCAAAGAACATGACTCTCACAGCACTCCCGGCGGTCTCAAGGTGGGTGAGCGCCCGCTGCAGAAAGTAGATGACGGCGTCCTCTACTCCTACGTTTGGCTTGTAGGCAAACTGCAGCGGGTCCAGGGTGGGGCTCACCACAGAGCGGAGCTGGCTGAGGATCACCCTCTCCATGGTCTTCATGAGGTGGGAGGTCAAGGCGACTGGTCTGTAGTGGGCCGGTTCCCTGGCGTTTGTTGTTTTGGGAACCGGGACCACGCAGGAGGTCTTCCACAGGACGGGGACCTTCTCCAGGCTGAGGCTCAGATTGAACATGTAGCAGAGAACCTTACAGAGCTGGTCTGCACAGGTTCTCAGCAGCCTGGGGCAGATACCATCAGGTCCTGCGGCTTTCCTCTGCGTGAGTCGTCTGAGCTCCCTCCTCACCCCGTCCGGTGTGATGGAGAGGGGGGAGAGGGGGGGGGACTGGGGTGGACTGCGGGGGGTGGTGGTGGTGGGGGGTGGAGGGGGGCTGGTGCTGGGTTGAGTCCGTGTGAGGGGAAGGGGGTATGCCTACTGGCCCGGGGAGGTGTGAAGAGGAGGGGGGAGTCGGCAGAGGGGCAGAGGGGGTGGGGGGCGCATTAAACCTGTTGAAATAACGGTTTAATTCGTCCGCCCAGCGCTGATCACCATCAGCTGTCCCTCTGCCACTCTGTCCAAAACCAGACATGCTCCTCAGTCCTCTCCACACGCCCCGTGCGTTGTTTTGGGCCAGCTGCTCCTCCATCCTCCTCCCATAGTCCTTCTTGGCCCGTCGGATCCTCCACTGAAGCTCTCTCTGGACCCTTTTCTGCTCCTCTCTGTCCCCTGAGCTGAAAGCCCTTTTCTTCTGGTTCAGGAGGGCTTTAAGCTCAGGGGTGACCCAGGGGTGGTTGTTGGGGAAACACCGTACCCTCCTGGTTGGCACAGTGTTCTCCACGCAGAAGTTGATATAGTCTGTGATGCAATGGGTCAGGCCGTTGATGTCGTCTCCATGAGAGTCAGTGAAAATGTCCCAGTCAGTGTTCTGGAAACAGTCTCTCAGACTCTCACAGGCCTCCTGAGTCCAAAGCTTCACAGACCGCTTCCGCACAGGTTCTTTCCGCACCCTGGGTGTGTATTGCGGGAGCAGGTAGACCAGACAGTGATCCGAGCGGCCGAGCGGGGGGGAGGGGGCGGAGGTGTAGCGTCTTTGATATTGGCGTAAAACAAGTCCAGAGTCTTATTGTCTCTCGTGGGGAAAGTGACGTATTGGGTGAATGTGGGGAGAGTAGTGGAGAGAGATGTATGATTAAAATCCCCAGTGATCAGAAATGAGGCGCGCGGGTGACGTATCATCATATCATTAACGGCGCTGTGGAGCTGTTCGCATGCTGCCGCACCATCCGCCGATGGAGGAATATACACACAGAACACAATAATGTGTGCAATTTCTCTGGGCAGATAGTACGGCCGCATACCCACAGCGAGCAGTTCAATGTCCCGGGTGCACAGCTGGTGTTTTACGTGTACATTCCCGGGGTGGCACCAGCGTTCGTTAACGAAGAAGATAAGTCCTCCTCCTCGTGTCTTCCCGCTCCCCGACACGGTCCGGTCCGCGCGCCTCAAAGTAAATCCGTCCAGCGAGATTACATTGTCCGGTATATTCCCATTTAGCCATGTTTCGGAAAAACACATCAGACTGCAGTCCCGGAATTGTCTCTGATGTCGGGCCAGCGCGACAAGCTCCTCCACCTTGTTGTTAAGCGAACGCAGGTTCCCCGTTATCACCTTGGGTAGTCCGTTCGGTGAATACGGCCTCCGGTTCCTACGTCCGCCCCTGCAGCCTCTCCTCTTTCTCCGTATCTCCGCTGGGACCTCCGGTTTCCCCGCGTGGAGTAGAGAAGGGCCCCGTAGATCCAGGAGCTTGTCGCGCGTGTATATCTCCTGGCGCAGATTCATTAAAAGTTTAAAAACACTACAGCTAACAGTATAGCTGTAGTGAGAGTAGGCTTCCCAGGTGCGCGACTGCGCCCTGTTTCACCTACTCTAAAGAAAAAGCAAGAAAAACGACTATATACAAGTAAAAAGAGGAAAAAAAGAAAAGTAGGGACGGAGCTACACCTGCACGCAGCTGGTCTCACCAGCGCCATCTTGGATAACCAGTTTACAGTGAGGTAGTGACAAACATGATACATTCATACAGAGCAGCAGCAGTAAACATACAGGGGGTCCTCGGGTTACGACGGTCTCGGGTTACGACGTTTCGTGGTTACGAACGCGCCCCCATTAAAAAAAATATGTATATATTACGCGTCATTCCGTCTTACGCGGTTTAGCGTGGTAGGAGATGTAAACAAACGCGAACGACGCGCGGCGCACGGCGGAAGAATACGCTCTGTTGTGGTTGTAGGGCGGAGAAGACGGCCTCGTGTGCGTGCCCAATGTGGGCGGAAGTACCTGATGTGGCTCTGATCTGCTCCTATGAAAGCGACAGTGATAACCAAGCAGCGTAGTGGTCTAATTATTGAGATGGAAAGGTTATTGGTGCTTTGGTTGGAAGATCAAAGGCAAAATCCGGTTTACGACGAAATTCGGGTTACGACGTGTCTTAAGAACGGATCAACGTCGTAACCCGAGGACCCCCTGTACTATGTTTTTGATGGAACAACTTTTAATATTTTATCAAACCATTCAATGCGCCCTGTTGAATACACCAAGGCAAATGATACAACACAATGATGCAGTATGAGTGTGTTACATTTTGATAATAATGTTTTGGGTTTGACTATATTTGTGCTTTAAACTATTTTTTTTAATATACAATTGTCTTGTCTGTGATAGATTTATATTCTACCGAACTGTGGGAAAACTCTACTGCTGCATCCCCAGTTTTGACAATTTGTCTGTACTGCTCAGCCCTAAGGAGGAGGTGGCAGGTTGGACAGAGGAGGAGGTGGCAGGTTGGACAGAGGAGGAGGTGGCAGGTTGGACAGAGGAGGAGGTGGCAGGTTGGACAGAGGAGGAGGTGGTGGCAGGTTGGACAGAGGAGGTGGCAGGTTGGACAGAGGAGGAGGTGGCAGGTTGGACAGAGGAGGAGGTGGTGGCAGGTTGGACAGAGGAGGTGGCAGGTTGGACAGAGGAGGAGGTGGCAGGTTGGACAGAGGAGGAGGTGGCAGGTTGGACAGAGGAGGAGGTGGCAGGTTGGACAGAGGAGGAGGTGGCAGGTTGGACAGAGGAGGAGGTGGTGGCAGGTTGGACAGAGGAGATGGTGGCAGGTTGGACAGAGGAGGAGGTGGCAGGTTGGACAGAGGCGGAGGTGGCAGGTTGGACAGAGGAGGAGGTGGCAGGTTGGACAGAGGAGGAGGTGGGCAGTGGGCAAAGTGTGGCAGGTCTCCAAATGTGTCCCCATGTCAACTCTTCTTATTGTTTTGTCACACGTGGGCAGTGTTGTACCTGAACGCGTTCACTGAACGATAGTTCATGAACGCATTTATATTTTGGGAGAACGTGAACTGATCGCTCTGTTACTGCCTGATGAACGAACTGTGAACGAGTTCATTCTGGTGTGAACGACACGCGCTATCTATTTAACTTTGTTCAATAGGGTCTCAGATTTCTGTAGTGTTCCAGGCGAAAACCCGCGGGAAAACATTTAATTTGGAAACAACACCAGCGTTGCATCGCCGCATGCATCACTGAAGCGAGACAGAACAAAAAAGGCAGCGTGGAGACATGGAGACGACTGTAGCAGGAGCAGCAAGGATTCGTCATATGAACATTTCAAAGAGCTCTGACAAGGTCGGTGAGGAAGGGAATAACCTCACATTTATGTGCAAACTGGGGAAAATGGGGAAATCCTGTTGCCTAAATGTTATTGTGATGCTGGTTGGATAAGGATGTGAAATTGGATATGAAGATGGAATCTAACACATGGTTTGATTGTTAAAACTGATATAATAATTGCTGTCTGTGGTTATTTATGGGCTTTGGCAATGATATTGAAAATAATAGCTCGCAGCTATTATTGGGGAAAAAAAGAACTATGAACTAGTTCATTTTTTGGAACTATGAACGAACTACTAACTATAAACAATTATGAACTATGAACAAACTAGTTCATTTTGAAATGTGTGAACTGAACTTTGAACTAGTTCATGTAGAAAATTAACTTTCCCAACACTGCACGTGGGACAGTGGAAATGTGACATATTTCTGCATCTTTTGGTCTGGGAGGAAATCAACAGAAGGTTGAATTTGTCAATGATTAACAAGATACATGAGCACATGAAAACACAGACACAGACTGGAGTGTGTGAAGGAGAAGATAAGATCAGCTGGCCCAAAACAACGTACGGGGCGTGTGGAGAGGACTGAGGAACATGTCTGGTTTTGGACAGAGTGGCAGAGGGACAGCTGATGGTGATCAGCGCTGGGCGGACGAATTAAACTGTTATTTCAACAGGTTTAATGCGCCCCCCACCCCCTCTGCCCCTCTGCCGACTCCCCCCTCCTCCTCTTCACACCCCCCCGGGCCAGTAGCCACATCCCCCTCCCCCTTCACACGGACTCAACCCAGCACCAGCCCCCTCCACCCCCAACTACCACCACCCCCTGCAGTTCACCCCAGTCCCCCCCTCACTCCCCCCTCTCCATCACACCGGACGAAGTGAGGAGGGAGCTAAGGCGTCTCAGGCAGGGGAAATCCGCAGGACCTGATGGTATCTGCCCCAGGCTGCTGAGAACCTGTGCAGACCAGCTCTGTGAGGTTCTCTGCTACATGTTCAACCTGAGCCTCAGCCTGGAGAAGGTCCCCGTCCTGTGGAAGACCTCCTGTGTGGTCCCGGTTCCCAAAACAACAAACGCCAGGGAACCGGCCCACTACAGACCAGTCGCCTTGACCTCCCACCTCATGAAGACCATGGAGAGGGTGATCCTCAGCCACCTCCGCTCTGTGGTGAGCCCCACCCTGGACCCGCTGCAGTTTGGAGTAGAGGACGCCGTCATCTACTTTCTGCAGCGGGCGCTCACCCACCTGGAGACCGCCGGGAGTGCTGTGAGAGTCATGTTCTTTGACTTCTCCAGCGCCTTCAACACCATCAGGCCGGCGCTGCTGCGAGGGAAGCTGGAGGACGCGGGAGTGGATGGACATCTCGCTGCCTGGACCATCGACTACCTCACTGACCGTCCACAGTATGTGCGGCTGCGCGGCTGTGAGTCAGAGGTGGTAGTCTGCAGCACTGGGGCCCCCCAGGGAACTGTCCTCTCACCCTTCCTCTTCACCATCTACACCTCGGACTTCATATACAACACGGACAGCTGCCATCTCCAGAAGTTCTCTGACGACTCGGCCATTGTGGGCTGTGTGTCTGAGGGGAACGAGCTGGAGTACCGCTCGGTCATCAGTGACTTTGTGGACTGGTGTGAGCACAACCACCTGTGCTTAACACCAGTAAGACAAAGGAGCTGGTGATCGACTTCAGGAGGAGATCACTACCTCACTCACCGGTGAACATCCAGGGGCAGGACATAGAGACTGTGGACAGTTTCAAGTACCTGGGTGTTCACCTCAACAATAAACTGGACTGGACCCACAACACCGACGCCCACAACACCGACGCCCTGTACAAGAAGGGCCAAAGTCGCCTCCACCTCCTGAGGAGACTGAGGTCCTTTGGAGTGTGCAGGCCTCTGCTCAAGACTTTTTATGACTCTGTGGTGGCCTCTGCTCTCCTCTACGCTGTCGTCTGCTGGGCCCCGAGCAGCACAGAACGGGAAAGAAAAAGACTTGTGGCTGAGAGGAGGGTACTGGCCAAATTCATGTCCATTATGGACGACACCTCTCACCCTCTGCACCGGACTATAGAGGAGCTGAGCAGCTCCTTCAGCAGCCGACTGAGGCACCCCCAGTGCAAGAAGGAGCGCTACCGCAGATCCTTCATCCCCACCGCCATCAGACTATAATTCTAACATATAGGCCAGACGTGCAATATCCTCTCTTCCATGTTGATGCTTGTTGTTACTATTATTATTACTATTTTTATCAAACTAGACCACCTGGGGCTTCAGACCTCACTCTGTAATTGGCTGCTGGACTTCCTCAGTGAGAGGCCACAGGCAGTGCGGGTCGGCAGAAACACCTCAAGCTGCATTAGACTGAGCACAGGAGCCCCCCAGGGCTGTGTGCTCAGTCCGATGCTCTTCACTCTGCTGACCCACGACTGCTCACCAGCGTTCAGCACCAATCGCATAGTGAAGTTTGCGGACGATACGACTGTGGTGGGTCTCATCTCTAATAACGATGAGACAAACTACAGGAGTGAGGTGAGCCTTCTGACCCAGTGGTGCAGCAATAACAATCTCCTTCTGAATGTTGAAAAGACCAAGGAGATTGTTATTGACTTCCGGAGAGGCCCCACCCAGCACCCCCAACTGTCCATCAATGGTGCTGCTGTAGAGAGGGTGAGCAGCACCAAATTCCTGGGGGTGCACATCAGTGAGGACCTCTCCTGCTCGGACAGTGAATACTGCATCACTGGCAAAGAGGGCTCAGAAGCGCCTCTATTTCCTCCGCAAACTGAGGAGAGCTGGAGCCCCTCCACCCATTATGACCACCTTCTACCGAGGCACCATTGAGAGCGTCCTGACCAGCCGCATCACTGTGTGGTACGGGAGCTGCACTGAACAGAACAGGAAAGCCCTGCAGCGCATAGTGAATGCAGCTGGGAGGATCGCTGGTGTCTCTCTCCCCTCCCTCCTAGACATTTTTAACACCCGGCTCACCCGCAGAGCGTCCAGCATTGTGGGTGACCCGAGCCACCCCGCACATAGCCTGTTCAGCCTCCTGCCCTCGGGGAGAAGGTACCGGAGTCTCCGGGCCCACTCCACCAGGCTTTCAAACAGCTTCATCCACCAGACTGTCAAACAGCTTCATCCACCAGACTGTCAGGAGGCTGAACTCACACCTGAACTCCCACCTTACCCATCTCCCACCCCCCCACCCCCCATATTGGCATAACCTGTATTCCATAAAAGACATATCACTCTAGACACTTTAAAAAACTGCTGCTAAGGACGACTGTTGCACTGTTGCACATTTACATTTACTACTGGATTTTACTCCTGTTGCACTGTTGTTTACTACTGTTATTGCACACTTACATTTACTACTGGAATTTTTAGTACTGTTGTTTACTCCTGTTATTGCACTAGAATTACTACTGTTGCACATTTATTATTATTATTATTATTTTATCTTAACTCCTATGCACATTCTACTGCACATGACCAACTCACTGCTGTATCTTCCACTGCACATTTTGATGCACACTGCACACTTTGGACATCTGTATATAGCAGGCCTGGACTGGCCATCGGGCATACCGGGCATTTTCCCGGTGGGCCGACAGTCCTCGGGGGCCGGGGCCGATGCTGTTTTTATTTTTATTTTTTTATTTATTTTTTTTACCTAGAGCCCGGTCACCGGCCCACAATTTAAAGGAGGCGGCCCATTGGTCCATCGTCAATATAGACAGTGGACTAAACCAATCAGGATATAGAAGCTTACGAGAGCGGTCCCGCCCCTTTCCCTGCGCTGATCCGCGCCAGTTTCATAATCGGAAAAGCGCAAGAAAGGAGGTGCAGAGAATTAGCGGGCGAAAACATTAAAAAGCCTCACTCTGGAAGGGCTGGAGCCTCCATGTCCTCTGCAGCCCAGGCTGAAGAGGGACAGGGAGAGGAGCCGCTGCAGTCACTGTTTACTTGCGTTATTGAAAAAAAAAAAGTACTGCAGCTTACAGCACAACATGCGCCAGATTCTTTTAAACCCGCCTGCTCCATCTCCGCGCTCCCCCCAAACCGTCCGGACCATGGCCACAGACGAGCTCTCACTCCAAACTGAACCGGCGCCTGTTCATCGGGGACGGGGCCGCGGGGAGCCGGTGGCCGTGGACCTGGCGTCCCACAAACCCAGCACCGAGAGCGCGGGCTCGGAGCTGGGGGCGAAGCTGCAGCGGCGCGGGGAGCTGAACGAGGGCCGCGGAGAAGTGCACATGAGCAAAGTGTTCAACCCCTACACCGAATTCAAGGAGTTCTCCCGAAAACCGGTCAAAGACATGGAGAAGATGTTCAAAACGTGAGTGTGCCGTGCCGGGTCTGTGCGTAAGACGTGTGTGGGCAAACTGTGCGTAAGGCCGTGGAGATAACAGACTGACACCCACCCAGACCTCAGTTAGTTATTACCTGGTTTAGATTCGATTTAGATCTGGTTTATAAATGGTTTACGCATAATGGAGAGAGAACTTTTGGATGATAATAATTATGACTCACTGACTGCAGTGTTTCTGATAATTCGCATATTGTGTGTTTCGGAGCTAAATCGCACTCTGTACACGAGCTCCGGAGAAAGGGACGTGTCCGACACAGCCGGCGCTACGAGGGGGCGTTTGGTGGCGACGCCCCCTCACGTAATCAGTCCCGCCCCCTCAGATGTGAGAGTTGCGCTGTGTTGCGCATTGCCCAATTGCGCTGTGTTTGCGCTTGTGGTGGAGGGCTATGTGGCGTTAATGTACTGTCTCTTAGCGTTGCTCAGATCATTTGTTGGCTTGGTTTTGTGGTGTGCAGGAGATCACTTGACCGAGGGTCTACGTTCAAATAATAATAATAATAAACAAAACTCTCATCACTTTTTACTCTTACTCAGTTAGTCTCATACAAAGGTGTAGTCTAAATACGCAAGCTCTCGAGGAGCGCGCCTGACCCATTACACACGCAAGGAGTGGGATATGTGTGTGTGTGTGGGACGCGACCCCGCCCCCTGTGATAAACTCATCGCCCCCTTAATATTTTATGTCTGGCGCCGGGCCTGGTGTCCGGAACCTGTCCCGAAGGTCTCACGAACGTGTCATGTGTCCAAGTAGAAGTTAAAAGTCCATTTTCATATCCTTTAGTGTCCTGCAGTGCCATTGCCATGTGTATGTGATATTTTACTGATCCGTTCCCAGTGTGGACGTGGTATTTTTTTTTTACCCAGTAAGAAAAATATCCTGCGTTGCGTTGCCGTGTGGATGTAGCCTTAAGCGACCTTAAGTGAGAGCATCGTTACTTCCGCTCAGCCATCTTGCCTTGTGTCGTGCTGCCTTAGTATGAGATTTATCTGATCATTATCAAAAATAAAAATGTTACCTAAAGATACTAAATGTTTTGATGGTTTAGATAGTTCCACAGTTTTTCCAGGTACTTCCCAATATTTTTATTTTTAATTTAGGTTTTCTATTTATCACTTAATAAACTGTAATAATCTGTCCCTCTTCCTGTCTAGTCGAGCCAGGCTGTTGAGTCCAGAGCCTGTTAGAATGCAAGAATTTTTAAATCACCTCCCAAAGCAAGATGCTACAAACCCTGTAGTGAAGAAGGTGTTTCCCCTCGGCCAAGACGTAACAATAGTAAAATACATTACTTTCAGGAACACAATCATAAATTAGGCTGTTGTGCTCCGCTAATTATGAGGGGCCGTTCTGAGCCAAAAATGCCAGGGCCGTTTTTTTGTCCCAGTCCAGCCCTGGTATATAGTATAGGTTATTTATTATGTTGCACTGTTTTAAGATTTTAGACCGTAGACTTTAGTTTTAACTTTAGATCTCTGTCTTAGATAGTTTTTGTTGTGTTTTGTCTTCATATTGTATTTTGTACACTGTCTTTTTGCACTTGGCCAGAGAGAAACAAAATTTCGATTCACTGTATGTTGAACACATATGGCAGAATTGACAATAAAGCTGACTTTGATATCTTTGATATCTTTATTATTACTTACTTTATCCCATTCCTGCCTGCATGCACTTTCTTTTCTTGTCCAAATGTCCTGGAGCTACTGTGGCAAGTAAATTTCTCCTGTGTGAGATCAATAAAGTCTTATCTTATCTTATTGATCTCACACAGGAGAAATTCACTTGCCACAGTAGCTCCAGGCAGTTTAGTGCAAAGAACGTTAGAACAAAAACGTGCATGCAGACAAGATAAGTAATAATAAAATAAGTAAATAAGAGAATATAGAAGAAAAAAAATGATGACCAGGATTCATCTGTTTCAATTCAAGCCAAAGTTTATTACCCTCATCTCTAACACAAAGAAGCACTGGACTAATACATGAATCTTTCCCTACATGATGTTGTGGTACTGTAGGTCTTACGAGTCAGGCGGTCTGCTCAGCCCCATTGTCCCTGGCCCTTTATATAGACACAGAAAGATTAGGGTACAGTGGTCCCTCGCTCTATCGCCGTTCACTTTTCGCGGCCTCACTGTTTCGTGGATTTTTTTTTTTTTTTTTAGTGTTATAGTGTTTTTTATTGTGTTCTGCGTCCTGATTGGCTAAGAGACTGTAGACCTTTGCCGATTGATAGATGGGGGGGGGCCAGACTGGAACTAGATCAGGACCAGACCGGGACTAGACCAGGACTAAACGTGGACTAAACCAGGTCTAGACCAGAACTAAACCAGGTCTAGACCAGGTCTAAACCTGGACTGGACCTGGACTAAACCGGGACTGGACCAGGTCTAAACCAGGATTAAACCACCGAGTGTGGCGCTTTGCTGGTTTCGTGCGGCTCTTGCATTCGTTTGTGCGTGTTCGGTTTGTGGCTCGGGCTGAGAGGACGCGGTCCGGGCGCCGCGGTTCAATCTCGTGCTCGCAGCCCCAGTGTACGCGCGGCCTCGCGCCGGTCGTGCTGCTCTGTCACGGATTTGACCACGATGAGGGGTGCACGTGTCGCGCACTTCTCCAAGGGGTTGGTGCACGTCGCGTCCCGGGACGTGGCAGTGCCGTTGGATGAGCGCGGTGCTTCCTGCGGATCCAGTGAATCATGTCTCCGCTCCCCTCACGCGTCCGGCGGGGCTCCCGGAGCTGTGCCCCCCCCACACACACACTTCACTATTAATACATTTTGTTGAAAATCTATGAAAGTTTGAGTTTTTAAACAAGAGAGAAATGTGAGAAAACATTAATTCCAGTCTGAGAAAAGCTTAGAATGTGTGTGGTGAGGCATTTACAGCCTTAAAACATGGAGAATAATTGTAAAATATAAAGTTGTCCTACTTCGCGGATCTCTTTTATCGCGGGTTATTTCTGGAACCTAACCCCCGCGATAAACCAGGGATTACTGTATTGCTGAAATGTTCAGTCCCAATTCAAGCGACACGTCATGACAGGCGGTCCGTTCCCGTGCGATATAAGAACTTTCCATGAATTTCACCAGAGTTTCACTGTAATCGTTAACTTTAAAACAAGATTACATAGCAAATGTGGACAAGCACACACCACACAAAAACACACCGCAGTCATTATTTGATTTAATAAGTGACTCACTGAGGTGTGTGAAATGCATGTGCTTGCAGTGAACAATAACAATAGCTGCGTCTGTAAATAAAATACTGAAGTATGATATGAATGTATGAATAAACAGTAAACTGTGTCTGTGTGTGAATGCTAAAATATTTCCTCAAGACACAGACCTTTGAATGTGATGGCCCTTTTCACATGCACATCAACATGTTTTTGGAGTTTCCCTCTTTGGCTCGGTTTGTATTTGGGGCAAAAGGGGCAATGAAACAGCTTGAAACGACCTGTGCAGCCACTTTAAAGCCCTCACTTTTAAAGATCCCATGACATGGTACTTCTTGATGCTTTTATATGGCTCCTTAATGGTTCCCTAATACTGTAAATGAATCCTTCTTCAAAATCAACACTCAGTGCATGAGAAACAGAGATAAGATGAGAAAGAGTAATTTTTCTCACTCAGAACACTCTATAATGGGCGTTGTTGCTTGAATGCAAATGAGGAGAAAAGAGCTGGCCAATAGTAGAGGGTGGGGGCATGGCCAAACGCTCCGCTCTCCGCTGTCAGCCCGCAGCTGATCCATTTCCTTGTTTTTGCACGGGGGGAGAGATTTGAAGCGTTCCATTGAAAAATAAACACATTTCCACAGAAAATAAAATTAAACCACTGCTGTTCAAAGGTCCAGAGGCTCAGATAAAGGACTTCCGAGCCTAGAAACACTCTCACGTGCCTCCAGGTAAATAAAAAAATGCATTTCGCATTGCCTAGCGCATTCGCAGTCCAAACTCTCTGGGCGTGATTTACAGAGACGCTGAGTACAGACAGACGGGGGTGGAACTGCATTTGCATTTCTTTTTTCGAGCTGACGTCAATAAGTTTCCTTGTTCAAACTCGCCCGTTTGAGCTCCGATTTTTTGTAACGCAGAAAAGGATCGCAAATGCTCAGTTTAGACATTTCACAACTTTTAACCATGGGGGGGGGCTAAACAGGGTAGGGGAGCTCACATTAACGTTCAAAAACCTCAGAAAGTGAAAATTTCATGTCATGGGACCTTTAATAATGGAGTGATGCATCTACCTAACACAAAAAAGGAATGTTATGTTATTGTAGACCATGTGAAGGGAGTTATTGAAGAGCTTCGGACTGATTTTGTGACAGAGCTGGTCTCCCCTTTCTCTCACAGTATGTCCACTCTGCGTTGTGTTGAGTAGAATGAAGTTTGTGACCTGGTTTTTGCTTTTTATTGCTGATGCTCTGCCTCCGGACATTTGCAAAAGAGGGCGACAGCGAGTGCATATTTTACACAAGTATACTTTCAAGAATACAAAATAGTGTCATACCTGATGGTGAAAGAAAAGAAAACAAAACAAAACAATATCAGGCACGGAGAGAGTCGGGCGCATCACAACTGTCAAACACAGGTAGACCACGTTTCAACTTTTGCACACAGGATTTGTCTAACTTACTTGCAAATAAAACTACCTGGGCAAATGCACAACGGAACTCGTGCTGTACATAACATATCGGGACAACACAGTGACAAACATACCCCAATGTACTTAGCAAATAAACAAAACAACAACAAAAACAATGCATAGAAGACACCACATACCTCTGCCTCTGGACATTTGCAAAAGAGGCAAATGGGTTTTTCGCCGCTCTTACCCACTGGGTTGGCCGGACTGTCACTGGTGGAGTGAAAAAGTTTGTTATTTTAATGGTTTTCTATTGCAAAATGTGTGTAGAAATGTCTTGCATATTCACCACAGGCTTAATAAACCTACCGACACCATCAACAAATCTTCAACTAACAAGGTCGACAAAGGATGTAACTATAAAAGTAAAAAAGACTTACTGTTACAGCCCTTATTAGCTAAAGGACACCACTAAAATAAAACAGACACTGAGACAGGGAGTCAGATGTTTGGTTAGTTTATTTTGAAGCCAAAGGGTGTACATAAAACGCTGGGAGCCGTGCCAGTTGTGCCAAAGAAACTAAATTAAAGTATAACAATACAGGGGCCTAACAGAAACCCTGGGCTAAGAAAGGAAATAAGTCAAAAGCCTTAACTAACTGATCTATAAAATGTTTGAATACTATAAAACAACAAGGGTGGCAACAACCGATAAACCTAGTGTGTGTAAACCAACAGCAGTACAACAATTAAACAAAGTCAAATAACGACAACCATTAAGAGCAAAACTAATGTTATGGTAATGAATAAAACAGAAGGAACTTGTTAACTCGCATTGATTCTACAATTAGAATAAAAAATCTATTTGATGTAGATATTAGCATAGAGAGAGATGTGTGCAGTTCAAATGTTAGAAAGTATTAACTGCTGAGACAAAAAAACGGCCCTGGAATTTTTGGTTTAGACCGGCCCCTCATAATTAGTGGAGCACAACGGACTAATTTATGTTTGTGTTCAGCGAAGCAAAGTATTTTACTATTGTTAGTTCTTGGCCGAGGGGAAACCTGGGCGCAACATTTAAAGGAAAAATACCAAAACCACCAGGAAACTCACAGTAACTACACATTCAATGCTTTCTTTAAAATGCATCTTGTGCACAAGGTCAGGAGCACATGAGCTGCACCCCAGGCAAAATTCTTATGGAAACGAAGCGTAAAAAAAACAAAAATTTTTCTCATCGAATCTACACGATTCACGTAGGTCACCTGTTTTGGCTTCAAAACGGAGAATGAGCGATTTTCATGCCTGTCCATCACCTAAAAGTCCCGGTATTATCCTCACATTACTACCTGCTGACCTGCTGTGCCTGTGCTACGCTTCCCTGGTCACTCTGTCCCTCGGGTTCCCTCGGGTTCTCTCGGGTTCCCTCGGGTTCCCTCGGGTTCCCTCGGGTTCCCTCGGGTTCCCTCAGGTTCCCTCAGGTTCCCTCGGGTTCCCTGTCCACAGTCTCTGGCTGCTCCTCTCTCTGTCCACCTTCAGCCTGCAGAGGACGTGGAGGCTCCAGCCCCTCCAGAGAATATGTCTGTTATTTTAGAACATTTTGCAGTGTCTATAGTGAGATTTTTTTATCTTTTAGCCCAGGGGTGTCCAAACTTTTTTCATCAAGGGCCACATATCTAAACACAGACGAAGCAGAGGGCCGATCGAGGGCCACAGACTGGTGCTCAGGACAGTCAGTAATTGAAATATGCATGTTTAACACGTTAGAATGAGCTTCAGTCCTTTATTCGTGCCAAGATCCTCAAAACCACACAATAAATATTAAATATTGTCTTATCAAGGTAGATTTTAAAAAAAACTTGCAGTCAAAAGTTCTGCTCAAGGTAATTTGGGCCAATTCACCTGGAAGCCTGAGGGCCAAGAAAAATTTGTCTGAGGGCCGCATTTGGCCCACGGGCCAGACTTTGGACATGCCTGTTTTGGCCCGTAACTTCTCCACACCCCCTTTCTGCCGCTTCTCCATGTTTCCACCTCAACACTGAAACTGGCGGGATCAGTGCAGCGAAAGGGGCGGGACCACTCTCGTAAGCTTCTATATCCTGATTGGTTTAGTCTAGGGATGCAAATTATCGATTAATTCATTAATCTATAGTTGATTGACCTTATCGATCGACTTACGATTAACTAGGCGCTTTGTGCTACAATTTTGTATGAAAAGCGCTTTATAAATATTGTTTGATTTGATTTGAACTGATAAGTGGCGTTTTTCACCTGAATTTGAGTGTTTCAATAGGGTCTTTAAGAATATAAGCTATAGTAACATAACACTGAGTCATAAATATATCATAGTGTTATTATATTGTATATTCCTCAATTAATTATTCCTTAGTAAAAAGCAGACAAATGTATTGATGCTGAATAACAAAATACATTCTTTATTGAAAATAAATTGAGGACTGGCTCAGTTGTTGCACTTGCAGCATGGAAATCTTGAAATTAAAAGGAACAGAAGAAATTAAATAACAATGTTATTTAGTCTACATATTATGATGACACCAGTGAATCCAGGCTATTTTTAGGACATTCTCAACATTTATTTTGAACTAAGGCATCAACAATATTTCTCTCCCTTAATCTGTGAAGGGTTACAGTACAAAATATAAATTTCACAGGGCCCCTGGACACAGCATAAAACATTACAGGGCCTCAAACCAGAACAATCAAGAAATGATAAAAGCATGTAAGTTACATGCTTTTATCATTTCAAAAATATATGGTTCTAGGTCCAGCTCTACTGTGAGTTGTACGGCAACATCCAGAGAGGAAAGGGTTACATGATGTAACGCTATGGTCTTTCTCGCGAGTGGGTTCACATCTCGTGTTCACATTCCAGAGTACAATTAATGCATTTTGTTCGGCCAACGTCTTGATCGACAATTAATTGTAAGTCGATTAATTGTTGACATCCCTAGTTTAGTCCTCTGTTTATATCGAAGATGGACCAATGAGACGCCTCCTCTAAACTGTGGGCCGGTCTCTAAGTAAAAAAAACAAAACAAAAAACAGCATCGGCCCCTGGGACTGTCGGCCCATCGGGAAAATATCCGTTATGGCCAATTACCAATCCAGATCTGCCGCTAACGCGTAACATATTTAGGTCACCATGTTACCTTTAACTGTTTTGAAAATGTCCCCCTCCCTCCGTCCCTGCCTTTTCTTGCTGTTACACTAAAACACAGTTAACATCACTGTATTTAACGATCATATATTAATTATTATTCATTTTTATTTATTCTTATTTTAGTTAAAACATTGCCCATTTTGTGTTTTTTTATTTTTTCACTTTATTAACATATTAATTAACTTATAAGAAAAATGAAGAAACCAGCGTGTTTTGAGGACTCGGAAGCGCTTTTGGCAATAATTAATAAGATTTGCCTCGTCTTGCTGTTGCTACAGTAAAAACAGGAGAGATGTCACTGTGGCTAAATAAAATTAATGAGTAATTAAAATTCTCTCGTGTCAAATTCACACATTTAACACTCAAACCCTGCATATTTAGGCTGAATTCTTCCCGTGTGGTAATTAGAAAGTGCTCGTTTGGATGATTTCAGCCTCGGAATTGCCAATCTCTGTTGAACTGTTAACTTCAGAACTACTAATAATAAACATGTGTGAATGAAATAAAACACAACTCCAGGTGTGTTTGTGAGGACATAACATTATAACATGGCTTAAAGCTCACAGGAGCCAATTTTGCATAATGTGGGACCTTTAAAGAAGACGTTCTATACTTTTACATCACGTTATATGTTTCATAACAAAAACAATTACACATTAAAACCAAACTGACGTCTGTAGTCCCGTCATGTTTTGTGCTTTCCATTCAAATCAATTCGATCAAAACCGGAATAATTAAAACATTTGAAAAACATGTATGAAAAGCACAACATAAAACAACGTACCTAAGTGCTACATCATTAGTCCATGCTTTTATCAGACCCCCCAGGATTTCACGGGCATTTTTTGTGATTCTTGCGGGCTAAAATGCCTGAATTTGTGGGAGCTTTTCCAAAAAGTTGCGATGAAAGTTGCGGTGCTTTTAAGGTTTTTGTTGCGATTTTGTTGCGGGAGGAAGTGAAAGTTGCGATAAATAGTTGCGATTTTCCCTTTTTGTAATTAAAATTGAGTAATATTTTGAATACTGAGTTATTACTGACAAAGAATAATACAAAGACACAGAGATCACAGATATGGTCCTAAAACAACCTTACCAACATCGAGAATAAATTACTACTAGGAGGGGAACTGTTTCGGTCTTTTTCTGTTATTTTTGTGGGCAAATGGCGCCGCAGACATGTTTCTTTGCCATTAGAAGCCGTGTCTCAATTCCCAGAGCGCGCGGCTCGGAGCGTGGCCCGAAGGGCATGTGCGTCACACATTTCGACAGAACACCGGCGCGACGACTGCTGTCCCACTTCTTTTTTGTCCCATGCGCAGTTAACACGCGGTCCAAAGACCGCAGTCGTTAAGCGGTCCGCGGATTGCAGTCGGGGCTGAGCAAGTGTGCACCTCCTTGACTGCAGTCTGAGCCCCCTTCGGGCCGCGCTCCGAGCTGTGCGCTCTGGGAACTGGGACACGGCCGCAGTTTCGTTTTGTCACACGGAAGTAAAGCAGAAGGAAGTTGGTCGGCGTTCAATACGTCGCCGATGATTGGTCAGAATTAGTAAAAATTGCGGAAAAGTTGCGGTGATTGGTCAAAATTGCAACACCGCCCTGAATTCACGAGGATTGGCTGAAGTTGCGTTGAAGTTGCAAATCGCGACATTGCGAATTCCTGGAGGGTCTGATTTATGTAGTGAGATTAACAGATCCGCTGTGGACAAATTTAAACAGTCTGGTAGAAGATTTCTGCTATGAAGTTATTTAACTTAGAACAAAGGGCTAAAGCGACCTACAGGGACTGTATGGAACCTGTGCGTTTGCTCAGACACTTGAGTAAGCTTTTATTATTAATCCTAAAAATACTCTGCTTCTCCTGTGATGTCATAAAAAAGTAGTTTTTAAGTTAACAACTATCTTTTATCTTTAGTTCCGTAGTGATTGGCAGTTCCAGGGCTGAAATTATCCACATGATTCTCCTGTAGTTGTTGTCACGCAATCTCAGCATGCACCTCCAAACCCCAAAATGCCACTGGAGGAGTACTACACTATTCTCATAGAAATTAACAGCATCAGCCGTAATTAACAAACTTCATGGGAGTTTCAGAGATTGTGGATAATTGTTGCGCACCAAGATCTACACATTATCAAAACAGAAGAAAGCCTGAGCCTGTTAGCACATTTACAAAGCTCCAGATTGACGGTAGCTAGCATCTAATCAAACCTGACATTAAGTAGCAAAGATTTTGTTTTCAAAGAGCACAGATAAAAGTATGGTGAAAACAGGAAAAAGAGTGAGCAGTGGCAGGGGCCAAGACGAGGTACGAGCAATGGCAGCGGCGGAGATGAGGGCAGCGGCGGAGATGAGGGCAGCGGCGGAGATGAGGGCGAGGGCAGTGGATGGGATGCATGGCAGCAGTAACCAGAGCAGATCAGGAGTTCAGAGCGGAGTGGCAGGCGCACTGGGGATCGGGGGCACGCTGGGTCCACAAGTGGTACGAGGCGACATATACACAGGCCCTGCCCCTGTAGCACTTGTTGGAAAGTATCTTAGACTATTGAAGTTGTTTGGGGGCACACGCTGCCAGGTGTTGTTGATCTGAGTAGATGTCTCGGCGTGCCGGAGCCGGCTGAAATGAGTATTGGGATTAAGGAGTGTTGTGATGTGGAAAACAAACAGAGACGGAGGATAACTGCCTGCCATGTAAGTATGCAACACTATGAGGTCTTCAACAGGGGGGTCACAACCCCTAGGGTGGTCACGGAGGTACTGCAGGGGGGTCGCGAAATCTTTTTTTTTTTCACTTTAAAATAATATAATTTTATATTTTATAGTGTAAAATACAGTATTAACCTGTGTATTATTTCCTTGTATTGGATGTACCATAACAGAGTAGCAATGTTTATACATGACACTAAGCTCAATTTAATATAAAACACAATTCTATGCCATATACAGTATATAGTAGGGGGTCCCTGGGCTGAAAAACGTTGAAGACCCCTGGCCTAAGGCTTAAATGTCCCGCCCTCTGTGCTGGTGGCTTGGTGGGTGTGGCTGAGGAGAACCGTTGGGCCCGCGGAGAGGAGATGAGAGAGTTTCCATTTGTGTGCATTTTTATCTTGTGATTTTAATCTTTAATTGTAAAAAATCCACTTCACTTTTCATTCTCTTGGTTTGTAGTTCACTGCTCACCCCTTGGTTTTAACCCTTTGGTCTAGATGGTGTTGCTGGTTTTTAAATACATTTAATTGGTTTGAACAAATTTTAGCCTTTCTAAAAGCCTCTCTCGGCCACACTATGATTTCATTTAAAGACAAAAAAAACTTTAAAAGTGGACTCAGTGCCATTCAGTACTGCTAATTCACCATCCCTGTCAGGTTTAGTCACATGGGTGCAGGAGCTCTATTGAAAGTGTTTGGAGTTTAAAAACACTGTGGGACACTTCCTGTACTGTAAAAGGTAGTATTGTTGTATATATTGTTGTATATTATAGTATATGTTGTATTGCGTATTAAAGGACCTTCAAGTCGCTTTTTGTTTAAATGTTAAAATGAGTAGGGCTTTAAGCAACAGTTTTCAAAAGTAGTTGAAAGTATTCCAAAAACAGCCCTGCTTATTTATTTATTTATGTATTTATTTATTTCAGGGGCAGTGTATATTAATCAACATTTCTGTAAATATTCCAGAATCAGCCAAAGGTTATTTTTCATCTGTAGTCCTGTGACAGCAGATACTGTCCACCTAAAACCAAGAATAAACATTACAATACAATAAATACATATAAATACATCTAGTATCCAAGTCATCCTTCCCTGAGCACTGTGAGGATATATTTACTCTACTGTCTGCGTCAGTATTGATCCAGGCTAAATCGTGTCACAAACTTAAAACAGGCAGAGATGAATGGAGCAGATTTGCTCTTCATCAAGTTTAGAATGATCCATTGTGACGATGACCTGGACTTTCTCCATAAGGTCATTAATTTTAGCACAATTTACTTCTCTGTCGCTCACAAGACTATTTATGGGGCGAACTTTGTAAATATGACAATAATTCAGCCTGGAATGACTTCAGACATAAATTCACTATGGTGACGAGATCCAGTGTTGTAATGAAATATGGCATACAGACTGCAGTAGTCCAAAAACAATGCACTTCAACTGGTTTTAAAAAAGTGTCTTAAAGGAACTGTATGCTTCCTCATTCTCAGAATATGGACAGTAAATACTGCAGCAGCAGAGGCTGCACTAGCACTGACTCATGTGTCTCAATCATGTCTTTGTGCAGTTTAACAGGAGGACTGGTTGCATGTCAAATGTCCATAGCTAGCTCCTTAGCTAGCCTCTTGGATGGTCTCTGTGTAATTTGAACTGCACCTGTTGCACTTTTAGTTGGTTAAAATCCCACGATATGATGTAAAACCTGAGCTAATAAAGTTTCAAAAGTCACAAGCTAGCTAGCGTTAGCTTAACAGTTCTTCTGTTCATCCCTCTTACCTTTTCTGTTGAAACTCAAACTTCTAAACAGGACCGTGAACACTTGTATTGATCATAGGCTCCTGAAAAGTGTTTTTTCTTGTCTTTCAATCTTAAGACTTTTTTAGTAGTTATTGCTAATGTGTGCATTGTGTCACCATGGTAACTTCTAAACATTTTACCATTAAAGATACATGTAGAACGCCCCCAGTAAAACGTGTAATCCTGACCTAAAGAGCTCTGCCATCATGTCCAATCAGCACATATCCCTCCCCACCAGGGGGGGGGCAGACTTTAGACCATTGTTACACCCCATTTAAAGACAGTTACAAACCCCTCCTCCGCCCAGCCTTTGATAAATCTGACCATAGCGCCATCTTGCTGTTGCCTGCGTACAAACTGGAAACTGGAAACTGGAAAAACTACAAACTGGAAACTGGAAAAACCGGTTCCCAGACAAATCCACAAATGGAGCAGTATGTCTGATGAGGTGCTACAGGACTGCTTTGAAACAACAGACTGGCAGATGTTTGCAGACGCAGCGGATGGTGACATTAATGCGTACACAGACTCTGTCGTAGGCTCCATAGGGAAGTGCATTGAGGACACGGTGCCCAAAATCTCCATCTGCACTTACCCTAATCAGAAACCCTTGGCGGGACCGGAGGTGTGTGCTAAACTGAAAGCTCGCACCGCCGCCTTCAACTCAGGAGACCCCGAAGCCTACAAAGCAGCCAAGTACGACCTCAGAAAGACCATCAGGACTTCCCAGAGGGACTACAGGGAGAGAGTGGAGTCTGCCCAGCAGAGCAATGACCCGAGACGGGTGTGGCATGGGCTACGCTGCATCACTGACTATAAGGGGAGGAGCGGGCCCGTGGAACTGTCCAGCGCATCATTTCCGGACGAACTCAACACCTTCTACGCCCGGTTTGATGCAGTTAACACCACGCCTGTCACCAGACCCCATGTGGACAGTGAAGACGCTGTACTTTGTATAGACACTGCTACAATGAGACGGGCGTTCAAGAGAGTGAATCCCCGCAAAGCACCAGGACCCGACGGCATCCCCGGACGGGTGCTGAGGGCTTGTGCTGACCAACTCGCCGGGGTGTTCACCAACATCTTCAACCTGTCTCTGAGCCAGTCTATCGTGCCCACCATCTTCAAGACCTCCACTGTAGTCCCCATCCCAAAGACACCCACAGCATCCTGTCCTAATGACTATCGGCCCACTCACATCTGTCATCATGAAGTGCTTTGAACGAATCATTAAGAGACACATCTGTGACTCCCTCCCCGATACCCTGGACCCCCTGCAGTTTGCATATAGAGCAAAGAGGTCTACAGACGACGCTATTGCTCTAGCAGTCCACACCTCTCTCAGTCACCTGGAGAGAGGAAACACATATGTGAGAATGCTCTTCATCGACTACAGCTCGGCATTCAACACCATAATCCCCTCCAAACTGGTCTCTAAGCTCACCGCCCTGGGCCTGGGGACGTCCATCTGCTGCTGGATATGGGACTTCCTCACCAACAGGCCACAGGCGGTGAGGATCGGCAGCCACGTCTCCTCCACATGTGTCCTCAGCACTGGGGCACCCCAGGGCTGTGTTCTCAGCCCTCTCCTGTACTCCCTGTTCACCTATGACTGTACCGCCAGGCACAGGTCCAACACCATCCTCAAGTTTGCTGACGACACCACCATCCTAGGCCTCATCACCAACAACGATGAGAGTGCCTACAGAGACGAGGTGAAATCACTGACCAGCTGGTGTCAGGAAAATAACCTCTCTCTGAACGTCAGCAAAACTAAGGAAATGATGGTGGACTTCAGGAGACAGCGTGTAGACCAGCATCCCCCCATCTCCATCAACAACGCTGAGGTGGAGCAGGTCAGCAGTTTTAAGTTCCTTGGGGTACACATCACTGAGGATCTGTCCTGGACACTACATACAGACACTGTGGTTAAGAAAGCCCGACAAAGACTCTACTTCCTGAGGAAGTTGAGGAAGTTTGGTATGAACACCAGCATCCTCACAAACTTCTACAGGTGCACCATCGAGAGCCTGCTGACGGGCTGCATCACAGTGTGGTATGGGAACTGCACCGCTCAGAGCCGCAAAGCACTACAGAGGGTGGTGCGAGCGGCAGAGGACATCACTGGCAGCAGTCTCCCCTCCATCCAGGACATTCACCACAGCAGGGGTCTGCGTAAGGCACGCAGCATCACTAAGGACCATACTCATCTGGCACAAGGACTCTTCCGTCTGCTACCCTCTGGTAGACGATACAGGAGCCTGCAGCACGCACAAAAACACTCAAAGACAGATATTACCCCCAAGCTGTCAGACTACTGAACTCTGGGTAATACTCTAAATAATACTGAACTCTCAATAATACTGCACTAAACTACCTTTCATTATGCATAATTATGTTTGTCACTACCTCACTGTAAATTACTGTTACATGTGCAATAATCAGTGCAATAACCTATGTGTAATATTTATATCATACTATGTGCAATACGAAATCCACATGCAACACCTACACCACACCTTATTATGTGCAATCTGTGAAATACTTACACCTTATTTGATCTTGATTTAATCCTACCTGCACCTTGTACATTGTACCTTGTTTTTTTATTTTATTACATTTTATTACATATTTTATTATATTGTTTATTATATTGTTTATTATATTGTTTACTTCTTCCCCTGCACTTTGCAACACTTTTTTACCATGTACTATTATTGTATGTTATTAGTACTTCTTGACTATCTTAGCGAGTCAACGGTTCTTCTGATCCTAAACATTTCATTGCATTGTTGACCTTGTGTTGATTCTGCATATGACAAATAAACAATCTTGAATCTTGAATCTTGAATCAATGTTTTTATGATTAAATCAGCATTACAATTACAAATATAGCTCATTACAAAGGAGCTATATTTGATATGAACGTGTCTTTTTCTCTGTCCTTGCTGGAAGGCGGCTGCTTGTTTCCTCACTCCCTTATCTCCTGCTCTGTGTCTGCGTACCTTTCTCTTGTTTTTTCCGTATTTCTCCTGTTGGAGTAGATTTTCGAATTCTAAATTATGGAATTGAAGCTGGTCCCTCAACGCAATTGGCTTTTTTTTCCCACGAAGAAATGTGGGTTTGGGAGAGCCGACCGGAACTATTTACTATTTGGATTTTTGATGGCAGGACATCTGAATTGGCCTGGGGGAAGTTTTCTGATCCATCTGAGAACTGGGATGCCGGCAGCGGACAAAGAGCCCCCGAACTGTCGGCTGTCATTTTACACCACAGTGGAGCCATTTAAAACCAGGGAAGGTCTACATCAGAAGGAGACACAGATTGAACTGTACCACCTCCAATCTGTGGAACCCCCCCTGACGCTTGGATACCATCACGAATATGTCTGTGGAACTGTGCAAACTGCGGAACTGTGGAACTGCGATCATCTACACACCAGGAGGGAGGACTGGAGAGTCTCAACGGCTCTGCTTGGTGACATGAAGTTGGGGACTTTGCAGAACCAGGTCTCAGACCAATTGTCCATTCATCTGAGTTCTAAAGTGTATTGATTATGTGCATTCTCCCCTGGTTTAATTCATTCTCCTGGGAATCTACAATAGCAGGGCTGCTGTGTTCTGACTCTGACTCTTGCACTGGACACTCCAAGGTCACAGCACATGATATCAAAAGAACAACATAGATTGGCTACGTCAAAATGACATGTATTTATAAAAACACTCTCCCCTCTCACATAGTCTGCCGCCTCAGATTGTCAATAATATATTTCTGTTTTCCATCTCATTTTTCCCCTCCCCCCCGTAAATGTATTTCCAAGCAAAAAAAAGACCTCAGTGTTTACCGTTCCACTGTATTACGTCATATGTGTTTGTGACTACTGTGTTTGTATCTGCATTTTCTCTTCTGTTTATATTGTATCACTGAGGAGAGAGGCCCTGAGGGTTAGCGCCCCCTGTCGGCTGCTTTAAGGTCCATGGACCCGTCCTTTTCAATCTCATCTCATCTTTTATAATGACAAATAAAGCTTCCATTCCAATCCTTTCCATTCCATCTAGGCCTACCTCATTTCTTCTGTACCTACCATCCCGCTAAGGCCCTATACATTTTGTAAAGACTCTATGAACACAGGACTAGTCTATACATGCCGTATATTGATATGCTAATGTTGTTTTGGAATCATCTCTGTTGCATCCCTCTCCACTGCACTGGGAGTGAAGTGTTTACCAAAGTGCTTATTAAACTGAATAGAAGCTTGTGATGATCTATCTACTCCTCAAACTTTAAAAGCAGTGATTTTCATAGTCACGGCTAAGCTAGTCTGAATAAATGGTGTGCTGCATATAGACTTTATTAAGTTAGTTTGAATTACTTTCATTTTCATTCAGACACACGCATTCCTAAAAAGCACACAAACCGAAAGCTTCTAACACATTTGGATAGGCTTCCACCTCTCATTCGCTACATAAGGACAGTAAGGAGCCATGTGCAACAGGTATAGACCACATTACAGTGAACCCTCGCTGTATCGCGGTTCACTGTTCGCGGCCTCGCTGTTTCGCGGATTTTTTTTTCCAATTTTTTTTTCCAATTTTTTTTTTTCAATTTTTTTTATAGTGTAACTTTTTTTTACAGTGTAACATTCTGTCCTGCGCCCTGATTAGCTAAGAGACTAGACCAGGACTAAACCAGGTCTAAAGCAGGTCTAAACCAGGACTAAACCAGGTCTAGACCAGGTCTAAACCAGGACTAAACCAGGTCTAGACCAGGGATGGTGACGCAGGATGGTAGGGACAGTCTCTGATTTCCTTCACGAGAGCGCCTGGGTGACAGGAGGTGTGGCCTTTGTTTACTTGCACGAGCCATGGAAGAGAGTGCGAGCCGGACCATGGAAGAGCCAAGAATCAACATGGACGGGCCTGGCGCCTGGCCGCGCGGCGTCCGGGGGAGCCGCAGCGGGGAGAGCCGCATTCGAGGGAGCCGCAGCGGGGGGAGGACACTCGCGCGCAGAGAGGAGACAGTGGGTCTTTTCCCCTCACGAACCCGACCCCGTCCTAGAGAGCTGTGGAGTATTGGCGACGCATTGATAGCGGTCTGATTTTGGAGCCGGGGTGAAATGCAACCAACTCTTGTGAGCGCAGGTTGGTCTTACCTGGTCTTGTGGTGAGGACTGGTGCTCAGAGGCGTCTGTTAGCGGTTTGGCACTGTTAGCATTGGCTTGAGTCTTGCCCAAAATGATATCCAGGTCGCTTTCCACTCGACTTTCGCACATGGCATGGATATGTGGTACCAAAACAAACACACGTGTCCACGCGCACGTGTCCGCGCGCACGTGTCCGCGCGCACGTGTCCGCGCGCACGTGTCCGCGCGCACGTGTCACGTGCCCCCCCCCCCCCCCCCCCCCACTATTAATATATTTTAATGAAAATCTACAAAAGTTTGAGTGTTTAAACAAGAGAAAAATGTGAGAAAATGTTAATACCAGTCTCAGAAAGGTGTATAATGTGTCTGGTGAAGCGTTTTCAGCCTTAAAACATGTAGAATAATTGTAAAATATAAAATTGTCCTACTTCGCGGATTTCACTGATTGCGGGCTATTTCTGGAACCTAACCCCCGCGATAAACGAGGGTTCACTGTATACCAAAACACAAGATTAAAGAAGACGACAAAGCGGATGCAACGCAGAAAAAAAATGACTGTACAGACACTGAGGCCTTCATTCAAGGAGTGAATGAAAACAAAAACAAAATGTTCAGCAGTGTCCTCTGGCTACACCATAAGGCAGCAGGTCACTGCACCATAGCCCCTATAGCCCAGGGATGTGCAAACTCTGGCGTGGGGACCAAATGTGACCCTCAGATTAAAGGAAAAGTAACGTTTTTTACAATTTGAGCCTTATTTCGGTAATAAAACAAGTTGTTTTACTCACCCATATCACTTTGGTGTCATATGGAGCATTTCCAGAGATGTTTTAGATTTGCGGTTAGCCTAGCGCGACTTCTAGCCATAGCTCGGGGCATATAATATGTTCCCCGAGCATGTAATATGCCCAGTGCGGGCTCCAAATAACACAAACTTTAGCACTTTTCAAATCATAGAAGCTCGATGTCTTACTCTACGATTTCGTTTGAAGCAAAAGTGGCCTGTAGTCCGAGATTTAGCCATAGTTTACAGCTTTGCGTTTCATGTTTGGGTCCCGGGAGCTGAGAGTACAGTCCGCACATGTGCACTGGCCTCCTCATCTACTCAAAACTATGGCTAAATCTCGGATTACAGGCCACTTTTGACCAAACGAAATCGTAGACTAAGACATCGAGCTTCTATGATTTGAAAAGTGCTAAAGTTTGTGTTATTTGGAGCCCGCATGGGGCATATTACATGCTCGGGCAATGCCCCGAGCTATGGCTAGAAGTTGCGCTAGGCTAACGGCATTAGCCTAACGCTAATCTAAAACATCTCCGGAAATGCTCCATATGACACCAAAGTGCTATGGGTGAGTAAAACAACTTGTTTTATTACCGAAATAAGGCTCAGATTGTAAAAAACGTCACTTTTCCTTTAAATTTTATTAGCCCTCAGGCCTTCTGCTGAAATGGCCCAATTGATCATAAGCAGAACTTTTAACGGCAACTTGAAGTACTTCTAACAATAAACCTCAAAACATGACATTGTGATTCAGACCTAAAATAAATGTTTCAAGCCTTATTAAAGGTGTCTCTGAAAACACAAGACAAGCTCAGTGAAGAACCACAGCAAACACGTATTTAAACAGAGTAGTCAGCAGCTTTCTCCTTGCAACTTTTATTAATTCACAAATGGGTGTACACAAATATGCAAATTTCACATGATAAAACAACATGACCCAAAAACTCAACTTTCCCATAAACTCAACAAACTTGACATTTGCAGCTGCAGGTTACAATGCCCCTTCTTTCAAAAGTCCCTTCCTTCATCTCCCATAACACTGAGATACAATATTCCAATTATATTTGATCAAAATACATGAAGCAATGATTACACATTTATAATTATTCTAACAGTATGGCAGCTCTGTCAAAGGTGTGTAAAATACACCAATCTGAATGATTCATCCACACCGGTCTGTGGCCCTCCATTCAAATATGTGATGTGTCCCTCAGTGAAAAAATCCCTGATACAGCCTTTTTATTGTAATTAAAGTTATGTGTTAAAGGTCCAGTGTGTAGGATTCGTGGCGCATAGGTGGATGGTGCTATTCCACTTCCTCTTTTGGCTACGGCAGACCTCGAGGGTCACCCGGGCGCACCGTAACGCGGACAGCTCGCGTACCAGCGCGCACCCGGCGCTGTGTGAGCTCTCGCCGACAACTACGGTATAAATAAAACGCGGTCCCGTTCACTGTTTTTTTTTCTTTTCGCATGAAAACACACATTCCCGATCATGTACCATGACACTCTACACATCAAATGAAACCTTACAGTCTCCTCTTTTTGACTATGCAATTCGTTTCCCGGAACAACAATCACTCCTCGAGCACATGGGGCTTTTATACGGAAAAGCACAAAATGAGGTTTGTTACTTAGCTTACCTTTGAAGGCTCTGGACAGGTCAAACTCTGTATTTCACCATAAACTTGCTCTCAATCTGTCCGTAAGGATCCAGCGAATAAAATCCAGTAAAACAATTTAGTCCAAAACACGTGTTAGATCCATTACGACGTCTGATCCGGCAGCATGTTTGTGTTGTTTACCCAAAACCACGAGCCTTGCCGAAGGCGAAGGCGGAGCCCAAATGTCCTTCTGCGGCTCTCGTATTCAAAATGGCTGCCTCTGCATGGGGAAGATCCCCCTTTTATGTGACTATATCTAAGTCCAAAAGAATACTTTGATTTCATGATGGAAGTGAAAAGGCTTGGAAAACACTGTATTTTTGAATGGGTATCTTCAATTTCAGTAATTAACGGGTAAAAATCGTACACACTGTCCCTTTAAGTATATTCTAACCCTGATCGTGAATTAATTCCATTAAAATAATACTTGTACTTTCTGTGTATTTGGCCGCTGGAGGTGCCACACAGGGGACAGATACACCACACTTCTATCCATGTTGTGCCGCACACAACAAGCAATTATAATTCAGCAAACCTTGAAATATTTTCATCAAGTTGAAAAATTAGGCTACTGTACGTTTTGTTCGTGCCTAGCCATCCATCTCCAGCTGCAGCGTGCCTCAGGCTCCTGCCAGCAGATGAATTTTGCAGGATGAAAGAATCGTTTGTGCCCCTGGGAAGCGCAGCACTGCACTGAGGATGACACATCAGTCACTGCTGAGTCACTTATGACTTGGGCATTTATTGAATGATACAACTTTCTGTTTAGGTAAGGGTATGGAAGATTTAATGGACATGTGGGTGCAGTCAACAGCACTGATTATAATGAGCAAACCTGCCACAGAAGGAAACCTGGTTTTCATTTCTTGTGTGTATGTAAATATCTACTGTGGTGAGATATTATTTATTGCACAAACAAAGCATGAAATTATGCAGCTGATGGGCGGCTGTGACAAGCTGACTGTCTCCAGTTTGACGCTGCAAAGTGCCTGTGGATAGATAAAGTGGACAGCAGTTGGATGTGTGCAGGTGCTGGGGTTGAGCTTTTAGTGGGGGCTTCTAAAGTGGAGCACAGGGTTTCAAAGAGCTTCAGCACAACATTTGTGCTGTCTGAAGCGGGACAGATATTTGTCTGTTTCGGTGAATAGGTCACATGATCCCTGCAGATCCTCCCCGGGCTCAGTGCTCGAAGAGTAAGTCTGTGTTTATCTGTCTAGGGAAATTTGTACATTAACCAGTTCTCTATTTCTAGAGCTTATTCACGAGGCTCTGGTTTGGACACTCATAACACGTTTTATTTCTCAAAGCCTGGTGTTGAAATCAAAACTCCAAGGATTTTTTTCTTTTCTTAATAGATTGCTTACGTTTTTACATGTTCCCATAAGAGGATTGGCAGCACAAAACAATGATTACCGATTTTCTTTAAAAAAATGTAATGTTTTTCAAAAAATATTAATTTGCCGTAATTTATAACTTACAATATGAAATATTTTGTCTTTTTGGTTGCATTCGGAGAGTTATATTCTAAAACAGCTGAATTTTTGTTATTTTTGTTATTAGATCTCACACAGGAGAATTTTACTTGCCACAGTAGCTCCAGGCAGAGACAGTTTGAACAAGAAAGAAAGTGCATGCAGACAAGAATAAAATAAGAATAAGTAATAATAAAATAATAATATAAACAGTAACTAGGAGAGTATGGAAAAAAATATTGCACGTTTGGACTACATAGTAGAATTATACAGTCTGATGGTGGTGGGGATGAAGGATCTGCGGTAGCGCTCCTTCTTGCACTGGGGGTGCCTCAGTCGGCTGCTGAAGGAGCTGCTCAGCTCCTCTACAGTCCGGTGCAGAGGGTGAGAGGTGTTGTCCATGATGGACGTAAGTTTGTCCAGCCCCCTCCTCTCAGCCACCTCCTCTACAGAGTCCAGAGGACAGCCCAGCACAGAGCTGGCCCTCCTGACCAGCTTATTAAGTCTCTTCCTGTCCCGCTCTGTGCTGCTCGGGGCCCAGCAGACGACAGCGTAGAGGAGAGCAGAGGCCACCACAGAGTCATAAAAAGTCTTGAGCAGAGGCCTGCACACTCCAAAGGAACTCAGTCTCCTCAGGAGGTGGAGGCGACTTTGGCCCTTCTTGTACAGGGCGTCAGTGTTGTGGGACCAGTCCAGTTTATTGTTGAGGTGAACACCCAGGTACTTGAAACTGTCCACAGTCTCTATGTCCTGCCCCTGGATGTTCACCGGTGAGTGAGGTAGTGGTCTCCTCCTGAAGTCCATCACCAGCTCCTTTGTCTTACTGGTGTTAAGGCTCAGGTGGTTGCGCCCACACCAGTCCACAAAGTCTCTGATGACCGAGCGGTACTCCAGCTCGTTCCCCTCAGACACACAGCCCACAATGGCCGAGTCGTCAGAGAACTTCTGGAGATGGCAGCTGTCTGTGTTGTATGTGAAGTCCGAGGTGTAGATGGTGAAGAGGAAGGGTGAGAGGACAGTTCCCTGGGGGGCCCCAGTGCTGCAGACTACCACCTCTGACTCACAGCCGCGCAGCCGCACGTACTGTGGACGGTCAGTGAGGTAAACCAATCATCTCCAAATGTTTGAGGATGAAATTCTAATCCAGTGATGTAAAACAACGGCAACTTTTTATACTTTAATTTCACGACAAAATTCATGTAGCCTACACAATGGTATAAGAAGAGCTTACCTATAAGTGCACTGGTAGCATCGTCTTAAGCTATACATTCCTCTGTTTTATTCTCGTTTTTCGCTCTGTGAGCCTGGTCTCTCCTTTTCAATATCATCCTCCTTATAAATGGCCATTAAAACACAAGTCTAATCCTTCCATTCGTGTGCACAGCAGCCTTGGTGTCATTATATCTTGGATGTGGTAGTGTTTCCATTATGTTTTAATCAACCATGAACACTGAGGCTGTTCCAGGAGCAGCTGGAGATGTGAACAATAATCCAGAAAAGAGCCCCCCAGCCTGGGTTCTGTGATTATTTTTTTTTTTTACTGTAAGCAGTCATATTTGTTTTGATATTTATAGGCCATGCATGTCTCCCCCATCACTCCCATCTGAACTGGTGAGATGGAAATGGAGATACAAATTAGTGTGTATTCTGGATCCCAACCAAGTGCAAAAAAAACGATTGTCACAAATGAACGTAGTGTGACCTGTACCAAAGCACTGGTCCGGCACCATGCTCAGGGGGCCGGCTTTAAATGAACTATAAGTAAATAATGTTGCTGAGTAAACCCATAAAGTGTATTTATATGGGTAAGAAGTTGCTAAAATACTACATTTAAGACACACCAGAATAAGATCAGTTATTTAAAGGTCCCATGGCATGAAATTTTCACTTTCTGAGGTTTTTGAACGTTAATGTGAGCTCCCCTACCCTGTTTAGCCCCCCCCCCATGGCTAAAAGTTGCGAAATGTCTAAACTGAGCATTTGCGATCCTTTTCTGCCTTAGAAAAAATCAGAGCTCAAACGGGCGATTTTGAACAAGGAAACTTATTGACGTCAGATCGAAAAAAGAAATGCAAATGCAGTTCCACCCCCGTCTGTCTGTACTCAGCGTCTCTGTAAATCACGCCCAGAGAGTTTGGACCGTGAATGCGCTAGGCAATGCGAAATGCGTTTTTTTATTTGCCTGGAGGCACGTCCGAGTGTTTCTAGGCTCGGAAGTCCTTTATCTGAGCCTCTGGACCTTTGAACAGCAGTGGTTTAATTTTATTTTCTGTGGAAATGTGTTTATTTTTCAATGGAACGCTTCAAATCTCTCCCCCCGTGCAAAAACACGGAAATGGATCAGCTGAGAGCCGAGAGTTTGGCCACGCCCCCACCCTCTACTATAGGCCATCTCTGTCCTCCTCATTTGCATTCAAGCAACAACTTCCATAATGGAGTGTTCTGAGAGAGAAAAATTACTCTTTCTCATCTTATCTGTGTTTCTCATGCACTGAGTGTTGATTTTGAAGAAGGATTCATTTACAGTATTAGGGAACCATTAAGGAGCCATATAAAAGCATCAAGAAGTACCATGTCATGGGACCTTTAAAAATAAACCAAAAAACATTTTAAAGGTATTTTTGAGAAATAAAATTATATAGACGTACAGTAAGTTTGTAGTTGCACTGTGAAACATTTCAAGCATAGCAATAACTCTCCATGGAGACAAGCGTGTGTAAGTAAGTAAGTAAGTAAGTAAGTAAGTAAGTACATTTTATTTATATAGCACATTTAAAAACAGTGAGAACTGGCCAAAGTGCTGTACAATGTCAAAAAGCTAAAAATAATAATACATAAATCGGCAGCATAAAATACATAAGAACATTTGACATGGCACAAGTACACATAAGATGAAATAAAAGACAGGATAAAAGAGATAAAAAGAGCTGAGAGGCAAAGGCCACAGTGAACAAATGAGTTTTTAGTTTGGATTTAAAAGTGGTGATTGTTGGAGCAGATCTGATGTCAGCAGGTAAACTGTTCCAGAGACGTGGAGCTGCCACAGCAAAAGCACGGTCCCCTTTGTGCTTGAGGCGGGAACGGGCAACACAAAGGAGACCTTTGTCGGCAGATCTGAGGGACCTGGGTGCAGAGTAATGTCGCAGCATGTCGGAGATGTACTTGGGGGTCTGGCCATGAAAGGACTGTGGCTTTACGAGAAAAGTTCCACACTGCCCCTTTATGCACACACACAGTTGTTTGTGCATAATGTGAAGTACTGACTGTGGGTTAGGGTTGTGTCTGATCTGATCATCTCTCCAATGCCATGGTTTCCAGTGTTAAGAACAAGTTATCCTTTAATCAAACTTTGTAACAGTCCAGTGAACTGCCTCTTGATGTCCCCTCCATTACAGGAGATAGTCTGTTGCCAGGATACAGGTTTAAATCTGCTCCTGTCCACGTTCTTATTGGTGTACATGTGAAACCATTCAAAACACACCAAGAATCAATTACATCGCATGTTATACACTTATGTTTTTCACCGTGTCAATGTAAATATTGTATTTCCCTTCCTTAAAGTTGCACTGTGTTTCGTTTCTGATGGAGGGTCTGCAGATTTTATTGCTTGTCTGGATTGTTCCACAGTATGGCATCAAAAATATATAAGTTTAGCATTTGTTAAGGTTTGGGTTAGGGTTTATACTGCTCAAAAATATCTTAAAAACATGCATTCTTACTGTGCTTGGGCTTGCCTTCCATAGATCTGACTTGTAACTGGGCTTGATTGTGCCATCTTGCTCAAGTTTAATATACAGTGGTACCTCACCTTACGAAATTAATTCGTTCCAGAAGTGGTTTCGTAACGTGAATTTTTCGTAAGTTGAGTAGCTATTTCAATGGAAAAGGCCTGATTCGTTCCAAGGGTTTTTTTTAATAGTGTAACTTTTTTTATAGTGTAACATTGTGTTCTGCGTAGAGACTGTAGACCCAGGACTAAACGTGGACTATACCAGGTCTTGACCAAGGTCTAAACCTGGACTAAACCAGGACTAAACCAGGACTAGACCAGGACTAGACCAGGTGGATTAAAGCGCCGCGTGCGGGTCTATTTCCTGGTTTCGTTTCGAGTCACGGCTGAGGCGAGCAGCGAGGGGGACCGCACGCAGTCTGAGCGCATGAACGAGACCCGTGCTCAAACCGTGCCTCCTCTAGACCAGGTCTAGACCACCGCGGCTCTTCCATGCGTTCGTTCATGTGCTCAGACTGGGTGCGGTCCCCCTCGCTGCTCGCCTCAGCCGTGACTCGAAACGAAACCAGGAAATAGACCCGCGCGCGGCGCTTTAATCCACCTGGTCTAGTCCTGGTTTAGTCCAGGTTTAGTCCTGGTTTAGTCCTGGTTTAGTCCAGGTTTAGTCCTGGTCCAGTCCTGGTTTAGTCCAGGTCTAGACCTGCTGGCAGCCCCGCGCCGGGTCATGCTGCGCTATCACACGTGTCAGAGCGCAGTTTTCTCCGCCCTCCCCCTTCCCCCCACACTTCACTATTAATAATTTTGTTGAAAATCTATGAAAGTTTGAGTGTTTAAACGAGAGACAAATGTGAGAAAAGTTTAAATCCAGTCTGAGAAAAGTGTATAATGTGTGTGGCTGAGCGCGCATTATTTGAATTTTTGAGATTTCGCGTTTCGTAACTTGAATTTTCTTTCGTATCTAGAGACCAAAATTTACAGTGAAGGCGTTTCGTAACTTGAAATTTTCGTTTGTTGGGTCTTTCGTAAGGTGAGGTACCACTGTACTGCGGAATGTTCTACAGACAAAGTAATGATATCTCCCCAACGGAAAAGTTGCACAGTTTCCAAAAATATTTAAAAACAAATCTTAATTAAATAGTGATAATAAAACGATATACTCATTTGAGCAGGTATCAATACTAGTGTATACCCCATAGGCTAGTATACCCCCACCGATCACTGTGGAACATACCAGGACGACAGAGACATGCCTAAAAAACATGAGGAAAAAAATGGTTTGCAGTGGCCCAAAGTTATTCCTCACTTACCCTAAGCTTTCTGAGTTTATAAGAGCTTTTCACAACTTTCAGTGGCTGAACAGAACAGCATAAGCATGCTAATTGCGCACTCCATTATTTTTGGACAATAAAACACTATAATTAGATGCAGACAGGACACAGCACACTTATTTGGACCTCAGGAGCTGCATACATACAAGCATATATCTGTACTGGGGAAAGACAAATTCATAATAATTCATAACCTACAACAAAGTCCTAAACCAGACGTGGGCAAACTGTTCCACAACTTGTTCCACAAACTGTTCCACAAAGTGTTCTACAAACTGTTCCACAAACTGTTCCACAAACTGTTCCACAAACTGTTCTACAAACTGTTCCACAAACTGTTCCACAAACTGTTCCAAAATCTGTTCTACAAACTGTTCCACAAACTGTTCCACAAACTGTTCCACAATCTGTTCTACAAACTGTTCCACAAACTGTTCCACAAACTGTTCCACAAACTGTTCTACAAACTGTTCCACAAAGGGCCTGTGTGGCTGCAGGTTTTCTTTCCAACAAAGCAGCAGCAGCAGACTCGACTCATTTAATCGACTGATCTCAGTCTTCAGACAGTTGAAGCTCTTGGTTGGTTGGAACAAAAACCTGCAGCCACACCAGCCCTTTGTGGAACAGTTTGTCCAGGTCTGCCCTAAACCATCATTAATGCACAAGAAGGCCCTAAACTTTACAATAACTTTACAACCAAAGTGAGAACATAGAACCATGAGAACATAGACTGACCCCAGAGTTGTTGTTTTTTTTTAATATCGTGAGAAAATGTGTTTAATTTACATACATGTTCTTGTAGATCAGGGGTGCTCAAACTTTTTTGGACCGGGATCTACTTTTGAAGTTGATAGTGTGCCGAGATCTACCTAACCCCCCCCCCCCCACACACACACACACACACACACACACACACACACCTTAGTTCTGGTTCAGTGGTTCAGACCTGGTTTAGACCTGGTTTAGTCTTGGTTTAGTCCTGGTTTAGTCCTGGTTCAGACCTGGTTTAGACCTGGTTTAGTCCTGGTTTAGACCTGGTTTAGTCTTGGTTTAGTCCTGGTTTAGTCCTGGTTTAGACCTGGTTTAGTCTTGGTTTAGTCCTGGTTTAGTCCTGGTTTAGACCTGGTTTAGTCCTGGTTTAGACCTGGTTTAGTCTTGGTTTAGTCCTGGTTTAGTCCTGGTTTAGACCTGGTTTAGTCCTGGTTTAGTCCTGGTTTAGACCTGGTTTAGACCTGGTTTAGTCTTGGTTTAGTCCTGGTTTAGACCTGGTTTAGTCTTGGTTTAGTCCTGGTTTAGACCTGGTTTAGACCTGGTTTAGTCCTGGTTTAGACCTGGTTTAGACCTGGTTTAGTCCTGGTTTAGTCCTGTTTTAGTCCCGGGCCCCTGCTGTCAGCTAATCTGTCCCTTTGATGCAGAAATAACACGATAAGATGACTCTCCCATAAGAAGCGTCAGCTCTGTAGTAACAGTTTGCCGTGTTGTCGATAGTTCGTGTATCCACGTGTATCGCGCTGTATCCACAGACCTTAATTATCCGGAGCTCCGGAGAAAGGGACATATCCCAAACGTATCGGTGAATTTCGCTGAAAGGTGAGGGATTTTCATGCCTGCAGTGAAGCGGCGAAGCACGTACTACAGCAACTTGACTTGCGGTGATTTCCGTAAACATTGAGCACGCTCGCTGCGTGTGACCTCGTCGTGTCCTCCGGGGCGCATGTGCAAAAAATCGTATTTCACAAAAAAACGGGATTGAGCATTAAGCCCTGACGATTGACTAACACTTGGCCCCCGAGGTACCGGTCGATCGCGATCAACGCATTGAGCACCCCTGATGTAGATGCTTGACGTCCAAGCCAAATCTTAATGAAACCAACCCTCTCTCAGCCACACTGGTTTTAAGCTGCTTTTAGAGCTTCCCCTGAGGTGTTAATAAAGGCTAGAGAGATTTGGGTTTTATTTTGATGCCAAATGTGGCATCCGTCTTGTGAGCTGAAGAAGAGCATACTCATTCTTAGATTAAAGGGTTTAAATGGAAGGGGCTTTAAAGATCCCATGACATGGTACTTCTTGATGCTTTTATATGGCTCCTTAATGGTTCCCTAATACTGTAAATGAATCCTTCTTCAAAATCAACACTCAGTGCATGAGAAACAGAGATAAGATGAGAAAGAGTATTTTTTCTCTCTCTGAACACTCCATTATGGGCGTTGTTGCTTGAATGCAAATGAGGAGAAAAGAGATGGCCTATAGTAGAGGATGGGGGCGTGGCCAAACTCTCCGCTCTCAGCTCTCAGCTGTCCGCTCTGACCCATTTCTGCGTTTTTGCACGGAGGAAGAGATTTGAAGCGTTCCATTGAAAAATAAACACATTTCCACAGAAAATAAAATTAAACCACTGCTGTTCAAAGGTCCAGAGGCTCAGATAAAGGACTTCCGAGCCTAGAAACACTCGGACGTGCCTCCAGGCAAATAAAAAAACGCATTTCGCATTGCCTAGCGCATTCGCAGTCCAAACTCTCTGGGCGTGATTTACAGAGACGCTGAGTACAGACAGACGGGGGTGGAACTGCATTTTTCGATTTGACATCAATAAGGTGCCTTGTTGAGAATCGCCCGTTTGAGCTCTGATTTTTTCTAACGCAGAAAAGGATCGCAAATGCTCAGTTTAGACATTTCGCAACTTTTAGCCATGGGGGGGGGCTAAACAGGGTAGGGGAGCTCACATTAACGTTCAAAAACCTCAGAAAGTGAAAATTTCATGCCATGGGACCTTTAATTGTTTCTTCATTAGGGCAGGGCATCTATCTTGGACTTCTACAGTCTAGATTCTCAGTCCACTGCCTTACTATTGAAAATAACTTGATTTCAGATGACTAACTTTTTCGATTATGGTCCATTCCTGAACGAGTGAGGGGTGCACTTGCACACATCCCACACTCATGAACATTTACTCCATTGATTGTCTTTGCATTTCTAATTTAATTTGAATGATCTAATGAAGGTACTGCAGGTCTAAACTGATTTTTACTGTCTTAAAAAGGTGAAAAATGTATTTATTTTAAATGGTTTGCAGTAGTCCAAAGTTACTACTCACTTTCATTCATTCATGGCGATGAGTTTATAATCCCTAACTTAACAACAACTAGCATGCTAATCACTTGTTCTAGACCACATACAAACAGCATTTTACACTTTACAAGGGACTGATGTCAAATAAGGTATGATTATTGTATATGTACAAATAATAATAGTAATATAGAAGAGATCATGAGGAACTGTAGTTGGACTGGGCATTCTTGTTTACGAAGCCTGTGCCCCTGTCAGAACTGAAGTAGGAGTTTATAGACTGTAACAGGATTAGGTCGGCCATGTGAGATCACACTGATCCTATTTTCACACTACAGCCAGAAGGTGATGTAGTGTGATGTAATACAAGAAATGATTTATCATCTCAAACGTGTTGCAGTAGATCAGACTGTGGCCCCTCTCAGAAAAAACAACAACAAACAGAATTGAAAAAGTGAAGACTGAAGCCTGGAAGCACATGAAGCAAGAAGGAAAAAGGGAAAAAAGAAGGAGTTGGGAGACAGTAGGCAGGGCAAAGCGGAGGGATGGATAGAACCAGGAGATTTAGGAAGTATGAGAATGAAGAATATAAGAATATGTTTTACCACTCCTTTACAAATGACCTGCACACAGAGGACACATCCAAGTTTGTCTCATTCTCAGTATATGGACAGGTCACTCCAGAACCTCCAGACGTCCCTCTCTGAGCTGCAGAAGCTGCACTAGCACTGGTTCATGGCTGACGGCAGGGGTGGGTTTAGGGAGTGACCATTCAGACTCCCATTAGGTTAAAAGGAGAATTAACGTTTTTTACAATCTGAGCCTTATTTCGGTAATAAAACAAGTTGTTTTACTCACCCATAGCACTTTGGTGTCATATGGAGCACTTCCAGAGATATTTTAGTTTAGCGATATCCGTAATGTGAGTTCTTGGGGCACATGTTTGCGGTCTCCAAATAACACAAACTATAGCACTTTTCAAATTACAGAAGCTCAATGCAGGGCTCTCAAGTTTTGAGCGGGGTCGTGCGTGAGACTGCCTAATTTCCGAGGAGCGGGGTGCCGTGTGAGCGTGTGAACGCGTCGAATTGTCTCTCTCAATGCGTGAGACTTGAGAGCCCTGCTGTAAATGTTTGTCTAAAGAGCAAACTTAAACTACAAAGCAACTAATGAGAGTTCTATAAATGAAGTTATTCAGTGGTGTAGTGGGGATTTTTTAAGTGGGTGTACGCGATTTGTGACGTCATGGATGTGAATTACCCCCCCCCCCGAAAATTTAAAATTTCGGAAATTTTGATTTCTATATGCTATATGTTAGCAATAAAGTAAAACTGTACACAAAAACCCACATTTTATTAACAGGTAGGCCAGTATATATTGGATTTGTTTTTGCTTTGCACTTTGTCTAATCAGAGGCATTGAGGTGAAAAAGTGAGGAGCGACGCGTTAAGTGAGGCACGGGCAGGTAGGATGAGGTAAATAGGATGTTTTATAAAGTTTAACCTGTGTACACGCAATGGTACACGCTGTTGCAAAAGAGCTGCGCTCACTCGCTTGCTCGGTCCGCGGCTCCAGACACGGGCTCGCGCGGCCCACAGTTTAATACGAGGTTTAATACGAGACATGTACTTTTGTTCTGAATACGGGACGATTCTGTTTTTCAAGGGACGGTTGGCGACCCCAAACACAACTATACATATATATATATATACACCCAAAATCTCTCAACCAATTTGTACAGATGTAAAAAATAAATAAATAAATAATAGGCTACCCCGCGGCTGAAAAAAAAAGCGGAGATCCACTAAAAAACGGAACTCTTTCATCCCTGAATTTATATTTGTTATTTTTTTTTAATCTCACGTCGGGAGAAGTGGGTGGACGGCGTACCCCCGCGTACCACGCCCACTACACCCCTGAAGTTATTACCTGATGGTTCTCAGTTTGTTTTATCATCACCGCAGTGTGCGCTTAGCAGCTGAAACTACACTCTACAGTCTGCCCAACAACAGAACAATCTATTTTCTGATTGGCTGATTTTTTTCCGGGAGCGGGAAGGGGAGGAGGGGGAGAGAACGCGCAGTGCTTGCATAAACTGAGCCACACAGACCGATTTTCTTGGCACAAAAAAAAAAAAAAAAAAATTAGCGTGAGAAATGCCATGTGTGGCGTGTGTGCGTGTGAACACGTCGAATTGCGTGTGTCACACTCTCAATGCGTGAGACTTGAGAGCCCTGTCAATGTCTTAGTCTACACTTTCGGTTGAGTCAAAAGTGCCTCTAATCCGAGATTTATCATGTGAAAATTGCTAAAGTTTGTGTTATTTGGAGACCTCAAACATGTGCCCCAAGAACTCACATTAACGGATATCGCCAAACTAAAACATCTCCGGAAATGCTCCGAATGACACCAAAGTGCTATGGGTGAGTAAAACAACTTGTTTTATTACCGAAGAAGAAGAAGAAGAAGAAGAAGAAGAAGAAGAAGAAGAAGAAGAAGAAGAAGAAGAAGAAGAAGAAGAAGAAGAAGAAGAAGAAGAAGAAGAAGAAGAAGAAGAAGAAGAAGAAGAAGAAGAAGAAACTTTATTGATCTCACACAGGAGAAATTCTTCTCTACATTTAACCCATCCTGTTATTAGGAGCAGTGGGCAGCACATTACTGCGCCCGGGGACCATCTCCATGATCTTCTTGGTTTGGTCAGGACCTCAGCTGGAGGATTTTAAATAAGGCTCAGATTGTAAAAAACGTTAATTCTCCTTTAAACCAAACGGCAAATCAAAGAGAATTGAAATGTCAAACACAATTTTGATTTTAAGGAAGATTAAACGTCTTCAATGTGTAATAAATACAGAGCAGTGGGTGGAGACAGGGGGTAGGTGAAAACCGACATTTTTGGAACACTCAAGTCTCAAATGTAGGACAGCACGGGGATTACTCTTGCATGAATAAATCAAAGTGCAATTTTGAACAGGTTAATGATAATTAAAGCTCCAAAGGGCACATTATGAGTTCTTTACTATTCTGACAGATGAAAATAAACGAATGAGAACGGAAAATGTTCATTTTTCATTGAGTTTCGTAATATTTCTGCACATTAATAGTAATAGTAGCTCAGTTGGTAGAGCGTTTGTCTACTGGTGCAGGGGTTGGCAGTTCGTATCCCGCTCTCGATCCCAGCTCCCACAGATGAGCGCTGCCATTGTGTCCTTGGGCAAGACACTTAACCCCACCTCGCCCCCAGGTGTCTGTGGACACTGGTAGCCCCCATGACAGAAGCACATCAAGGCCTGTTGTGACGTGAGCCGTCATCCCGTGGACTCACCACCCGCGGGAGGATTCATGGGGGCTGGTGCGTTGTGTTCTGGGCAGCAGATCTGCTTGGACTGCTGCCCCCGCGACCCACAAATGGAGTAAGTGGAAGAAGATGGATGGATAGTTGCCCCAATAATTGTGCACACATAGATTTTCTCTTAAGAAAGCCAACATTTCTCTGTAGGAGCCATTTCGTCCATTCTGTGTTCTGGAATATTCTGTTTTATAACAGCACTTCCTGTCCCGCCTTCAGGTTCAGGAAATGCATTGTGATTGGTTCACTTTGATCTTTATTCCTTGTTCATTTATCCTTGATCTTACCTGCTATAAATACAGACGTAGGAACCACACTGACTCATAGAGGACACAGACACCGAAGAAGACACACCAGAAGACACACCAGAAGACAGAAGACACACCACATGAAGACACATACACACACAGAAGAAGATAGAGGCTACGCTACGTAGGTAGTGTGGATAAGAAGCCGCGGTCTGGTGGCCAGGAGGATACCCCGAGACCATAGAGTATCGGATGAGCCGAGATGTCGGGGTATTAGGACGTCCTGGACCACAGAAGCTACACATCTTTTGACCGTCACGTAAACGTCACGTGAAACGCCACGTAAACGTCACGTAAACGTCACGTAAACGTTCCGTGAGGACGTCACGTAGGGACGTCAAGAACGACGTTAAGTAGCGCATGAGGACGTCATGAGGTCGTCATGTAACGCCGCGTAATAGTCAGGTAAGAGTGTAACATCGGAAGTCTCCCGTGTGACAGAGGGGATACGCACCACTACAAGGCACATACGGACAGCAAAGATAAGATAAGATAAGCCTTTATTGATCTCACACAGGAGAAATTTACTCGCCACAGTAGCTCCAGGACATTTGGACAAGAGGGAAAAAGTGCATGCAGGCAGAGAGGGGATAAAGTAAGTAATAAATAATACGAATAGTAATACGTAATAATAATAATAATAATAATGGAAAATAGTAATAATGATAATAGTAACAACAAGCATATCACCATGAAAAAGGAGGATATTGCACGTCTGGCCTATATGTTAGAAGGACGTCGAATAGCATCGCCAACAAGGCAACATAGGGTGAGTCCTGTCGGGAGCCAAGAAGTACAAGGAAGCCCGGTCTCCCAGCGACAGGCAGGAGCTCACCACTATACGACACACAAAGACGCCAAGAAGGACATCACCACACATACAGAGCCTAACACAACACGCAAAGGAAAACCACAAACCTCAGAAATTCATCTTTCCATTTCCCTCTTTATTCACCTTATTTGTATCCACTCTGTATGACCTTCGCTTTAGTAAAGATAGAAAAGACAAACCTTTTGATTCAAGACTCTTTATTTACATTACATGACGCGTCGGAAAGAAACTTCAAGAAACACCGAGGCCGAGGCTGGTGAGGCCGTTCACCGCACTCACATTCTCTTTTACTTTCATAAATATTCAGGCGTGAGATTTATTAACATTTTGGATCGACCCAGAGCACTGTAGCTGTTCAAATATAAAATGAATTCTCTTAATTACAACTTGCCAATTTATGCACACATAACAGATTAGAGGGGTCCTTTAATTTTACAGCGAGGTCTGTAGTTCTGTTTAGGAGAAAGTCTCATTTTGTGCTGTTTTTTCAGTATTCATCCCTGTTCTGAATGGCACTTTTTACAACCCCCAACCTCACCTGCTCACCTGTTGTGTTAAACCAAACAAACGAACCAAAATCAACACAACATGAAGGTTTGAATCGCATTATGCCTGAGAAAATGAATGCGGATGTAGAAACTCTCAAATGTTTCATTAGGCTCGTTCAGTCCTCTCAGTGAATGGGGGTTTGGACAAAATGTATTTGAAATGTGGATTTATTGAGGTAAATATAGTCTTTAAAATGAACAGGTCTCAAAAAGACTCAACTCCTACTCGAATCCCTTTGAGCTCCAGATGGGGAAAAAAAGACCAAATCCAGTTTGACAGAATGTTTAAAAAATGGCTGTGACATTTATGAATCGTACTGATATAACCCAGAGTTAAATCTTTGAATAATCACAAATAAGTAGAGGAAAAGTGGGTGGGGATAGGGGGTATGTCAAAGGACCCATATTACACTTGTTTCTGATCTTAGACTAAGGGTGTTTTCACACTTGGTCCCTTTCAGCATTTAAAGCGAACTCAGATCGCTAACTGAGCATTATAGGTTTATATGTGAACACTCTAAGCGCACTCAGACCCCTTTAAAACGAACCCAACTGAGACCATCTCGGGAGGTGGTCTCAGTACGGTTCGCTAAAAGGTCCGCGGTACGGTTCACCTAACCTGACCTAACCTGCGCAGTGTGTACACATAACGCTCCGGGTTCACTTCGCCTTTTGTGCAGTTTTATTACCTTCTAAGCTTCCCGTAGACAGCGACACGGGGAGGTAGTGACGAAAAATAACAATACAGGACTCTTTGGAGGCCCTGTAATTGGAATGAGTACACTTTAAATCCTTTAACGAGGATCCATTGGAGGGCAAGTCTGGTGCCAGCAGCCGCGCTAATTCCAGCTCCAATAGCGTATATTAAAGTTGCTGCAGTTAAAAAGCTCGTAGTTGGATCTCGGGTCCGAGCTGACGGTCCGCCGTGAGGCAGGCCCCCGTCCGTCCCAGCCCCTGGCTCTTGGCGCCCCCTCGATGCTTTTAAGCGTTTACTTTGAAAAAAATAGAGTGTTCAAGGCAGGCACGGTCGCCTGAATACTGCAGCTAGGAATAATGGAATAGGACCCCGGTTCTATTTTGTGGGTTTTCTCTGAACTGGGGCCATGATTCAGAGGGATGGCCGTCACAGAGAATGCCGAGGAGTGAAGGTCTCAGAGCTCTAGAGAAGCTACAGTGTGAACAGAAAGAGGACTGAGGCTCCATCAGAGCTTAAGTGGACCAGAAAGAGAACTCGGTCCTCTTTCACAATGTGAACACAAACAGAACTGAGTTTGTGTTCTCTTGGTCCCCTTGTTGGTCCACTTTTAGGGGACTGAGTTCAGTTCGCTTAAAGGGGACTATATGTGAAAACACCCTTAGACAAACTTTATTGATCCACAAGTGAAATTGATCTATGTTCTAATGTTGTTTCCTCATCACAAACATGCCTGGAGTTGTGTTTTGTTTCATTCACACATGTTTAATTCACAAACCCTGTATATTTAGGCTCAAACAGAAAACACTCCACCTCATGATGTCATGTGGTAAAACAGGAAGTGCTCCATTATGCCTTCACCAGAATCATTTGGATCATTTCAGCCCAGGAATTGCCAATCTCTACTGAACTAAAGGTAAAAAAGTAGCTGTTGATTTGAAAACTACCAGTGCATGACATCACAAGGCAGAACAGAGTGTTTTGAGCTTTGGGGGATGTAAAAATGCAGGATTATTCAAACGAAAAACACAACCACACTGTTAAAACTCTTACAAGTTCACTTTGCATTTTGAATATGTCGACTTTTAAGTGTATTTTCCCCTCACATTTCTCACAAGTAATAACTCACCTGTTTTACCCTGTCAGCTGGGATGTCGCTCCTCTGCAGCTGCTCGTCCAGGGTCAGACGTCAGGTACACAAGTTTCACGTCCTCTGCTGTGTAGATGACAGCAGATCCTGCAGGAATGTGTTAGTGATGGAAGACAATACTGAGCTGGTCCTGCGCCAGCATCAACTGTTTCTATCAACTACCACTGCATCTTTTATTTAGTTGGATCGTAAGAATTTGTTTTCATGCTAACATAATCAAGATGGCTTTAAAAAAAACATTCCAAATGTTTAAATTGGATATTAAATATTTTCCACTTTAAAGATCCCATGACATGGTACTTCTTGATGCTTTTATATGGCGCCTTAATGGTTCCGTAATACTGTAAATGAATCCTTCTTCAAAATCAACACAGTGCATGAGAAAGACCCATTTACACAGACATGGTCACAAATTCACTCTCTGAACAACTCATTCTGGGCCTTCTTGCTTGAATGCAAATGAGAAGGACACAGATAGGTTAGAGGAGCGGGTGGGCCCCGCCCCCCCGGGTGCCCCCACCACCACCCACCCGCTCCTCTGCGCCGCTGGAGCGCTGCTCTGCGCTGTCTCCCATTTCTGCGTTTGAAGCACAAAGACAGAAAGGAGAGCCATTTCAGTGAAAAAAACACATTTTCACAGAAAATAAAATTAAACCACTGCTGTTTCAGAGGTCCAGAGGGTCGGGTAAAGGACTTCCGAGCCTAGAAACACTCGCACGTGCCTCCAGGCAAATAAAAAAACACATTTCGCATTGCCTAGCTCATTCGCAGTCCAAACTCTCTGGGCGTGATTTACAGACACAGGGGATGGAGATCCAGACGATGGTGGAACTGCATTTGCATTTCTTTTTTCGATCTGACGTCAATAAGGTGCCTTGTCCAGAATTGCCCGTTTGAGTTGTGTTTTTTTCAAACGCAGAAAAGGATCGCAAATGCTCAGTTTAGACTTTTAGCCATGGGGGGGGCCTAAACAGGGTAGGGGAGCTCACATTAACGTTCAAAAACCTCAGAAAGTGAAAATTTCATGCCATGGGACCTTTAAGTATAGCCAAAATCTTTGGATTAAAATTCAGCAATTACTCAACACTAGATACACAGTCAGCCTCCAGGAAAGTTTCCATCCTTCTGCAACTTGTAATAAAGTCTGGAAAATACTATAGAGCAAAAGAAAAATTAAATTCTGTCAATAGGACAGAAGTTTTTGTTTTTTTTCTCAGATGTTTTGCAGCTCTTTCATAACCTGCCTCACACCAGACTCATATTATGTGTGTCACTCTACACATCATAACAAAAAGCCAAACATTTGTTGAGAGAAAAGCACAGACATCTTCCCTGTCCACAAATGCACAAAGTGTTTACCTTCTGCATGTTTTTCCACAAACAAAATAATCTGAATTGATGCTAACCCTGTCGTCAAACTGCACCAGGTGCAGCTCCAGTCCAGTTAAACCTTCCAGAGGAGCTCAGACTGCGGGCCAGGCAGGCAGGTGGTGCTGGCGGAGATAATGCCACACTCCAGATCAATTCAGTTGGATTCTATTTTGACAGCCCTCTGCAAGCCTTTTCTCTTAATGAATACATAAATAAATAAATAGTTATGGCATGAACACAAGGTCTCTGTGCAGCCTTCAAAGCGCTCACACATTTCCACACAGAGCTCCTCGTGTGAGTGTCACAGCAATAAGACCGGCCGCACACTGAGCTGGACCAGGTGCCGTCTGAGCCCAGCGTGAAACAGGCTGACGTGCGTCTGTCAACATTGTTATGTTTGTTTTGGTTCATTGGCTTCTGCATAAACCTTCTGCTGCTCTGTGATTGGTCACCCACCACCTGTCGGGATCCAAAGTTTCTGAACTCACAAATATTGCAGAATATCTTGCTGTGTGAGGTTAGCTCATCCAAACATCTTCATTCAAACAATGTCCAGGTGCAGAATATATTTTTTCTTTTGCTTTGGATCCAACCTGGACGACTGAGGGATACAGAGAAAATACTGAATACATGATGACAAATGGAGTCATTCAAAACCAAATTTAAACCATTTCTACAAAGACACAATTAAATCAAAAAGCCATTAAAACTAAAAAGGAAAAAACCAATGGGACTAAAGTCAAGATGGGAAAAAAGCTGTTTTCACAACTGCTAAAAATAAAAAAACTAGTTTGTGACATCACAAAGCATTAAGTCTAAAGCAAAGCCTGCGCCTGTTTGTCTAAGACTGTAACATCATCTGGAAAGAAAAACAAAAATCTGAACTTTACTAGCAGTCGTCAAAGCTAGCAAGATGTGATGTTTGTTGACTCATCTCAATGACCTCAAACTCTTTAATTTTACAGCGAGGTCTGTAGTTCTGTTTAGGAGAAAGTCTCATTTTGTGCTGTGAGTTTTTTCAGTATTCATCCCTGTTCTGAATGGCACTTTTTACAACCCCCAACCTCACCTGCTCACCTGTTGTGTCAAACCAAACAAACGAACCAAAATCAACACAACATGAAGGTTTGAATCGCATTATGCCTGAGAAAATGAATGCGGATGTAGAAACTCTCAAATGTTTCATTAGGTTTGTTCAGTGAATGGGGTTTGGACAAAATGTATTTGAAATGTGGATTTATTGGGGTAAATAAAGTCTTTGAAATGAACAGGTCCCAAAAAGACTCAACTCCTGCTCGAATCTCTTTGAGCTCCAGATGAAAAAAAAAATCCAAATCCAGTTTATTGACAGAATGTTTACTATTAAAAAATGGCTGTGACATTTATGAATCCTACTGATATTTTTTAGTCTGTCAGAAAACCGTACATGTCATAGAGATGTTTAAAAGTTTAAAAAGTGCTGACAGATCTGAACTGAGATTACACTGCAAGTTAGTCTCAGTTGGCTTTTCTGCAGGCTTTTTTTTAATCACTTCTTAAAAGTCTAATTTCTCTAAGTATTTCACACCTAGCAGCCTCTGTCTATCTTATCTGCTGGTATGGATGGATGCAATGACAAATACTGATCCTGTCTTCCACCAGAGCCAGGATTCATCTGGTGGAAATTCCCAGAGGCAGCCCACACTACGCCTCTGTCTGTTAGATATGCATAGTCAGAAAACCCATTAAAAGATATGGTAAGAAACAGAGATGGTTCTGTACTCTTCATATCATGTAATTCAAAGTGACGACTTACCCCAGTAAAGATGTACAAGCAGCTTTCTAAATGAGACCGCGTTATGCTGTCCACATCTAATTATAAAAGGCTTTAATGCCACAGAATCAGGAAATGAGCTGTTGGCAAGTTAGTTGTTGTTAAGATTACCGTGACTGCAAACCTCTTTCAGCACACTGAATAATTTAGTTGCTAGTAAAGTGTTAAAGGGCCCTCTACTTCCTGATCTTTGCTACAATATTGTTTCTTCATCAAAATCATACCCAGAGTTGTGTTTTGTTTCATTCGCACATGTTTAAAACACAAAGCCGGCATATCCAGGCTGTTGTGGTAACGCCATACACTTTCAATTGAATCATGAGAGAATTTCAGTCCTGGAATTGCCAATCTCTATTGCCTGGAAGAATCCATGACTCATCGCTGTACCAGCGGTGAGTCTGGTAACGCTTGGTCCAGAATGCGCTGCCGTTGCGCGTAGACAGACAGCTAAGTGAACCAATCAGAGAACAGTTAACGGACAGCGACGTGAACCAATCAAACAAAAGAAAAGAAAGAAAAGAAAGGCCTCTAGAGCTGTCAGCTGCTGTGGTTTTAAGGAATTGATGCGTTTTAGGTCATTTAAGACCAATTTTACAGCTGAATGGAAGGGACGTTGCGGGCAAAGGCGGGTGCACTGACGTCACCATCTTTGAACGAATCAGAATCGCGGAGTCCGTTGTTAACCAGAGGAGCGAGGGTGAAGCAAGGGTGTCCAAATGGTATCGCGCTGTATAGCAAATACAGAGAGATATCATTTGGCTGGCCAGGTAACAATCTCTACAGAACGAAAGGTGAAATGTAGCTGTTAATTGAAAATTGCCACTGGACATCACAAGGTGGAACAGAGCATATTGAGCTTTGGAGATGTAGACAGATCAGGGCTGGACTGGGACAAAAAAACTGCCCTGGCATTTTTGGTTTAAACCGGCCCCTCATAATTAGAAGAGCAAAACGGAATAATTTATGTTTGTGTTCCCCGAAGCAAAGTATTTTACTATTGTTACGTCTTGGCCGAGGGGAAACAAGGGCGCAACATTTTAAGGAAAAATCCCAAAAAACACTGGGAAACTCACAGTAACTACACATTCAATGTTGCCTGGAAGAATCCATGACTCATCGCTGTACCAGCGAGTGAGTCTGGTAACGCTTGGTCCAAAATGCGCTGCGGATGCGCGTAGACAGACAGCTAAGTGAACCAATCAGAGATTGCGCCATCTTGATTCAAAACTGAGGCGGAACTTCCGCTGCCTAAGAGTGACTTTGCGGGCAAAGGCGGGTGCACTGACGTCACCATCTTTGAACGAATCAGAATCGCGGAGTCCGTTTGTAACCGGAGGAGCGAGAGTGGATGGAGGGTGTCCAAATGGTATCGCGGTGTATAGGAAATACAGAGAGATATCATTTGGCTGGCCAAGTAACATTCAATGGTTTATTTAAAATGAATCTAGCACACACACACATCTTTCTCATTGAATCTACACAATTCATGTAGGTCCCCTGTTCTGGCTTCAAAACAGCGAATTTCGCTGAACGGCGAGTGATTTTCATGCCTGTCCATCACCTAAAAGTCCCGGTATTATCCTCACATTACTACCTGCTGTGCCTGTGCTACACTTCCCTGGTCACTCTGTCCCTCAGGTTCCCTCGGGTTCCTTCGGGTTCCCTCGGGTTCTCTCGGGTTCTCTCGGGTTCCCTCAGGTTCCCTGTCCACAGTCTCTGGCTGCTCCTCTGTCCACCTTCAACCTGCAGAGGACGTGGAGGCTCCAACCCCTCCAGAGAATATGTCTGTTATTTTAGAACATTTTGCAGCGTCTATAGTGAGTTATCTTTTAGCCCAGGGGCGTATAAACTTTTTCCATCAAGGGCCACATGTCTAAACACAGACGAAGCAGAGGGCCGATCGAGGGCCATAGACTGGTGCTCAGGACAGTCAATCATTGAAATATCTGCATGTTTAACACGTTAGAATGAGCTTCAGTCCTTTATTCGTGCTAAGGTCCACAAAACCACACAATAAATATTAAATATTGTCATTCAATATTCAATAAACTTGCAGTCAAAAGTTCTGCTCAAGGTAATTTGGGCCAATTCACCTGGAAGCCTGAGGGCCAAGAAAAATTTGTCTGAGGGCCGCATTTGGCCCACGGGCCAGACTTTGGACATGCCTGTTTTAGCTCGTAACTTCTCCACACCCCCTTTCTCCCGCTTCTCCATGTTTCCACCTCAACACTGAACCTGTCGGGATCAGTGCAGAGAAAGGGGCGGGACCACTCTCGTAAGCTTCTATATCCTGATTGGTTTGGTCCACTGTCTGTATTGAAGATGGACCAATGGGACGCCTCCTCTAAATTGTGGGCCGGTCTCTAAGTATAAAAAAAAAACAAAAAAAACAAAAAAAAACAAAACAAAACAGCTGGGACTGTCGGCCCACCGGGAAAATGCCCGGTATGCCTGATTACCAGTCCAGACTAATAATAAAGAATTATTCAAATGTGTGAATGAAACAAAACACTACTCCAGCTACTTTTGTGAGGAGGTAACAACATTATATGGCTGAAAGCTCACAAGAGTCCATTCTGTGTAATATCTTTAAGAATGTGATGACAAACTTTGAACTGCTTCTGTTTTCCACGTTTAAGATCACAAAAATCAAATATCCTCTTGAACGTGACAGTGTTAGTGGTTTTAGTTTCCCAAAAAGGTAACTTATCAGCTCTTATCGACCTTGCTCTGACTTTCTTTTCTCCTTTTTACAATCTCGTCCTCCCCGCGGGCCTTTAGTTATTGTCCTGTGTGCTCTATAACTAAATGTCGAGATGAGTTATGTCGAATATTGTTAAATCAATACAGCATTATACCTGGTCCCATATGAAAGGCGGACGTCACAAACAAGAAGCTGAAACCAACAATGTGTACTGTCAGTTTTATTGCCTTGAAAAAACACACAGATTTTATTTATATTCCAAATGTTTTATTATTGGACACAGCCAACAACTCAACACAAAGTACAGACATAAACATGGACCAAGCCCAGATATCTCCTTTAGCATTACATTACAAATAGCACAAAGCTATTTACATCTTTACAAGTACATTTTGTTTTAAACATTCACATATTTGATTAGCGTCGCCTGTAAACCCGTTGTGCTGCTGTTAGTGGGGTTTTGTTTTGTTTTCTTCAGTCCGGAGCTGTAGAACAGGTATGGGCTGAATAATTACTGATGCATAAAACAAGTTATGACGTTCTCTGTGAAGTATAATGTTAGGAATACAAAATTAATATTCTTTAAATATAATTCGTACATCTGATAATGCAGAAGAGGTATGGTACAATAACTGTTTCTGTATATAAATGTACAGTAGCTTTGGTTTCAGCAGAATATCTAGGATCTAGAATCCAAAAGACTAAAAGGATTGATAAAAAATTGGTGACAAAATTGAACAAAGAGTCTAACAATGGCCAATAAACTTTGCAGATATTTTAGGGGCAATATACTGGGTTGATTTAGATCCCCCCCCCCCCCCCCTCTGTCATTTAAATGGACTAAAAACTTGCTCAGAGACTTTTTTCCACCACAAACTATTTGTATTTAAAGGAAAAGTAACGTTTTTTACAATCTGAGGCTTATTTTGGTAATAAAACAAGTTGTTTTACTCACCCATAGCACTTTGGTGTCATATGGAGCACTTCCAGAGATGTTTTAGATTAGCATTAGGCTAACGCCGTTAGCCTAGCGCGACTTATAGCCATAGCTCGTGGCATTCCCCGAGCATGTAATATGCCCCGTGCGGGCTCCAAATAACACAAACTTTAGCACTTTCAAATTATAGAAGCTCGATGTCTTAGTCTACGATTTCGTTTGAGTCAAAAGTGGCCTGTAATCCCAGATTTATCCATAGTTTCGAGTAGGTGAGGAGGCCAGTGCGCATGTGCGGAGTCGGTTTATTTCGCTCTCAGCTCCCGGGACCCAAACATGGAACGCAAAGCTGTAAATTATGGCTAAATCTCGGATTACAGGCCACTTTTCATTCAAACGAAATCGTAGACTAAGACATCGAGCTTCTATGATTTGAAAAGTGCTAAAGTTTGTGTCATTTGGAGCCCGCACGGGGCATATTACATGCTCGGGGAATGCCCCGAGCTATGGCTATAAGTCGCGCTAGGCTAACGGCGTTAGCCTAACGCTAATCTAAAACATCTCCGGAAATCCTCTATATGACACCAAAGTGCTATGGGTGAGTAAAACAACTTGTTTTATTACCAAAATAAGGCTCAAATTGTAAAAAAAAAAAATATTTTCCTTTAAATGGACTAAAAACTTGCTCAGAGCCTTTTTTTCACCACAAACTATTTGTATTTAAGTGTTCAAATAAAACTTTATGGGTATATTTTGGCTGCAGGTCACCCAAAACAGAATATTGGCCTGTGCTGGAGTTTTAAAACTGATAAACAATGCTAAATTGGGCAGTAGTTATTAATTAGATTAATGGCAAAAGGAGAAACTGTCAATTTGTCAAGTGGACAAAAGTTTATTTGGTCGAATACGTTTCTCAGCTCATAAAAGCTGCTTCTTCTGTTCTGGTCAGACGCTGCTGGACACTGCCTATATCTGCCTGAAGGGAGATTAGCTTAATAAAAAATAAATGACAACACCTTTAATTTTTCAAGTGAAGGCTTGAAATGTCAGAAAGATGTGTTCCTGGCGTATATATTGTAATTTTTTATTTTATTTTTTAAAATAATTCCAGGCTTTAGTATGAATTTTCATGATTGAGATTAAAGGAGAATTAACGTTTTTTACAATCTGAGCCTTTTTTTGGTAATAAAACAAGTTGTTTTCCTCACCCAAAGTACTTTGGTGTCATATGGAGCACTTCCAGAGATGTTTTAGTTTAGTGATATCCGTAACGTGAGTTCTCGGGGCACATGTTTGCGGTCTCCAAATAACACAAACTTTAGCACTTTTCAAATCATAGAAGCTCAATGTCTTAGTCTACACTTTCGTTTGAGTCAAAAGTGGCCTGTAATCCGAGATTTATCCATAATTTACAGCTTTGCGGTTCATGTTTGGGTCCCGAGAGCTGAGAGCGAAATAAACTGTGACTCCGCACATGCGCACTGGTGTCCTCATCTACTCGAAACTATGGCTAAATCTCGGATTACAGGCCACTTTTGACTCAAACGAAAGTGTAGACTAAGACATTGAGCTTCTATGATTTGAAAAGTGCTAAAGTTTGTGTTATTTTGGTGACTGCAACGACATGCCCCGAGAACTCAGGTTACGGATATCGCTGAACTAAAACATCTCTGGAAATGCTCCATATGACACCAAAGTGCTATGGGTGAGTAAAACAACTTGTTTTATTACCGAAATAAGGCTCAGATTGTAAAAAACGTTAATTCTCCTTTAATGTGGTCATATGGACTTTTTTTTTAATGGATTTTCAGTTTGTATTTTTTATTTTTTTATTTTTTTGGTTATAAGTAAAGAAGATCGAAGCGATTGTCTAAACTAAAATAGAACTACTAATGCACTTTCCTTTTTTATTCATAGAATACATGATTCCATTTAAATCCCATCTTGAGACAGCAATAACAAAACGGCTGTAATGTTAAGCTTAGTGACTTAGCCTTAAGAGTATTGACCTGCCCCGTACCACTCAGTACCCCATAATCTCCACAAACACTAGATTAATGAACTTGAGTGCTTTTAAAACAAAGTACAAGACTTTACACCCCCCCCCCCCCTCCATGGCGACAAGGCACAAAATGGCTCCCGGGGGCGACACAACAAGCACAAAATTAATCCACTGTACACCTCTTATTCTGCCTCAGTTCGAAGTCATTTTAACCGTGCAGTTTCATTCATATTTCCTTCACATTTTAAATCAGGGTTTTTACACTTCTAAAAAAATAACATACAGTGCCGTGAAAAAGTATTTGCCCCCTTCCTGATTTCTGTGTTTTTTGCATATTTATCACTCAAAACATTGTCAGATCATCAAACCAATTTTAATATCACACAGAAACAACCCAAGGAAAGACAAAATTCAGTTTTTGAATGATGATTCCATTTATTAGTGCACAAAAAAAATCTAAACCTATCTGGCCCTATGTGAAAAAGTAATTGCCCCCTTAATCTAATAGCCAGTTGAGCCTCCTTTGACAGCAATAACTGTAACCAAACGTTTGCGATAATTGGTGATGAGTCTTTCACACCGCTGGGGAGGGATTTTGGCCCACTCTTCTATGCAGAATTGTTTCAATTCTGCCATATTGGAGGGTTTTCTTGTATGAACTGCCCGTTTAAGGTCACACCACAGCATCTCAATCGGATTTAAATCCGGACTTTGACTTGGCCACTCCAAAACCTTAATTTTGTTTTCTTTGAGCCATTCAGAGGTGGACTTGCTGGTGTGTTTTGGATCATTGTCCTGTTGCATGATCCAAGAGCGCTTGAGTTTGAGGGCACGAACTGATGGCCGGACATTCTCCTTCAGGATCTTCTGGTAAACAGCAGAATTCATTTTTCCGTCAATCACAGCAAGTTGTCCTGGTCCTGAGGCAGCAAAGCAGGCCCAGACCATCACACTGCCACCACCATGCTTTACTGTGGGCACCATGTTCTTTTTATCAAATGCTGTGCCATTTTTACGCCAGATGAAACGGGCTGCAGACCTTCCAAAAAGTTCAATTTTAGACTCATCGGTCCACAAAATGTTTCTCCAAAAGTCTTGAGGGTCATCAAGGTGCTTTTTGGCAAAGGTGAGACGAGCCTTTGTGTTCTTTTGTGAAAGCAGTGGTTTTCTCCTGGGAACTCTTCCATGGATGCCATTTTTGGCCAGTGTTTTTCTAATGGTGGAGTCATGAACACTGACCTTAACTGAGGCCAACGAGGCCTGTAGTTCTTTCGATGTGCGTCTAGGTTCTTTTGTGACTTCCTGAATGAGCCGTCGTCGCACTCTTGGAGTAATCTTAGTTGGTCGACCACTCCTGGGAAGGGTTGCAACTGTTCCCAGTTTCCTCCATTTTTGAATAATGGCTCTGACAGTGGTTCGCTGGAGCCCCAGAGCTTTGGGAATGGCTTTGTAACCTTTTCCTGAATTATAGACTTCTATCACTTTTTTCTCATTTGTTCTTGAATTTCTTTGGATCGTGGCATGATGTGTTTGTTCTTGAGATGTTGTAGCCAACTTCACTTTGTTTGACAGGAACTATTTAAGTGATTTCTTGATTCAACACAGGTGGTGACAATCAGGTGTGGGTGTGGCATGTAGAACTGAACTAAGTTTTCTCAAAACTGTGGTTAGTCACAGTTAGTTTGTGATTTAACAAGGGGGGGCAATTACTTTTTCACATAGGGCCAGATAGGTTTAGATTTTTTTTGTGCACTAATAAATGGAATCATCATTCAAAAACTGAATTTTGTCTTTCCTTGGGTTGTTTCTGTGTGATATTAAAATTGGTTTGATGATCTGACAATGTTTTGAGTGATAAATATGCAAAAAACACAGAAATCAGGAAGGGGGCAAATACTTTTTCACGGCACTGTATTTACATCACCATGTTAAAGGAAAAGTAACGTTTTTTTACAATCTGAGCCTTCTTTCGGCAATAAAACAAGTAGTTTTACTCACCCATAGCAGTTTGGTGTCATTTTGAGCAGTTTCGTAGAAGTTATGTTGTAGCGTATCCGTTAACTTGAGTTCTCGGGGCATTACTTTGCGGTCTCCAAATAACACAAATTTTAGCACTTTTCAAATCATAGAAGCTCGATGTCTTAATCTACGATTTCGTTTGGTCAAAAGTGGCCTGTAATCCGAGATTTAGCCATAGTTTCGAGTAGATGAGGACGCCAGTGCGCATGTGCGGACTGTGCTCTCAGCTCCCGGGACCCAAACATGGAACGCAAAGGTGTAAACTATGGATAAATCTCAGATTACAGGCCACTTTTGATTCAAACGAAATTGTAGACTAAGACATCGAGCTTCTATGATTTGAAAAGTGCTAAAGTTTGTGCTATTTGGAGCCCGCACGGGGAATATATTATATGCCCCGAGCTATGGCTAGAAGTTGTGCTAGGCTAACCGCTAATCTAAAACATCTCTGGAAGTGCTCCATATGACACCAAAGTGCTATGGGTGAGTAAAACAACTTGTTTTATTACCGAAATAAGGCTCAGATTGTAAAAAAACGTAACTTTTCCTTTAACTTTTATTGTTTTGAAAGTACAACATTTGTCCAAAACAGCGTATTGACATGTTTCGTAAGTTTCTCCCCTGTCCCTAATGCTCTCCATGCTAAGTCACTCCCCCTTCAGAGCACTATCACATTACCCCTGGAGTGCATTTCGCTACTGAACCTACTGCACATCGCAAGTTGTAGCACATTGTTTTGTATCCTGCTTTTGTATATTCATGTTTTTTCTGTTTTGGATAAGATCGTGCTGCATATTCGATTGGAATAGTGCGCAGGAGAGATTCCTAGATTGTTCAAACATGCACGGATGACATATAAAATGTTTTCTGGCATGTTTTTGATGAGGGAATACTGCTATAACGTGGTAGAAAGCTCCAAAAAGTCTATTTTGCATAATATCCCCTCTTGACCTTGAGTGTCCATTGCATAAAAATGTTCATGGTGTGTGAATGTGAGTTCCATTACGTTATTTTACGAGGTAATTTGTATGTAAGATGGGATGTAAACACTGAGAAACAAAAGAACACATACAAAACAAATACAAATGGATTCAAAATACAGTTGCATACAATACAATACATAGAATAACAGGTTAAAACACATTTTCCAACATGAATATGACACGTTTTTGTTTCCTCATTGCAATAGAACTGGAGTTGTGTGGCTTATACTTTATTTATGTTTATTTATGTATTCATCTTCTATAGTTTTACAAACAATAGCTGCTCGCTTTTTCTCTGGACAAAACATTTTCTGTGCAGGGATGTTCAGATGGAATTTGCTCGACCTGTTTTGCATTTATATAAAGTATTTGATGTGAAAAGGTGAAATAGAAACACTAAAGCTGGTCCAAAATGTTCAAGCCTTAATCAAGCAAAAAGTGTCTAAAGTCCCTAAGTACATTTAAGTATTTTCATTGGATTAAAGGTCCTTTAATACACAAAATCAACTCTTGTGAGCTTTAAGTCATGTTAGAATGTTATTACTTCCTCAAAACATGCCTGGAGTTGTGTTTTGTTTCAGTCACACATGTTTGAGGAACGTCTGTCTACAACTCCGAGAGGTGGAGATTGGCAATTCCAGTGCTGAAATCAACCAGATGATTCTTGTTAAAGGTCCCATGGCATGAAATTTTCACTTTCTGAGGTTTTTGAACGTTAATGTGAGCTCCCCTACCCTGTTTAGCCCCCCCCATGGCTAAAAGTTGCGAAATGTCTAAACTGAGCATTTGCGATCCTTTTCTGCGTTTGAAAAAAACACAGCTCAAACGGGCGATTTTGAACAAGGCACCTATGTGACGTCAGCTCGAAAAATGCAGTTCCACCCCCGTCTGTCTGTGCTCAGCGTCTCTGTAAATCACGCCCAGAGAGTTTGGACTGCGGAGGAGCTACGCAATGCGAAATGCGTTTTTTTATTTGCCTGGAGGCACATGCGAGTGTTTCTAGGCTCAGAAGTCCTTTACCCGACCCTCTGGACCTTTGAAACAGCAGTGGTTTAATTTTATTTTCTGTGAAAATGTGTTTATTTTTCAATGGAACGCTTCTCATCTCTTCCTCCGCACAAAAACGCGGAAGCGAGAGCGCACAGCTGAAGAGGAGAGAGTGGAGAGTTTGGCCACGCCTCCACCCTCTACTATAGGCCATCTCTGTCCTCCTCATTTGCATTCAAGCAACAACGCCCATAATGGACTTTTCCAGAGAGAGATGTATGACTCTTTCTCATCTTATCTCTGTTGTGATTGATTTTGAAGAAGGATTCATTTACAGTATTAGGGAACCTTTAAGGAGCCATATAAAAGCATCAAGAAGTACCATGTCATGGGACCTTTAAGGTGGATGAAGATTTAAAAAAAAAAAAAAAACACGGTGGAGCACTTCCTGTGTCACCATAGGACATCACAAACAGAGCAAGGAAGGAAGGAAGGAGTATTTTCAGTTTGAGAGAAAAACTCCATCTACATCTGCAGGGTTTGTGTCTTAAGTGAGTGTTATGTGAGTTCTAAAGTGTATTGATTATGTACATTTTAATCATTCTCCCAGAAAAATCTCAACTGTCCCAGAAAATCTGCGATAAACAGGACTACATGTACACGTATTTATAAAAACACTTCTTGCATAGCTGTCCACCTCAGCTGTCACATATTTTCTGTATTTTCATTCATGTACTCTTCCCCCTCCCGTAATTTTTTCCAAACAAAAAGATACCTTGTGTAAACAGTTCCACTGTATTAGGTCTTTGTCTAGTGTTACTGATTGTATTGCATTCCTATTCTGTTTATGTTCTTATATCACTGAAAAGAGAGGTGGGACGTTAGCGCCTCCATGTCGGCTGCTTTAAGGTCCAAGGTCCTTTTCGTTGTTTACAGTGACAAATAAAGCTTCCATTCCATTCCATTAAACATGTGCGAATGAAACAAAACACAATTCCAGCTGTGTTTTTCATGAGGAAACAGCATTACAACAAAGATCAGAATATAAAGTAAAATGGTTTCATAGAGTTGACTCATTCTTCAGTGAGGCAACCTGTGAGGAGCAGCTTGAACAAGGCCTGGTAAGAAGCTGGTTTTAGCTGGAGGATTTTACATCGTATAAATTCTCATTTTAATATTTATACATGAGTTAAGTGCTATATATGTCAAGTGCACAAAGTTGTGATTCTGAGTACAAAAACAAAAGGCAGATAAACATATTTTTGAAACAATGGTATTAAACTCCAAAGTTCCAGACAACAAAATCAAGTATATACGTCCAATTAGGGGGTTCTGGGTATGTTCCCTTGGGAAACTGAAGCACTCTGAATGTGCCAGCGCTGCTGTGGAGTGCTCTGAAGAGCCTCTCGGTGCTGGCACAAACTATAGTTTCTGCTTCTCTTTGATTTGAACCCATCTCACTCTTCCATGTCCCATTAAGTCATGGAGATGGAGTCTGGACATGGAGTCTGAGTATAAAGAGGAGATGTACGGTCTGAGACGAAGCAGTAAGTGGCAAAAGCAGTTCGAGTGGCGACATTGAGAAATAAACACCACTGCCATTAGCTCATCAGTGCAAAAACAGACAAAAAAAAATCTATTCTGGAAAGATTACTGATAAAGGCTGTGTTAATGGTTCTTCAGTTGTGGCGAATTCAGTCAGAATATTTAGTTTTCAACTCTCGCTCCAACAGTTATGGCTGATGTTTTTAATAGGTTTCATACAAAAATACATGAGCGAACCATAAACTCTCTCTCTGCGTTATACAGCTTTGGAAAAAAATAAGAGACCAGTTTCTGAATCAGTTTTTCTGATTTTACTACTTATAGGTATGTGGAACATTTTTGTTTGAGTCTATAAACTACTGACAACATTTCTCCCAAATTCCAAATAAAAATATTATGGTTTAGAGCATTTATTTACAGAAAATGACAAATGGTCAAAATAAGAAAAAAGATCCATGTTTTCAGAGCTCAAACAATGCAAAGAAACAAGATCAAATTCATTTTAAAACAACATAATACTAATGTTTACACTTAAGAAGAGTTCACAAATCAATATTTGGTGCAATAACCCTTATTTTTAATCACAGCTTTCATGCGTCTTGGCATGCTCTCTAGGGATGGGCGATACCAGTTATTTTTGTTTCGATACAATACCAAGTAATACCAGGGTTAGAATCCCGATATCAATACCGATACCGATACTTTCATACATTTTGTAATACTACAGAAAAACACTAACCTGGCTCTAGATACCTTGGCTTCGCAAAGCTCCACCAGGGGCTTAGCTCCAGACATTCTAACACCAGATATCTGAAAACAATTCTTTGATGAAAATGGCAGTAGCATTTCGTCATGCTGAGGTTTATGATTTATGATCAAGTGTTTATTTAAATTTGTGGTATTGCCACAATATCGGATCATTTTTTGGCACACACTGCACTTCGCAACATTGTCGTCCACGGTGTGGAAGTAACTCCACACCACACTTCTCTTGCGGTCTCCCATGGCTCCCACAGCCCCGCGCCGATTTGACTGAAATCTCACAGCAGTGAGTCTATCGCGGGATGACGTACTACCCCACGTTTGGTGAGAACGCGGAAGGAAAAGTAGTGCCTGACAACTGGCAATGGTTGAATAATGAACAAAACACATAAGAATTTGAGCTAAATAAACTGAAAGTTAAGTCAGTAAGAAAACATGACTTGGTATCGATATTTTAATACCAGGATCGATGCATATTCAATACCCCATCAGGATCGAAATATCGATACTTTGGTATCGATCCGCCCATCCCCAATGCTCTCCACAAGTCTGTCACATTGTTCTTGGGTCCTAGCTTAGACCTGGTTTAGTCCTGGTTCAGACCTGGTTTAGTCCTGGTTTAGACCTGGTTTAGTCCCAGTCTGTCACATTGTTCTTGGGTGACTTTATTCCACTCCTGGTGCAAGAACTGAAGTAGCTCAGCTTTGTGTTTGTGTTGGAATTCAACAGACGCTGGAATGGAATGGCTGTAATACATGTAGAGATGCTGATTTCAGAACAAAATGCAGTGGTCTCTTTTTTTTCTTTTTTTTCCAGAGCTGTATCTCACTGAAGATTGTGCTCCTAAAGAACGTCAGGATTTATACACCAAATTCCAAGGTTTTGTCTGCAGTAGCATTTGGTTCATTGTGAAATCAGAGCCAAAAGTATTACGTACGTACTTCTGACCAAAGCAGTAGTTATACAGTAGTTATGACACTTTTTCAATGTAATGCTTTTCATCAGCCACTTTTCCTCAGATTTTTGTAAGAGAGGTTATTTACATATTAAATTAATAATGTATCTATTTTAATTGATTGAATGTCTATAAATATGATTGTCCAAAGGTTCATTTTTCTTTCTTTCATTTTTTTTAACTATTCAAATTGACAAGAGAAGTTACATTTATTATTTTCATATATTTTTCAGTCAGGTTTGGCTTTGTGCCCTGGAATAACCCTCCCTGCGTCTCGTGTGTGGTGACATAATGACAGTTTAGTGTATAACTCATAAGGCTGATGTCAGAGAGAGATCAGGAGATGATGAAATGTTCTGGTGCTGGTTCTCTGTGGCCCTCTGTCTCCTGTGATTCATGGCCTGAAAAACCCGAGGCACAATCAGGCCCATATCAGTGGGTGGAATGGAGAGTTAAATATATAAAAGTGGATGAATGGTGCTCTAGATTGGCCCTCTATGATCACCTCAGAAATAATAACTCATATAAAGGGCTCTCAGGAGTCACATGGATGTTGTCCCAAAGTGGCCGTTATGTCAGAGATTAAAAGACAGATTAGATAATGCTTTCACAAGTAAGTTTCAGTCGTGTTCCAAACATGCTAGCAGTCCATACATGAATATTTAACGGTGTGTTAAGACTACAAAATAAACATTTACATTGATATATTCAAAATAAGAACACATTCTGAGAATTTAAGGTGAAGTGTCTCGCTTATGGTCAAAATAATGGGTGGTAATGGAGATTGAACTGCTAACCTTTACTATATGTGATGTTTTAGTCATTGTGTTTGTCTTGGACTTTTGCTACGGGTAAATGTGATGTTTTAGTCATTCTGTTTATTGTCTTGTAATTTGGCTCCAGGTATATGTGATGTTTTAGTCATTGTGTTTGTCTTGTACTTTTGCTACGGGTAAATGTGATGTTTTAGTCATTCTCTTTATTGTCTTGTACTTTTGCTATGAGTATATGTGATGTTTTAGTCATTGTGTTTATTGTATTTTTGCTACGGGTATACAGTATGTGATGTTTTAGTCATTGTGTGTATTGTACTTTTGCTACGGATAAATGTGATGTTTTAGTCATTGTGTTTATTGTCTTGTATTTTGCCTCCAGGTATATGTGATGTTTTAGTCATTGTGTTTATTGTCTTGTACTTTTGCTATGGGTAAATGTGATGTTTTAGTCATTCTGTTTATTGTTTTGTACTTTTGCTACGAGTATATGTGATGTTTTAGTCACTGTGTTTATTGTCTTGTACTTTTGCTACGGGTATACAGTATGTGATGTTTTAGTCATTGTGTTTATTGTCTTGTACTTTCGCTCCAGGTATATGTGATGTTTTAGTCATTCTGTTTATTGTTTTGTACGTTTGCTATGAGTATATGTGATGTTTTAGTCATTGTATTTGTCTTGTACTTTTGCTATGGGTAAATGTGATGAACTTTGGACTTTTGAACTTACTGTATTGTGTGCATTATTTGTATTGTGAAGGCTACTTTAAATACAACGGAACAGTTTGAAGATGTGGTGCAAACCTGGTTGGAAATAACTGGTCAGGCCTGTTCGTACTTGGATGGCAGACCTCTTTGTCGCGTCATTAGGCAAGACACTTCACACAAATTGCTTAGTAAAATCGGTGTGTGTGAGTGATGGCGGTGGTCAAAAGCTACGTTCAGACTGCAGCCTGAAGTGACCCAAATCTGATTTTCTTTTTTGCCCTTATGCGACCTGTATCTGATCTTTTAATGACAGTCTGAACGACACAGATCAGATTTTTTCATATGCGATCCAGGCCACTTGAATATGTGATCCTAAAACCGATACATATCCGATCTTTTGACATGAGATTTCAGTCTGAACGGCCTGGTCACATTCATCCGACCTACACGTCATCAACAAGCAAGAGTGGCACAAATAGGCGCTCACAAATGTACACAGTGTACGTCATATGAAAATTGTGTATGAACTCAGTGAAGCGGCAACGCACATAGTAATCCCACCACTCTTGACTGCGACTCCGCACCAACACGTTTCTTTCTAAGGACGTTGCTGCCACTGCCCCACAAAACACCATGGCCAAAAACCTTGTCCTTCTCAATCTCCTCCTTAAAACAAATAAGTTGTTCATGTTCTGGCTCCGGTATCACAGCAACTTTAAAATCTCCAGGCGCTCAATGCTAGCGTCCATGTTTAGGCGACTTCCGTAAACACTGAGCACGCTCGCTGCACGTGACCTCGTCGTGTCCTCCAAGGTGCATGCGGGACGCTTTTGGGACATTTAAGGTTCACACTGGAGATCACATACAAGTCGCATTTAATTGGAAATGTGAACGACCTCATAAAAAAATCGGATTTCACAAAAAAATCTGAATTGAGCTTTAAGCCCTGCAGTGTGAACATAGCCAAAGAGGCCAATGATTGGCTGTGGTGTCATCTTACCACCACGGAGTGTGGAGAAAATGAATAATGCTCTGTAAAGTGCTTTGGGTGGCTTTATATGCAATTAGGGCTGTCAGTTTAAAGGTACAGTGTGTAGGATTCGTGGCGCATAGGTGGTGTAGGTACCATGCACTTCCTCTTTTGGCTACGGCAGACCTCGAGGGTCACTCGGGCGTGCCGTAACGCGGACAGCTCGCGTACCAGCACGCACCCGGTGTGCGAGCCCTCGCTGACAACTACGGTATAAATAAAACGCGGTCCCGTTCACTGTTTTTTTTTTTCTTTTCGCATGAAAACACACATTCCTGATCATGTACCATGACACTCTACACATCAAATGAAACCTTACAGTCTCCTCTTTTTGACTATGCAATTCATTTCCCGGCACAACAATCACTCCCCGAGCACATGGGGCTTTTATACTGAAAAGCACAAAACGAGGTTTGTTACTTAGCTTACCTTAGAATGCTTTGCACAAGTCAAACTCTGTATTTCACCATAAACTTACTCTCAATCTGTCCGTAAGGATCCAGCGAATAAAATCCAGTAAAACAATTTAGTCCAAAACACGTGTTAGATCCATTACGACGTCTGATCCGGCAGCATGCTTGTGTTGTTTACCCAAAACCACGAGCCTTGCCGAAGGCGAAGGCGGAGCCCAAATGTCCTTCTGCGGCTCTCGTATTCAAAATGGCTGCCTCTGCATGGGGAAGATCCCCCTTTTATGTGACTATATCTAAGTCCAAAAGAATACTTTGATTTCATGATGGAAGTGAAAAGGCTTGGAAAACAATGTATTTTTGAATGGGTATCTTCAATTTCGGTAATTAACGGGTAAAAATCTTACACACTGTCCCTTTAAAGTGTTAATTAGATTAATTAATTACACTGAAAATGAACGGGTTATAAAAATTAACACAATTAATTATAAGCGGCAGTTCAATGCCCGCGCATTTTAAATTTTGCGTGCGGCGAGCAAATGGCTGTCAGGGCCTTTGAACGGCAAGTTTATTTATAAAAAGAACGAAGACGGGACGATCAACAAGAACGCAGTGATTTGTAGCTTTTGTCAAAAAGAATTTTCCGATCACCGAAGCTGCTCCAGCCTGACGGATCAATTGAACGATAAACACGTCCCGATGTTACTGGTGATAGAGCGAGCGTGAGCGCACTTCACCAAACCAACAAACCACCAAACCAACAAACCACGTTCGCAGAATTTGGGAAATGAATGAGCAAAGCGACCACAGGAAAACTGACAAACTCAATCACAAAGTGGGTTACCGCTCTCTCAATCTCTCAATCTCTCTCTCTCTCGCTCTCTCGCGAGATTAAAATGCGATTAATTAGATTAATTAATTGCAAATCTTGTAATGAATAATCACCTGACAGCACTACATGCAATGATTAATGAATAATCAACTCTGGACGGCATTATAAAAGTAAGTGAGGGCCTTGAGCAAAATAATGAGCAGCTTCCACTCATTCCACAGGCTTATTCTGTTTTCATGTGATAAAAGCATTCTCATTATTATTCCCAGAGTAACGTTTGATGAGCGTGATTGACAGGCAGTCTAACCAATCAGAGAAATGTCATCCATATCAAAACAAATGGTGGTTCATGATGAGAAAAACACAGATAAAAGCGCTGGTCTGATTTTTGGTTTCAGATCTGCTGCACTAAACTATCTGGGGAAAATTTAAACTGTTTTTAAGAGCTCAGAGAAGAGAACCTCTTAAACAGGATTAATGACACAAGCATTAATTAAGCAAAATACACCTCCAGGTATGTTTCTGATTAGGGTTATAATATATTACTATTACGGCAGTAACTCCAAATTGGCGGTTCAAATCCCGCTCTCGGTGTGAAAATGGTCGGTAGGATCCACAGGCTGGCAGCTCCCACAGATGAATACTTTCACTGTGTCCTTGGGCAAGACACTTAACTTAACCCGCCCCCACTGTGTGTGCATGTGAATGTGTGATTAATAGACTGAACAGTTCCCTGATGAATGCTCTGAGAGGAAGTGCTATATAAATAATCATTAAATCTGGCATAATTGACCATAATATGTGTCCTTTAAACATTAATGTGGGTATGTCCACAACACATAACGAGAACAGCATAACAGACATTCAACAGCTGTAAAAACGAAAACAAAAACGCGAGAAATTTTAGAATTAAAGGTAACTTGGCTTGTGGTTTCTCGCCATTAAACTCCATACAACGTTGAATGTTGCATGCAATTTCTCTTTTTTCTGTAATAAAGCAAGCAGACATGAAAACAAATCGTACATTTAGACATACAGTATTTTTACACTGTACAGTAAAAAGGCCCCGGCATCTTTTTTATATATATATTCCCATGATTTCTCTATGGAAAAAGTTCAGTTGGACTTCTGAATCTGCGTATGTGTTAGCGCTTGTGGCTTTTGCGTGGCCGAGGATACCGAAAGCACCGGATGTTCCTTTGGGGGTTCCTGAGGCGCCAGTTGCTTGAGGGCGCTGCTCACGTCGTTGTACTCATCATGGGGGCTCTCCACCGGGGTGAGGTCGTTGGCCGGGGAGGGCTTGGTCTCTAGCAGGGCCCCTTGGTTCGGGCTGTTGCCGTTCTCCTGGAGGGGCCACATCTCCTGCCAGGTGAGGGACGGGTGGTGGGCGGGGGGCCTGCTGAGGAGAGGTCGGCGCTGCCTGTAGTTTTCCCACACCTGCAGGATGGTCTCCTTGAAGGGTCTGGTGGTCAGCGTGTACAGGATGGGATTCAGGGCGCTGTTGATGGGGAGGATGAAGATGACCACCCAAGAGCAGATAGTGCCTGCAGGAGAGGCAATAAGTTAAAAAAAAAAGAGCCAAAAAGATAATTCTTTACCTTTATATTGCCCGGTGGCAGTGCCAGCTCTTTGTCTGACTTGGGTCCTCTCAGACAGCACACAAAAACAACAGCCACCAACCTTGGCGTCATTATGGACTCTGATTTTAAACTTGATAAACAAGTTAATGCGGTCCTGAAATCCAGTTTTTATCACCTTCGTCTTTTAGCCAAAATTAAATCTTTTTTATCAGATTTTGAGCGTGTCATGCATGCTTTTATTTCTTCTCGTCTGGACTACTGGACTACTCAAAACGCACTTTATCGACTGCAGTTAGTCCAGAATGCTGCTGCGCCTTTTAACAGGACGGAAGAAATATGAGCACATCTCCCCTATTCTTGCGTCTTTGCACTGGCTTCCTGTTTGTTTTAGGATTGATTTTAAGATTTTATTGTTTGTTTTTAAAGCTTTGAATGGACTGGCCCCAAAATACATCTCTGACCTCATCCAAATCTACAGCCCGGTGCTCTGAGGTCAGAGGGCCAGCTCCAGCTCGTGGGCCCTAAAACTAGACTTAAAACTCGGGGGCCCAGGGCTTTCTCTGTGGTTGGCCCGAAGTTATGGAACGCTCTGCCCCCTCATGTCCAAACAGCCCCCACACTGGAGAGTTTTAAGTCTCGTCTTAAGACCCACTTTTATTCTCTGGCTTTTAATATGTTGTGTGCTCCTCTGTGTTTTTTGGGGCCAAGCACCGAAGGTGCAATAATACAATAATAATACAATAATATGGTGCCTAGGCACCATAGTGTTTGTACTGTATTATTGAGTACCTTGTAATATTAAAAGATAAAAAAAAGTGTTTGTACTGCGTTGCCTAGCAACATTGCCTAGCAACCCTTTGATCTTTCCTTTGATGTGTCTGGTCTCCTGATTCTTATTGTTATTATACAATATTCTCCTAAACATGGGAGTCTATAGCAGCCCCTAGAACCGTCTGGTAAAAAGTTGTGAAATTTTGCATGCACATTCCAGCCAGTCTCCTCATTACCCACAGCAATTTATAGGCCCCCACCCCCAACCCTCTAGCGCCACCAGCAGCTCAAGTTTGCAGGAATTTTCAGGAATTGCCTAGCAACGCACCTAGCAACCGATCTGTCTTTGATGTGTCTTTGATCTGTTAAGCCTTGTTAGACCCTGTCAGACTCTGTTAGACCCTGTCAGACTCTGTTAGACCCTGTCAGACCCTGCATGTGGCCTACATACTGAGGCCTACATGCACCTTCGGTGCTTGGCCCCACATTGCTGCTTGCAGCTATATTTTTTTATAATTGCTTTTGGTTTTAGTTATTTTATTATTATCACTTTATGGATTGCTATTGCAGTAATGTTTTTATTAAGTTTTATTGATTTTATGTGCAGCACTTTGGAAACTGTTTCTGTTTATAAAATGTGCTATAGAAATAAAGTTGAATTGGATATATGGAAAAAATGCTACCTGAAGTTTATAGTTGGCTATGCGCTAAAAGCAAAACTCGCTGTTGCTACATTTCGTAACCTGATTCTGCTTTTTTGAACGTTTCCTTCACATGAACAGTAGGAAATTGATTTTATTTTTTTAAAGAACTTTCTAATTATTTATGGTATTTTTCATCTTCTATGGAATCCCAATCTTTCAGTCCCCTTCATTTCAAAGAGATGTTCAAAAGACTGGCTGTTTTTATTTATTTAAGACAGAAATCATTTTTATCTACAAACCAATCACAGGGAGAGATGACTAAGCCTAAGATTTGGTTCAAAATGAGAGTGGGAGTGTGTTTGCCCTTTGAAATAAATGCACTACGATACTAGTCATTTTCAAACTAATTGTTATTATGATGCTAAATATGTTTTTTTTTTGTGCACAAAGCTCTCATTCAAATTGCCTGCTCTGTTTCTGTGCTGATTGTCGTGTTGGTTCCGTGTGAATCAGTATAAAAATGCATCAAAACTAGAAAGACAAAGATTTGGTTCTTTTAAAACATGAGCTCCGATTCCAACATTTCACGAATGTCACATCACAAACTTTTATGCATTTTATACTGATAAATGCTGAACCAACGCAAGAAACAGAACCAAAGCAGAGTAGGCAACACGAATGAGAGCTTATTATTATTATTATTCAGCATCTAATCACCAGTTTGTTTGAAATTATTATTCTTGCAGTGCAATGTTTTATTTAGATTATGCATCAGTCTAAACTCTCAGTTTGAACCAAATCTGAAACTTGGTAATTTCTCTCAGTGAATAGCTTGTTGTTAAAATGAGTTATCACATTGGGTTCTGTCATAAATAAATAGTAAAAAAGCCCGTTTTTTTGAACGGCTCTTTGAAGTGAATGGATCCAAAAGATTCAGATCCCAGAGAGAAGCGAAAGTATAGGCTACTTATGGTAGTATGTGTATAGTGTGTGTAGTGGTAGTATATGTGATACTTATATGTGTAATGAGCAGTAGTTAGACTGCAATAACTTTCTTATTACCTGAACTTACACAGTGAAGTATAAGTACCACTGTAAGTACCCTTCATATAATCAGTGTTGTCCCTGAACGCGTGAACTGAACGCTCTGTATTACTGCCTGATGAACGAACTGTGAACGAGTTCATTCTGGTGTCTGTGAACGACACGCGCTATCTCTTTAACTTCGTTCAATAGGGTCTCAGATTTCTGATCCATCCATCTGAAATTTCCGACTGGCACCTCTCTCCCTCTCTCCTTCTCTCCCTCTCTCCCTCTCTCCCTCTCTCCCTCTGGTCTTGTGAGAAACAGCGCAGAGTGGTGCGCTAAAGGGGGCCACTTTAAAGGGGGAATCACCAATGTTAATTTGCAGGTTTATTTTGTTTTCTTAAGTCTCTTAGTTAATTACGTCATACCAAATGGGGGTTATTTAAGTATTTTCTTTATTCTGTTGAACTGCAGGTGTTTTATCATTATGGGGAGCGTTATTTGTAGTTGGATAAGGAGGTGAAATTGGATATGAAGATGGAATCTAACACATGGTTTGATTGTTCAAACTGATATAATAATTGCTGTCTATGATTCTATATGGGCTTTGGCAATGATATTGAAAAATAAAAGCGCGCAGCATTATTGGAAAAAAAGAACTATGAACTAGTTCATTTTTTGGAACTATGAACGAACTACTAACTATGAACAATTATGAACTATGAACAAACTAGTTCATTTTGAAATGTGTGAACTGAACTTTGAACTAGTTCATGTAGAAAATAAACTTTCCCAACACTGCACATAATTACCACCTGACGTGTAGCATAGGTTTTGTTTTTAGCGCATAACCTCCTAAAAGCAGCATTTTAGACTAAAGTGATGATGGCTGTCTCGGGGACACTGGGGATGAGGATGAGGACTAGATTCCCAGACCAGGTGATGAAAATAGCAGTAATAATAATGCTGTCACTGACTTTATATTTATGAATGTAACCATGTGTACATGATTTTATTATGTAGCTAAATTGTAAATTGTAATTTAATAATTTAATAATATTGTAATTTTTTTTTTCTACATCAGGAGATGACAGCAGGAGCAGTGATGAAGATGCCAATGAAAATGGCCCTGATGCCCTTCCTACGACCAGCGCTGCTGCTGCAAAACGGGGATCAGCTTGAGATATGAGATTATTTATAAAATTTGGTGTTATAGTGTTACAAAACCAAAATCCTGTTAATTGTTAAAATGTATGGTTTGTAATTTGAATTTTTGATGTATTTGTACATTCATTTTGTAATTTAAATATATTTGCCATTTTTACATTTGCCTGTTGTCGCTTATTAGCAACATACCCAAAATTATATTTACAATATGTGCTATTGATAAATTAATAATCGGCACTTCATTTAGCATCAGTTAGAAAACAAAAACACTGACAATTATTTTCTTTTCAGATTTGTAAATAAATTCAGGCATCAACGGGTATTACCAAGACTACAGTATATTACTTCTTTTTAAAGCTAATTATAAAGTAATAAAACAAATGAGCAAGCAGGGTTGTCAAAAGTATCAAAAGCCAGACACTAATCGATACTAAAACTAGTATTGAAACTGGATACTCATTTGAAAAAGTATCAATACTAAAAACAAAACACATTAACAGGACAAAAAATGAACAGTTTTAGTCTTAAATGTGATCAGAACCAGTATAAGACCACATGGTACAGAAGATATTATATTTGTGTTGAAATTTACATTCCGTTGTCTAAAGAAAGGAGTATTTTTTCTCTATCATTGTGGTATCAAAATCGGGATCTAGTATATCCCTAGTGTCGAAATCGAGCTTGAAATCGTCATTCTTTAGCACAAACTTTGAATCTTCTTACATGAAATGCAGTCTTTGTCTTGTAAAAGCCAATAAAAGACATTGGAAGCACTGGTAATCGATTTCACCGGTGGATTCACAAGGAACTTAAGAGCCGGACTGTAAATTGTAATGACTCGTATGGATTTTGTAGCTCGTTTTGAAACCTTACTTTATACAACACGACGGACTTCTCGCTGAAGGAAACCGATTCCCTCAAACTGTATTATTTGAGATGAGGCGGCCTGTGGAGAAGCAGGGCGGGGGTACGAGCAGTAGAAGATAGTACAGTCATTTATTCTAAACTAAAACATCCTTCCAAGGCAATTATGCAATAAATGAAGTTCAGAACTCAACTGGGAAGCCGATCAGAAAAAGTTGCGTTAAGAGATTATAACCACAAGTATATAATTTTTACAGATATTTCTCAGTTATCCTCAAGGGCAAATTCTTCTGAAGTTGCTACGTTTTAATTATTTAAGTTTGAATCATTTATACATTAGAAAAATTAAAAACTTTTCAACTCTCATTAAAAGATGTGGAATAATTTTGATTTCCGCTGGGATAACGTGATATTTTGAGCCGAGAGCGAATCAAGGCGTGAATGAAAATTAAGAAACAATACTGGAGGAAAAAGATAATTTCAGCAAATAATCTAATTGATGTTTCTCCAGATGCTCTTCCTGCTGTTTTCCATTCCAGCCTTGCCATCCGTGACATTCTGGAGAGAGATAGTCAGTCTGGTAGCACTTCTTCATGACTTTTAACGTCTTTTAATGTTTAATGGGTGTATTCTTCAATCCCAGTGTCTACATCAAAACTGTTAAATAAAAACTGTTTATGGATGGATATTAATAAATTGTAATTACACTTGAATAAGACCAAGGCAATGATGATAAACAGTGACCAATTCTGATTGACGGTGTCTAAATTGAAAATGTAAATGAAAATAAATTCTTGGAAGTTATAATAAACAGTCAATTATAATGGAAAGCCCACATTAGACATATAAAAACAAAAATACAGTGGTACCTCACCTTACGAAATTAATTCGTTCCAGAAGTGGTTTCGTAACGTGAAAAATTCGTAAGTTGAGTAGCTATTTCAATGGAAAAAGCCTGATCCGTTCCAAGGTTGGTTTTTTTATAGTGTAACTTTTTTTTATAGTGTAACGTTGTGTTCCTGACGGGCTAAGAGACTAGACCAGGACTAAAAGAACGTGGAATAAACCAGGTCTGACCAGAACTAAACCTGGATTGGACCTGTTATTATAACATGGCAGTGCCGTTGGAGGAGCGCGGTGCTCCTGTCTCCGCGCTCCTTGCACGTTCCGCACTAGAGCTAAGAGGCCGAAAAAGACGCTCTTTCAGCGGGAATAAGAGCGGGGCGGGGCAGGCTCTGGTTCTATCTGACCTCCAGAGCGGGGGGGCTGACACTGTGAGCTAACAGGCCGAGAAAGGTGCTCTATCGGTGGGCAAGACCGCGGGGTCTCGTTCGGGGCGGGCTCTGCTTCTATGTGACTTCCAGGTCTAGACCAGAACTAAACCAGGTCTAGACCAGAACTAAACCAGGTCTAGACCAGAACTAAACCAGGTCTAAGCCTGAACTGGACCTGGACTAAACCAGGACCGGACCAGGATTAAATCACCCCATGCTCGGCCCGCGCGTGCTCGACCCCGAGAAGGACGCCGCGGCTCCATCCCGCAGCCCCGGTGTAGCGCGGCCTTGCGCCGTATGGACGTCGCTTTTTGATCCTTCGATGTCGGCTCGTTCTGTCATTGTGAAGCAGAATTCACCAAGTGTTGGATTGTTCACTCACTAAGGGAACATGACCGGGGTTTAGACCGTTGTGAGACAGGTGAGTTTTACCCACTGATGATGTGTTGTTGTGTCTCCGCTCCCCTCGCGCGTTCGGTGCTATATTGAGCCGTGTCCACCCCCACGCTTCACTATCAACACATTCCGTTGAAAATCTATGAAAGTTCGAGTGTTCAAACGAGAGAGAAATGTGAGAAAAGCCCAACTCCAGTCTGAGAAAAGCGTAGAATGTGTGTGGTGAGGCATTTACAGCCCTAAAACATGTAGAACAATTGTAAAATACAAAGTTGTCCTACCTCGTGGACCTCTCCCACCGCGGGCCACCTCTGGAACCTAACCCCGTGTGTGTTGATAAAGTGTATTTACGTTTCGGGGCGTGCATCTGAGCGAGCATTAATTGAATTTTTGAGATTTGTTGTTTTTAAAGTGCTTTATAAATAAAGTTGGATTGGAGATTTTGCGTTTCGTAACTTGAAATTTCATTCGTATCTAGAGACCAAAATTTAACGTGAAGGCGTTTCGTAACTTGAAATTTTCGTTTGTTGGGTCGTTCGTAAGGTGAGGTACCACTGTATAGCAAAGTCTTGCTATAGTAAACATAGTGAAGTATTACCTTGATCAAAATGCCCTTCGTACACTAAACTGTTCATTAGTTCTTCCTTATTTCACATATTGTGTTGAAGTGTGGGGGAACACTTACCGACGTACAGTTAATCGATTGATTATATCACAAAAACGAGCTTTGCGAATCATCCATAAAGTTGTTTTTTTTAGAACGTAATCTTTTTATTCAATCCGAGCTCCTAAAGATTCCCGACCTTGTAAAATATTATACACTGATAATATTAGTTAAAGAATTCAACAATTTACTACCAAGTAATCTACAAAATGAGAGAAAGAATTTAAGAGGGGATGGAAATTTCAAATTGCCAAATGTTCAAACTCCCCGTAAATGTTTCTGTTTGTAAAACTCTGGAGCAGTCTGGATACACGTCTCAAGCAATGCCAAAATATCCATGACTTCAAGTTTATTGGGTCGAATACGTTTCTCAGCTCATCCAGGCTGCTTCTTCAGTTCTGGTCAGACTCTGGTGGACACTGCCTGTATCTGCCTGAAGGGGGCGCTCACTACAATGAAACTACTTTGAAACTACCACACCTACGTGTTACTCCATTCAGTGTAGTGAAGACTGCAGTGAGCTCTACATTGGAGAAACAAGAGGATGTACCAACACAGATGTGCATACCAGAGTGGACCTTCATCTCCACCTAGAAGCCTCGGGCCACTCCTTTGAGGACAGTGAGGTCCAGATTTTAGCCAGAGAAAAGAACTGGTTTGAGAGGGGAGTTAAAGAGGTGATTTTTGTCAAGAAAGAGAATCCTTCTTTGAACAGAAATGGAGGTCTCAGACATCATTTGTCTCCATCTATAACTCTATCCTCAAACCTAAATCAAAACAAAGAAAACAATAGTGCAGCAGGTCAGGTCCAGAGCTGCTAACAAGACCCACACTCCACTCCCACTGCAGATCTAACAGGCCCACCTAACTAACAGAAACTGTAAACAAGTAGGTGTGGTAGTTTCAAAGTAGTTTCATTGTAGTTAGCGCCCCCTTCAGGCAGATATAGGCAGTGTCCAGCAGAGTCTGACCAGAACTGAAGAAGCAGCTTGGATGAGCTGAGAAATGTATTCAACCAAATAAACTTTTGTCCAGTTGACAAATTGAATTTCTTCTTTTGCTGTGGATTCTACCTGGACGACTGAGGGATTCTACATATAATATTAGTTGTTCTATAAACATATGGTCTGGTGGGTCTGAATATTAGAACAAAGTGTCTTGTGCTGGTTTATGTTGTTGTTGTCTTGTTGTTTCCGCACCGTTGTTGATTTGTTCTGTTCATTACATTACTTGTATCTGCGTCTGTTTCCATTGTTGGTATCTTTAATTTCTTTACCATTATTGATATCCTTTTGTATTGATGCAGTATGATAATAATTCTGTTGCCAAGCTATAGCAGTCACTCATTATCCTCACTGTGTAAAGAGTTCACATGGTCTGAGGTCAAATGTCTGGGGAATGCAGGGAAAAGCTCTGGGGGTGGGATTAAAGTTTTTTTCTTCCCACTCCTTTTTTTGGGCAATTTTTTATTTTATTTTTTTCATTTCTGTTATGATTGTACTGTTGTAAATTGCTTACTTGCCCAAAATAAATAAATAAATGCATTTTGCTACACTCCTGCTTTTGAGGGGCAAGGCCATTTCCATCTCTAAAAAACAGTGGTTAAAGGAATTTGCATGTAGGAAATTGCATGTATCTGCACTCTTGCTGATAAAAACTACGAGTATCATAACTTAAAAGGTTTTCCAGGACCTTAAGCTGCAGATTGAGAAAACACCCAAGTTTTTTACCTTTTAAAAACTCTAAGAGCTCAGGCTGCATACAGATCCTTTAAGTCATCCATCTTATTTGGAAGTGTGGAGCAGGAGTACATATGTCTGTACTTCACCTGCTCCATTTTGAGCAAAAGGAACTGCACAGACATGTGACATAAGTTTGTATTTGTATTTTGAGTTTGTATTTGTGAAATTTTGCTTAAATGGAACCTGCAAGTTGCTCAAATAAACAAACATAAACATAAACAAACATAAACATAAAGAGTAATTATTAGGGATGCACCGATGTGAACATTTTATACCGATACCGATATCCAATATTAATGATGCTGGTATCGGCCGATACCGATATTTATTTATTTATTTATTTATTTTATTTTTTTATTTTATTTTATTTTATTTTATTTTTTTTTATTCTGAGATAACATTTTATACAGACTGAAAATCATGCAAAATGAAATTTTTGAATGTCTTCTTTTATTTTCAAAACGTGTTTTGACTCCTGATTTTTTTATGTATTTTTTTTCAATTTCAAAATTTTATAGTGTAACATTGTGTTCTGCGTCCTGATTGGCTAAGGGACCTTTGCCGATTGATGTTATAGATGGAGGGACCGGGACCAGACCGGGACTAGACCAGGACTAAACGTGGACTAAACCAGGTCTAGACCAGGTCTAAACAAGGTCTGACTAGACCAGGTCTAAACCAGGATTAAACCACCGCGTGCGGTTCTTTGCCTTTGCTCTTTTGCTCTTTGCCTTTTGCTCCGAGCACATCAAACCTCGACATGAACGAACGCAAGAGCCGCACGAAACCAGGCAAAGAGCCGCACGCCGTGGTTTAGTCCTGGTTTAGACCTGGTCTAGAGGAGGCACGGTTTGGACACGGGTCACGTGCTTGCAGCCCCGGTCATGCTGCGCTATCACGGATTTGAGCATGATGAGCATACCGATGTTAATGCCGATATATCGTGCATCCCTAGTAATTATTCTACAAATGATTAGTAATAAAGATTGTTATGTTTGCTGTTTGTTCAAGCATTTTTCATCTAGTCAACACTGAACATCACAGTGCGTTCATATCAGGCTGGACGAAGTATCTTGCCAAAGATCGAATGGCAGGTTGCACTCGTTGTAGCTATGTTTTCAGTTTTTAGCTAAAGTTTTCAGTTTGTCCATTAAAATGTAAAGATTCTACTGAATAAACTAGTTAAAAAGATTCTCTAATCCTAATTACAATATTTTGATTTAGAAATTATAGATCCGCCAATCAACAGTGTGAACAAAACCAACTCCCTTTTCTTGCTGTAAAATGAACAAGTGGAGTACCTGGAATGTCCACTTGGAGCAGAGACAGGATCTTGAGGATGAAGATGGGGATCCAGCAGAGCGAGTCCGTGATGACGATAGAGAAGAAGCGCTTGGCGATGGTCACCTCCTTCTTGATGTGGTTGCTGTACTTGGTGGTCTGCGTTCCTGTCCTCTGGATGTTGTAGAACATACTGGCGTAGGAGAGCACGATGATGAGGAACGCAGCCAAGTTCAGACCTGCAAAAACCACGTGGGGAACATTTTAGCAACAACTACACTTAAATTAGCCACAGTAAAGTATGAAGAAAGATTTAATTCATAATGAACAACAGTGTTTCATAAAATATTGAAGTAGTTTTTGTGAGTTTCATATTTTGCTGACTCAGTGTGTGTTACCGCCGCACAACGATATAGAATGCCAAAATTTAACTAGTGTGATTTTTTTGTGCAAGGTATATATTATTAAAGGTCCCATGGCATGAAATTTTCACTTTCTGAGGTTTTTGAACGTTAATGTGAGCTCCCCTACCCTGTTTAGGCCCCCCCAACCATGGCTAAAAGTTGCAAAATGTCTAAACTGAGCATTTGCGATCCTTTTCTGCGTTTGAAAAAAACACAGCTCAAACGGGCGATTCTGGACAAGGCACCTTATTGACGTCAGATCGAAAAAAGAAATGCAAATGCAGTTCCACCATCGTCTGCATCTCCACCCCCTGTCTCTGTAAATCACGCCCAGAGAGTTTGGACTGCGGAGGAGCTACGCAATGCGAAATGCGTTTTTTTATTTGCCTGGAGGCACGTGCGAGTGTTTCTAGGCTCGGAAGTCCTTTATCTGAGCCTCTGGACCTCTGAAACAGCAGTGGTTTAATTTTATTTTCTGTGAAAATGTGTTTTTTTTCACTGAAATGCCTCTCCTTTCTGTCTTCGCGGAAATGGGAGACAGCGCAGAGCAGCGCTCCAGCGGCGCAGAGGAGCGGGTGGGGGGGGGCAATCTGTGTCCTTCTCATTTGCATTCAAGCAAGAAGGCCCAGAATGAGTCGTTCAGAGAGTGAATTTTTGACCATGTCTGTGTAAATGGGTCTTTCTCATGCACTGAGTCTTGATTTTGAAGAAGGATTCATTTACAGTATTAGGGAACCATTAAGGCACCATATAAAAGCATCAAGAAGTACCATGTCATGGGATCTTTAAGGGACTGTTCCATAGTATGACATTAAACATATACATCTAGCATTTATACAATTTACAATATTATAGGTGTTTCTATTGCTCAAAACTACAATCATTCCTTTTGTGAACAGGCCTGACTCTCCACAGATCTGAACTGTAATGTGGTGTAGTGCTGTAACCTGTTTGTCTCCCTCCTGATGCACTGTGGAACAATCTATACCAGGGGTGGGCAATTCTTTTTCCCATGGGGCCACATGAGAAACAGAAAATATTGTGGAGGGCTGGGCCAAAATGCTTAACTCTGTTCTGCATAATATGACTTGTATTTCTTTATAAAAAACAGTAAACATCATTGTTCTGATGTGCTGGTAAGACTGGGAAGAGTTTATTTTATGACGAAGCAATGAAAAAGTGAGGCTGCCTTACAAAAATATCATTTAAAAAAACACCTCTAAGATAAAAGCAATGCAGCTTTAGTCCATGCATGAGGTAAAATTGTAAAATATGTTTATTTTGTAATTTCAAATGAGCTTAAACGGGCTGGTCAGAGTTGTATGTGGCCCAGGAGCTGGACAATGCCCAGGTCTGATCTATACTGTGGAACATTCTAGACAAAGCAATGATATTTCCATGGAAACAAGCAGATGGCGAACCTTCCACTTGAAATGTTGTGTAGTGCACCACCAAGTTATTAAAGGTCCCATGACATGGTACTTCTTGTACCTTAGTGGTTCCCTAATACTGTAGATCAGTGTTTCCCCAACCTTTTTGTCTTGTGTGCCCCTGAGACTTATTGTCACACCTCGAGTTCCCCCTCACTCACTCGTGTTGATAATTCTCCAAAAGTAGACCGTGATTTTTAAATGAAAATCATTTTATTTCATCTCCTTAATTTGAAATTTTAATTCTCAGGCAGTTTCTCTCTTTTCTTTAACTCAAATTAGTTAAACATAAAAATAAAGAATATGTTTCTTTGAAAATATTTTACCCAAATAAATACTAAATCAAAATAATCTTCCTTTGTTGTATCTAACTCTTGTGACACAACTGATTACTGAGTGCAAATAAATGTGCAAATCAACACGGAGAGCTTGACTTGGTCATTTTGGGTGGGAACTATTTTCCAGTGCGGAAGAATAAAGCCGAATCACGCAGCACGCTGCCAGGGGAATCCCAGTTACGCACCGGGAAGGGAGTTCCCCTGTTGCACAGCGTGGTGCGTGATTCGGCTTTATTCTTCCACACTGGAAAATAGTTCCCACCCAAAATGACCAAGTCAAGCTCTCCGTGTTGATTTGCACATTTATTTGCACTCGATATGAATGCGGACTACACAGAAAGTAATTGGGAAACGCATCGAGCAAATTAATTCCTTTTGGCCGAAATCTTTCTCTGGCGACGTTAGACTCCAGACTAACGCGGAGGAGCTGCAGATACCGCGGCGGTCAGTGGCGACAGACTCGGACAATGGCTGGGTGAGCAGGAAAACGCTTTTCATCACTTATTTTAGTCTCTGGACTGTGGGGAGATGCCCAAATTTGACCTGGGGGTGGCATATCCCTTTAATTTGCCGCATACCCCAGTGTGCTCGCGTACCCCTAGGGGTACGGGTACCCCTGGTTGGGAAACACTGCTGTATATGAAGCTTTCTCCTTGAAATCAAGCCTTGGTGTATGAAAGAGCCTCTTGGAGGGAGCCCAATTCAGACTTGTGTCTCTGAACACTTTATTCTGGGCGTGTCGCTTGAATACAAATGAGGAGGACAGAGACAGGTCAGTGCAGGCGGGTGGGGGTGTGGCCAAATATGCTGCTGTTCCCTGGTTTAGCGCTGTGCCTTGTTCCGTGGGTGTAAGGAAGAGTCCAGCTCTGTATTGTCCCATGAAAAAAACACTCGTAGGCAAATTTCCACAGAAAATAAAATTAAACCACTGCTGTTTCAGAGGCTCGGATGAAGGCGCTAAAACATACTCTTTTCTTTATCATCACGTCCAGGGACAGAGCAGATGCCGTGCTTCACTCGTTTCGGAGCTCTCACGTCTCTCGAGGCAAAAACAAACCGCAGCTAGCAGCTAGTAGTTCGTAGCTTGTTTGCGCAAAGGCCGGTCCAAATTCTCTGGGCGTGATTTCCAGAGACAGGGGGTGGACATCCAGACAGAGGGGTGTAAACCAGTCAGTACCTTGTTCAAAATCTCCCATTTGGGCTGTCTTTTTTTCAAACGCGGAAAAGGATCGCAAATGCTCAGTTTACACATTTCGCAACTTTTAGCCATGGGGGGGGGCCTTAAACAGGGTAGGGGAGCTCACATTAACTTTCAAAAACCTCAGAAAGTGAAAATTTCATGCCATGGGACCTTTAAAAAAATTACCATTCACTGCCACTATACAGAGATGCTAATAAAATGACCCTTTACTTACCTAGAAATATGACAATGGAGTACACATGGGCCCATAGCGTCTCCGGCTGCTCTGCATGTAGCGGAAAGCACACTCCGTTCGTCCCATAGAAGTTCCGGAAAAGCCCTTTACACACCAACGGGAAGAAGGCTATCACGAACCCAAAGACCCATATCCCAAAGAGGATGGTAACCGTGCGCCTCCATCCGGGCGTCAGGTACTGGAATGGGTACACGATGCAGATGTACTTCTCCAGGGTGAGGTAGGTGAGGAGCAGGACCGATACCTCAGTGGAGAGCATGGCCAGGGAGCCAATCACCTGGCACGGGCTGCTGTCCATCCAAGCCTGGGCATGACGGTTGTACTCCCCACGGAACTTCAAATCATAAGCACCAATCATGAACAGGTAGATGCCCATCAGTCCGTCTGCGCCTGCAAAATAGGGGACGAGATCATTTTGAGGAAGTTAAAAGTTGAGGTAAGAAAAAATTTGCGTGTGCATGTGAGTGTGTGTGCATGTGTGTGTGCATGTGAGTGTGTGTGCATGTGTGTGCATGTGAGTGTGTGTGCATGTGAGTGTGTGTGCATGTGAGTGTGTGTGCATGTGTGTGCATGTGAGTGCGTGTGCGTGTCTGTGTGTGTGCATGTGTGCGTGCATGTGAGTGTGTGTGCATGTGTGTGTGTGTGCACTAGAGTGTGTGCATGTGAGTGTGTGTGCATGTGAGTGTGTGTGCATGTGAGTGTGTGTGCATGTGTGTGTGTGTGTGCATGTGTGTGTGTGTGCATGTGAGTGCGTGTGCGTGTCTGTGTGTGTGCATGTGTGCGTGCATGTGAGTGTGTGTGCATGTGTGTGTGTGTGCATGTGAGTGTGTGTGTGCATGTGAGTGTGTGTGCATGTGTGTGTGTGTGTGTGTGCATGTGTGTGTGTGTGTGTGTGTGTGTGTGCATGTGTGTGTGTGTGTGCATGTGAGTGCGTGTGCGTGTCTGTGTGTGTGCATGTGTGCGTGCATGTGAGTGTGTGTGCATGTGTGTATGTGTGTGTGTGTGTGTGCATGTGTGTATGTGTGTGTGTGTGTGTGTGTGCATGTGAGTGCGTGTGCGTGTCTGTGTGTGTGCATGTGTGCGTGCATGTGAGTGTGTGTGCATGTGTGTGTGTGTGTGTGTGCATGTGTGTATGTGTGTGTGTGTGTGTGCATGTGTGTATGTGTGTGTGTATGTGTGTGTGTGTGTGTGTGTGTGCATGTGTGTGTGTGCATGTGTGTGTGTGTGCACTAGAGTGTGTGCATGTGAGTGTATGTGCATGTGTGCGTGCATGTGAGTGTGTGTGCATGTGTGCGTGCATGTGAGTGTGTGTGCATGAGAGTGCATGTGTGCATGTGAGTGTGTGTGCATGTGAGTGTGTGTGCATGTGTGCGTGTGTGTGTGTGTGCATGTGTGTGTGTGTGTGTGTGTGCATGTGAGTGTGTGTGCATGTGAGTGTGTGTGCATGTGAGTGTGCATGTGCGTGTGTGTGTGTGCACTAGAGTGTGTGTGCATGTGTGTGTGTGTGCACTAGAGTGTGTGCATGTGGGTAAGACCGTGCATGTGTCTGGGGTGCTTAGCTGTGTGGGGTCAGACAGCTGTGGGGGTTGTGTGGGTGGAAGGAAATGTGAGATTGTTTTTAATTACTGTAAAGCGATTTGTGTTACTTTTTTGTATGAGAACCGTTTTATAAATAAAGTTTGAGTAATTGACTGAATAAATACACCGCACTGATTTATCAACAACGCAGGTGCTCATGCGTCACGACAGCTCCCTGGACAAACAAACGATATAAACAGAATTCACATTTAACATGTGTCCAGTGTGTCATCTCAGGTAAAAGAAGAAACAGCCCACAGCGTCAAACTTTTATCCACCCAAAACCAAAAACACATCCATTTCTGATGTGGTGTTTCTTTTCTCACTTTTAACAACTTTTTAATCCATGTGCCATGTGTCTTTCAGAATGTCATAGAGCACATAAAACGTCTGGTTTGCACTTGCATTCTGCCCTTCTACAGACGCGCCGAGCTTCACCCGAAATGTCATTCAGCCACAGCTCTGGTTTGGCTCTCGGGCGCACAGCTTTACACCGAGCCACAGAGTCCAGGGCGCTACTACACATGAACACTGAAACTGAGTCATTAATTCCTCTTTGTCCAGCAGCTTGTTCATACACAATAGAGAACATAGAAGAAAAACGGGCTATTGTGGGCTTGAGAGAGCGACACAAGTGAGCAGCACATTTGCAAAAGGACAAGCTGTTTTAGTCCTGTTTTAGTCCTGGTTTAATCCTGGTTTAGTCCTGTTTTAGCCCTGGTTTAGTCTTTGTTTAGTCCTGGTTTAATCCTGGTTTAGTCCTGTTTTACTCCTGTTTTAGTCCTGGTTTAGTCTTTGTTTAGTCCTGGTTTAGTCCTGGTTTAATCCTGGTTTAGTCCTGGTTTAGTCTTTGTTTAGTCCTGGTTTAGTCCTGGTTTAGTCCTGGTTTAGTCCTGGTTTAGCCCTGGTTTAGTCCTGGTTTAGTCCTGGTTTAGTCCTGGTTTGGTCCTGGTTTAGTCCTGGTTTGGTCCTGTTTTAGTCCTGGTTTTAGCCCTGGTTTAGTCCTGTTTTAGTCCTGTTTTAGTCCTGGTTTAGTCCTGGTTTAGCCCTGGTTTAGTCCTGTTTTAGTCCTGGTTTAGTCCTGGTTTAGTCCTGGTTTAGCCCTGGTTTAGCCCTGGTTTAATCCTGTTTTAGCCCTGGTTTAGTCCTGGTTTAGCCCTGGTTTAGTCCTGGTTTAGCCCTGGTTTAGCCCTGGTTTAGCCCTGTTTTAGTCCTGGTTTAGCCCTGGTTTAGCCCTGGTTTAGTCCTGGTTTAGCCCTGGTTTAGTCCTGGTTTAGCCCTGGTTTAGTCCTGGTTTAGTCCTGGTTTAGTCCTGGTTTAGCCCTGGTTTAGTCCTGGTTTAGTCCTGTACACACACGTACACAGGTTAATGTTGACACAAGTTCCTGCTTTCACCTAATATCTCCCTTTGATGCAGAAATAATATGATAATATGACTCACCCCATAAGAAAGAGAACGCAGTCACCTCCGTTGTAAAAGTTTGTCGTGTTGTCCAATAATTCGCGTATCTCCATGTGTATGTGCGTATCGCGTACATCCACGATTGGTGAAAACAAAATAGCGCTGCGCACGTGAATGGGCAGCAGTGTCAGTGTGGTAATTTATACACGCGCCCTTTTCTTTCTGAAAAACAAGCCAATCTGAAATACAAAATGTATCCTTTTAACGCAACAAATGCCATTATCTGAAACATGGAGAGGCTTCTTCATGATCTCAACTAGCACATCCTGCAAAAAAACGCAAATCACACATTTTGGAAAAAAAAAAAAACTTGTAATGCAATTATCTCGGTTTCACTAATGCCGACATGTGACTGGTTTCCTCGTGGTGAGGCACAAATCTAAAATCATCGCAAGTCAAAAGTATAATTAAATAGTTTTGAATTATATCCAAATAATCCAGTTTTCTCTTCACCTTTTGAAACATGGTTATAGTGGCGGTGGGAATCAACAACAGCACTAACTTTCAATACAAGTAACTAAAATAACTCACTTTCAGTGACAAGTCATTGTTTGTAGCTTCATGTTTGTAATAATTACATGTTAGAGATATAAGATGTTATTTAACTCATTCACTGCTGGCCTGTTTTCAGAATTCTAACCCCAGAGTGCCACAGGTTTCAGTAGAATTTCACTGATTTTCCAAGACCCACAGAATACTGAGTTCTTTGACTATATAAACATGGGACACATCAAAATAAAGTGTCGACTCTCTTCTTTCACCTGGAAAAAAAATTATGTTTCTAACCTTTTCGGTTCTCAAATAACTGATAGTAGAACATAGGGAAGTTTCAGCAAAAACACTGGTTTTTGAGCAAGAAATGGAGAAAACGAGCGTTAAGTTCAGAGAAGGATTTCGAGCAGATCAGTGACTTTGACATCAATATTTATCGATTTAGTGACACCTCAAACATCTAAAATAACAGAGAAAGAGATTTTTGATGACAAAGTACATTTTTTATTTACAAATATAAGAATATAAGGCTCTGTGAATCCTTCAACTCAATTGTGCCAAGAGATGTTTACAGGATATAATATCTTTTCATATAAAATAGAACTTTGTCACTTCACAACAATATTGAGGCTCAGAGTACACACTCATATACACACACACACGCACGCACCTACATACACACACACACACACACACACACACACACACATATATACGTATATGTACATACACACAAGCCCATGCATAAACCTTTACACACACACACAGCTACACACGCACACACACACGCGCGCGCCGCACGCGCGCGTACACACGCACGCACGCACACACACACACACATATAAACTCAATTCTTCTCATCTCGTGCCTCTTTGGAGAGCAGAATCCAAGTCAGTAAACTTCTTTGGCACTGTCGTAGTTCTCAGAGCAGGGAGTCTCCCTGCTCCGCGCAGCGCGATCAGGACACGCCCCCTGCCTCAGCCAGAGCAGATCTCTGCCCCGACATCGCTGCGTGTCTCTGTGATCCTCTGATCCGGGATCTTGGGTCCCAAAAGCGATCAAACCGCTCCGTAGGCGCTGATCAACAGTTATCTGCTTTTCCGGGTTCACTCGCCTCACCATCTTACTCCATTCGCCTCCACTCGCACTCCACAGTACACACACACTACACTCCTCTCCTCTCCCGCCTCTCCGATCGGCAGATAATGATACAAGATCGCCACCTACAGGTTGGGAAGGGTGAATTACACCTTCAAAGCTGCTCCAGGTCGTATCCTAGCAACCCCCGCTGAAAAACGTCCTTGACGAGTTTATTCGTCACGGCACTCAACGTTCGGATTCAACATGACGAGAAAACTCGTCACCGGCAGTCAATGAGTTAATCAAACAGTGAGCTATTTTCAGGGCTAGTTTGTGTGAAATGGACAGTCCGGACGGAGCAGTGGAGTGAGTTGCTGGAGAGGAGCTCTCGTCTGTGTGTTTATGAACGAGCGACAGTGTTAGCGGAATAACAGCACTATTACACACATGTGGAGGAACATTCTGGACTTACTACACTTCAACCAAATACAGGGCGCTTCTTCAGGAAAGACGTAGTTTTGCAACTGTGAGTGTGAGTGATAACTGTGAGTGTGAGTGATAACATGCCGTTCTAATGGACACACAGGTGTAAAGCTGTCATATGTGTATGACTATTTTTCATAATAATCATGACATTAAAGAAAAAAACAAAAACAAAAAGTTTTTATCTGCTAGTTAATATTGTTTAAAAAGCCATTTCTTCCTCCTCCTGCTGTTTCACACTTGTTCTTGTACAGACAGGTGGTGAATTTACCCTCTCTGATGCTCAGTTCTATAGAGAATGCAACAGCTCTGTCAGAAAACACATCTGTGGTTCTTCTGGTAACAAGTGCATGCTGTATGTACAGAATGTCCTCTTTGGATAGTAAAGGTTGTCTACAAATTGCACAATGCCGTTGTTTATGTACATGGGAGTGAAGCGACCAGTGTGGCAAAAAAACGTACTGATGTTCTGGAAAACCTCTCACACTGGTCACAACCTGCTTCTCTCACTTTGAACACAAACAAAACGGTGGCGATGTATTTTACTAAGACACAAAAACAGAAGTCTTCCTTTCCGTGTATTTACATAAATAAGAGCCAAATCAAAACAGTAGAGGAATTCAAATATTTAGGAGTTGTTCTGGATCCAATTTTTAGTTTTAAAAAGCATGTTAAACAAGTTTCAAATACTTTAAAATATATTCTGTCTGTGTTTAGACACATTTGAAACAAATTTACCAATGATGCTGCAAAAGTGTATCTGGATGCATTGATTATCTCACATATTGATTATTGTATATCTTGTTGGTCTCGAGCAACAAAACCTTTAAAGGGACAGTGTGTAAGATTTTTACCCGTTAATTACCGAAATTGAAGATACCCATTCAAAAATACATTGTTTTCCAAGCCTTTTCACTTCCATCATGAAATCAAAGTATTCTGTTGGACTTAGATATAGTCACATAAAAGGGGGATCTTCCCCATGCAGAGGCAGCCATTTTGAATACGAGAGCCGCAGAAGGACATTTGGGCTCATCCTTTGCCTAGGCTCCTGCGAGCAGCAGCTCAGCCGCGCTGCATGTGGGAGCGAAGGAGCGAAGGAGAGAAAGGGAAGGGGAGGGGGGAAGGGGGAGCCTCGTGGTGTTGGGTAAACAAGACAGGCTGCTGTATCACACATCGTAATAACACGTGTTTTGGACTAAATTGTTTTACTGGATTTTATTCGCTGGATCCTTACGGACAGATTGAGAGCAAGTTTATGGTGAAATACAGAGTTTGACCTGTCCAGAGCCTTCAAAGGTAAGCTAAGTAACAAACCTCGTTTTGTGCTTTTCCGTATAAAAGCCCCATGTGCTCGGGGAGTGATTGTTGTGCTGGGAAATGAATTGCATAGTCAAATAGAGAAGACTGTAAGGTTTCATTTGATGTGTAGAGTGTCATGGTACATGATCAGGAATGTGTGTTTTCATGCGTTTTATTCATACCGTAGTTGTCGGCGCTGTTGTGAGCTGTTGTGAGCTCGCACAGCGCCGGGTGCGCGCTGGTACGCGAGCTGTCCGCGTTACGGCGCGCCCGGGTGACCCTCGAGGTCTGCCATAGCCAAAAGAGGAAGTGGAATAGCTACTATCCACCTATGCGCCACGAATCCTACACACTGTACCTTTAAAGTCCTTCTATAATCAAGCTGTCCAAGATACTGGACCAAAAGCCACTGCGAGATCATATTTGTCCAATATTTGCACAACATAACACGCTAAACTTTGATTATTTAATCACCTATTCAAATGTGCGATTAGTCTTTAAAATCTTAAATAACACAGCGAGGACCTCCAGGTGACTGCAGATTAATTAAAGGTCCAGTGTGTAGGATCCGTGGCGCATAGGTGGATGGTGCTATTGCACTTCCTGTTTTAGCTACGGCAGACCTCGAGGGTCACCCGGGCGCGCCGTAACGCGGACAGCTCGCGTACCCGCGCACAAGCCGCGCGCACGCGTGAAGCACAGCTACTGTATAAATAAAACGCGGTCCCGTTCATTGATTTTTTTTTCTTTTCGCCTGAAAACACACATTCCCGATCATGTTCCATGACACTCTACACATCAAATGAAACCTTACAGTCTCCTCTTTTTGACTATGCAATTCATTTCCCGGCACAACAATCACTCCCCGAGCACATGGGGCTTTTATACGGAAAAGCACAAAACAAGGTTTGTTACTTAGCTTAACTTTGAAGGCTCTGGCTCAGGTCAAACTCTGTATTTCACCATAAACTTGGTCTCAATCTGTCCGTAAGGATCCAGCGAATAAAATCCAGTAAAACAATTTAGTCCAAAACACGTGTTAGATCCATTAGGACATCTGATCCGGCAGCATGCTTGTGTTGTTTACCCAAAACCACGAGCCTTGCCGAAGGCGGAGCCCAAATGTCCTTCTGCGGCTCTCGTATTCAAAATGGCTGCCTCTGCATGGGGAAGATCCCCCTTTTATGTGACTATATCTAAGTCCAAAAGAATACTTTGATTTCATGATGGAAGTGAAAAGGCTTGGAAAACAATGTATTTTTGAATGGGTATCTTCAATTTCAGTAATTAACGGGTAAAAATCTTACACACTGTCCCTTTAAATGGAGCTCGACCTTTTTCTTTCAAAACCATCAAAGAATGGAATAATTGGTCTTGGTAATTGGTCTGATATAATCTTAGTGAGATTTTATTGTAAAATTTTATTGTGTAATAATTGGTAATTTGTAGTGTGTGTGAGTGTATTGATTGATTATTGATCATATTGCTTGCATTTTATATTGTAATTCTCACCTGGTCAGGGACTACAGGTGGAAACTCATCCACGCTCATCGTCTTCTCCTCTCTCTGTTTCTTATTATTACTTATTTTATCAGACTAACTCCACTGTACGGTCCTAACGCGCAATATCGTTTTTCACTACTCTCCTTGTTACTGTTTTATTATTATTACTTATTCTATTATTACTTATTTTATTCCATTCTTGCTGCACTTTTCTTTCTTGTTCAAACTGTCCCTGCCTGGAGCTACTGTGACAAGTAAATTTCTCCTGCGTGAGATCAATAAAGTTTTATTTTATCTTATCTTATCTTTTCTCTTTCCCTCTTAATATTACTGCTAGTCTGGCCAGTAGATGGCGCTAATAAATCCAGGTAAGCCGGAAGTGTCTTCGCCCATTTAATCAGGTCCAGGTGCACAAACCAAACCAAACAAAGACACTACCGGTGAGTAAATTTACCTGTAAAATTAGTTTTTCAGCATGATTAATTCATTCAAATGAACATTTTGCTTAATTTAAGTATAATTAAAAGCATAATGAGAAACCTTAGTTAAATTGTAAATGCGATTGGCTGATTTAATCTGGGAAATGTCCCAACTTGGGTTGACAGTGGATTGATACATCAAATTACTATTTTCTGAATTTAAGTTGTGAAAATGTTAAAGGACAAAATTGATTTTCTAACTGATGGAATAAATATATTCCAATCTGGTGTAAAATGTAGCTTTGTAACCAAGTTAAACGAGCACTAATTTAAAAAGTGTCCATCATTTAGCAATGAAGTTATTTGGTAATTCATGGAAATATATAAAATAATATGTTAAATTTGGATCATACTGTATCTAGTCATTTAAAATGATAGAAAAATAAGTTACATTGAAGATTAAAATATTCATTGTTAAAATGTGATTTAAAATTTGCTTAATTAAGCCATGTAAATGCATAAATATAATTAAATAGATTAATTAAAATGCAGATAGATATAAATATACAATATATAAAAATACTACTACTGCTAAAATGTAAAGGTAATTTCATTATATTTGTTTACTTTAAAGGTTTTCGACCTGCTGCTGCTACAACTACCTCTACTACTACCACTAATACCCCTGCACTACTACTGCAACTACTACTGCAACTACTACGACTACTGCAACTACTACGACTACTGCAACTACTACGACTACTACAACTACTACGACTACTACAACTACTACGACTACTGCAACTACTACGACTACTGCAATTACTACGACTACTGCAACTACTACGACTACTGCAAGTACTACGACTACTACAACTACTACGACTACTACAACTACTATGACTACTACAACTACTAAGACTACTACGACTACTACAACTACTATGACTACTACAACTACTAAGACTATGGCTACTACTACGACTACTATGGCTACTATGAATACGACTACTACGACTACTACGACTACTACAACTACTAAGACTACGACTACGACTACTACAGCTACTACCACTACTACGACTACTAGGACTACTACGATTACTACAACTACTATGCCTACTACGACTACTACGGCTACTATGACTACTACGGCTACTAGGACTACTACTACTACAACTACTGCAACTACTACGACGACTGCAACTACTACGACTACTGCAACTACTACGACGACTGCAACTACTACGACTACTACAACTACTACGACTACTGCAACTACTACGACTACTGCAACTACTACGACGACTGCAACTACTACGACTACTGCAACTACTACGACGACTGCAACTACTACGACTACTGCAACTACTACGACTACTGCAACTACTACGACTACTGCAATTACTACGACTACTACAACTACTACGACTACTACAACTACTACGACTACTACAACTACTACGACTACTACAACTACTACGACTACTACAACTACTACGACTACTGCAACTACTACGACTACTGCAACTACTACGACGACTGCAACTACTACGACTACTGCAACTACTACGACGACTGCAACTACTACGACTACTGCAACTACTACGACTACTGCAATTACTACGACTACTACAACTACTACGACTACTACAACTACTACGACTACTACAACTACTACGACTACTACAACTACTACGACTACTGCAACTACTACGACTACTGCAACTACTACGACGACTGCAACTACTACGACTACTGCAACTACTACGACTACTGCAACTACTACGACTACTGCAACTACTACGACTACTGCAACTACTACGACTACTGCAACTACTACGACTACTACAACTACTACGACTACTACAACTACTACGACTACTACAACTACTACGACTACTGCAACTACTACGACTACTGCAACTACTACGACTACTGCAACTACTACAACTACTACGACTACTGCAACTACTACGACTACTGCAACTACTACGACTACTACGACTACTACAACTACTGCAACTACTGCAACTACTACGACCGCTAAAGAAGCTGGAAAAATTCAATAAAAGTCTACAGTTTTAAAGCTGAGTTGAGCCTTGTGTCTGTTTCCAGGTTTTTCAAGTGAACCTGCATCTGGTGTGAAGCATTTTTAATGTTTTTGCACATTGTCCCTGTCAAATAAACTAAGAAAAGAAAAGAAAATGTGGCCCTTTTGTCATTGTTTTTTAGAGATTGGCTAATGGGTTTTCCTGATGTTGGAAAGTGATTCTTGGAAGGTGAAATGTTTTTTTGTTTTTTTTTGGACACATCAAGTAAAACGAAGCACACTTCATCTTGGTATTTGCTTTTTCTAATAGTTTAATAGTTTGTGCACTTGGAGGGAGGGTGGGCTACCTGCTTGTGCCCGTGGAGATGGTACAGCTTTGCCCAGAATTTGCTGGAGTGTTAAGTGTTATTTAACATCTCCATGGAGACGAGGAGGATGCGGACCAACGTGGGAAATGTATTCCAAAATAAATTCCTTTTTTTCCCCCCATAGACAAAAGAAATACTTTTTTTTTTTTTTTTGTCAAAATGTTTACACTGGGTTTTTTAGGGGTTATTGAGGGGCATTTATTTCACTGGGTTTGCAATTTACTATTTCGCACTTTACAACTACGTAACGCTGTCGTATTAAAGGGATAGTGCAGTGTTTTTTTTTTATGTTAATCTGTATGGGTTTCCTTCTAAAAGTTTCGTGCGGTAACACTGACTTACCCATGACGGCGTGATCTGGTCCCGGTTCTCCTCCGGTAATGTAGCCAGGACAGTCAATAAAGCCTGTTTTTCTTCTCAAAACAAAACATTTGTTCGAAAGGTGATATATTTGCGTCCGAAACATTTGTCCATGAAAAATCCAGCGTATTTTTGCATTCGCGCATATCGTCTCTATTTGTATCACTGCGCGCCTGTTAACCTTTAGCGGAAGTGTACGGCAGATGCGGTCCGTCATAAGGGGAAGTTTACGAGTGAACAGGCTAATAGAGCTAACGTGGGCGCAGTGATACGAATCAAGAGAGAGAAAATATGCAAATGTGTCATACGCTGCTGGATGTTTCATGGACAACTGTTTCGGACACAAATATATCACCTTTCTAACAAATGCTTTGTTTTGAGAAGAAAAACAAGCTTTATTTCATGTTCCAGGGAAGTTACCGGACCTACTTACGTGGGCTCCAGAAAGCGAGCCGAACCGGGATCAGCTGAGAGTGTCAGAGGTAAGCCGGTGTCAACACACGGAACTTTTAGAAGGAAACCCATACAGATGAACATTTTTTTTAAAATGCACTATCCTTTTAAGTCCAAAAAGTCTTGAAATGCAAAATTTGTCAAAATATTGCGATTTATTACGTTTCAGAGACTTTAAATTACATTATAGGTCTCGTGGTCATTAATTAAATACCTGATTAGCCCTGAACAAGCTTTATAACTTAAAGGTCCCATGGCATGAAATTTTCACTTTCTGAGGTTTTTGAACGTTAATGTGAGCTCCCCTACCCCGTTTAGCCCCCCCCATGGTTAAAAGTTGTGAAATGTCTAAACTGAGCATTTGCGATCCTTTTCTGCGTTAGAAAAAATCAGAGCTCAAACGGGCGATTCTGAACAAGGAAACTTATTGACGTCAGATCGAAAAAAGAAATGCAAATGCAGTTCCACCCCCGTCTGTCTGAACTCAGCGTCTCTGTAAATCACGCCCAGAGAGTTTGGACCGCGAATGCGCTAGGCAATGCGAAATGTGTTTTTTTATTTGCCTGGAGGCACGTCCGAGTGTTTCTAGGCTCGGAAGTCCTTTATCTGAGCCTCTGGACCTTTGAACAGCAGTGGTTTAATTTTATTTTCTGTGGAAATGTGTTTATTTTTCAGTGGAACGCTTCTCATCTCTCCCATCAGGGCACAGCTGAAAAGGAGAGAGTGGAGAGCTTGGCCACGCCCCCACCCGCTACTATAGGCCATCTCTGTCCTCCTCATTTGCATTCAAGCAACAACGCCCATAATGGAGTGTTCCAGAGTGACATTTATGACTCTTTCTCATCTTATCTCTGTTTCTCATGCACTGAGTGTTGATTTTGAAGAAGGATTCATTTACAGTATTAGGGAACCATTAAGGAGCCATATAAAAGCATCAAGAAGTACCATGTCATGGGACCTTTAAAAAGTTCAAAACTCCATGCACAGCTTCCAGGTGCTGGTAACAACAGGAACATTGAAGAATTCCAGAAAAGAAGAAATTCACCGCACACTCGCTTGACTTTACTCTTATTCCTTTATTGGGCTTAGAGCGAACAACGCGTTTCGCTTTTACAGCGTCATCAGATGACGCTGTAAAAGCCCCGCTCTAAGCCCAATAAAGGAATAAGAGTAAAGTCAAGCTTTATAACTTATTTATTTTATTTATTTATTTTTTGGAAAGTCTATGGGAAAAATGAATAGGAAATGTACTTCTGGAACCAGGAGGAGGGCAGTCACTGAAGATCAAATTGTCATGTTTTATCCCCCAGCACGCTTGTGTGAGAATGAAACACACATGTAGTCTTTGTCCATTCGAACATGTGTTTGGAGTTTGATAGAACCAGCGTGAGCACTCTACGGTCAAATTGTACAAAACAACTGTTTTTAACCCAGACCATTAGACACATGTCAGAACCTTGTGTACAACTCTGCAGGCTACAAACTATAGGAGACGGAGTCTGTGCAAAAACAAAGAGATCGACATGATTTTATGTTGTTTTTTTAAAGCCATGTTATGTTACCTCATCAAACACACCTGGAGTCATGTTTTGTTTTATTCATACATGTACAGTAACCTTTTATTATGAGTCTGTCGACATCTACAAAAGTCAGAACATTATGTTCCACCATGTGATGTTATGAAACGGTAGTTAAAAGCTCCTTTTACCTTTTGTTCAGGAGAAATGGGCAATTTTAAGGCTGAAATTATCCAAATGAAAGAAAAATACAGAGGAGAATCAAGGTGTATGGAGTTTAAAAACACAGTGGAGCATTTCCTGTACATGATCACATGGTATATTTATTATGTGGAAGCTATATTATAACAGATCCGAAAATAACTTGACTGTATTTTGTGCCATTTTTCAGAGTCGCTGTTTGCCAGATCTGCGGTCTGCTCACGAAAGCCGTTCAAGCCGCCATAACATTCTTATCTTGTTTCGAAGCCTCATTTTTCTGCATTTTGTTTAACTTAATTGGAAAATTGTATCAACCATTGTCTTTATAAATGCCATCCAGGAATGTCCATTTCTCGAGCAGAATGTGTTCACAGATCTTTACCGTGGTATTTGAACTATAATATAAAGGTCAGGTAGACATAAGTGATAATGTGATAGCGATAGTGTAATAACTGCACCTAGTCGCCTGTGAATGTACCGGAAACAAAGCTGATAGCAGGAATATTGCTTTTGCAAATTCATAATTACACACTTGCTCCACCTGGCAGCCTTACTGAGAGACTGGCTTAGGGCATCTTCAGTATTCATATTCAGTCAGTGTGCCAGGCATTCTTAACCTTTAGTAGAGCATTGTTGAAGATGGTATTGGTATTCTATTGTCATGAACTATCAGCTGCTCTGTGATACCAGAGAATGCAGAGAAGAAATGTTTAAAGGGCCCATATTACGCTTCTGATCTGTTATAATGTTGTTTCCTCGTCAAAAGCATGCCCAGAGTCGTGTTTCGTTCCATTCACACATGTGTTTATACTAGTACAGTGGTCACTCACTATACAGACCCCCCCAGGATTTCACGGGCATTTTTTGTGATTGTTGCGGCTAAAATGTCTGAATTTGCGGGAGCTTTTCCAAAAAGTTGCGATGAAAGTTGCGGTGCTTTTAAGGTTTTTGTTGCGATTTTGTTGCGGGAGGAAGTGAAAGTTGCGATAAATAGTTGCGATTTTCCCTTTTTGTAATTAAAATTGAGTAATATTTTGAATACTGAGTTATTACTGACAAAGAATAATACAAAGACACAGAGATCACAGATATGGTCCTAAAACAACCTTACCAACATCCAAAATAAATGACTACTAGGAGGGGAACTGTTTCGGTCTTTTGCTGTTATTTTTGTGGGCAAATGGCGCCGCAGACATGTTTCTTTGGCATTAGAAGCCGTGTCCCAGTTCCCAGAGCGCGCGGCTCGGAGCGTGGCCCGAAGGGCATGTGCGTCACACATTTCGACAGAACACCGGCGCGACGACTGCTGTCCCACTTCTTTTTTGTCCCATTCGCAGTTAACACGCGGTCCGAAGACCGCAGTCGTTAAGCGGTCCGTGGACTGCAGTCGGGGCTGAGCAAGTGTGCACCGCCTTGACTGCAGTCTGAGCCCCCTTCGGGCCGCGCTCCGAGCTGTGCGCTCTGGGAACTGGGACACGGCCGCAGTTTAGTTTTGTCAAACGGAAGTAAGGCAGAAGGAAGTTGGTCGGCGTTCAATACGTCGCCGATGATTGGTCAAAATTAGTAAAAATTGCGGAAAAGTTGCGGTGATTGGTCAAAATTGCAACACCGCCCTGAATTCACGGGGATTGGCTGAAGTTGCGTTGAAGCTGCAAATCGCAACATCGCGAATTCCTGGAGGGTCTGACTATAACGCGGTGCACCTTTCACAGCCTCGTTTTACGGATTTTTTTCCTTTTTTTTTTTTTTAATATTGTATCAACGCACATTGTGTTCTGCGTCCTGATTGGCTAAGGGACTGTCGACCTTTGCCGATTTGTCGATCACTCTCCTCCGTGCTGTGTCTCCTGTACAGAATGCGTTCAGCTTTGCCAAATTCATATAAATGTTGGATCGCAGTGTGACTCTGAAGTGCTGTATGTTTGCAAGTTTTCTCCCCGACAAAACCCACAATGTTGACGAAACATTCTCAAATATAATCAGGTGGCATGGCTGTTTATAAGAATCTTCTCACCCAAAAGAAAAAAGAGCACCAACAACTCCCCATAACTGTGTTCTTCACTCGGAAAAAGACGCCTGTACCGAGGCGGAGCGGCACGGTCAGAGGAACTGCGAAATCTTTATATCCTCCTGAGACCCTTTGTGTCCTTTATAGTATATAATAATAATAATAATAAAAAAAATAATAATAAAACATAAAAATATAAATACAAACAAAATAATAAATAAAAATACATAAGTCAGTAAATAAATAAATAAATAAATAAGATTAAAAGGGAATTGAAAAACTTTTTGAGGCGACTGTAGAAGCTTGTCAGAGATGTTGGTCATCAAAAAATATATATGTTTTTGTGAGGTTGTTAACTTCACGTGGATTTAACACTAAAATGTCCCCGACGTCCATTACAGAGGACATGTTACAACATCAGGGCTCTCAAGTCTCACACATTGAGAGTGTGACACACGCAATTCGACGTGTTCACACGCTCACACGCCACACATGGCATTTCTCACGCTGATTTTTTTTTTTTGTGCCCAGAAAATCGATCTGTGTGGTTCAGTTTATGCAGACACCGCGCGTTTTCAGCGAAAAAAAACTTCCCCTCCTCCCCGTCCCGCTCCCCGGAAAAAAAATCTCAGATATCACGCCCTTTTCAGCCAATCAGAAAATAGATTGTTCTGTTGTTGGGCAGACTGTAGAGTGTAGTTTCAGCTGCTAAGCGCAGACTGCGGTGATGATAAAACAAACTGAGAACCATCAGGTAATAACTTCATTTATATAACTCTCATTAGTTGCTTTGTAGTTTAAGTTTGCTCTTTAGACAAACATTTACAGCAGGGCTCTCAAGTCTCACGCATTGAGAGAGACAATTCGACGCGTTCACACGCTCACACGGCATTTCTCACGCAATTCAAGCCCCCCCCCACCGCTCCTCGGAAATTACGAAGTCTCACGCACGACCCCGCTCAAAACTTGAGAGCCCTGTACAACATTATGAATAAAAATTAACAAAATGTAAATGCTAAGGTGTTCATTTACCTCCAAATAGAAAATTAAAATAATAATAATAATAATAATAATTTAGGTACACTTTTTTTCCCAGGAGGATATAGCGCTTTTCCACCTTCGAGGCACCCAAAGCGCTTTACAACAAGGAACCACCCATTCACACCGTAATCCACCGGTGTAATCCACCGTTTACAGCCTTAAAACATGTAGAATAATTGTAAAATATAAAGCTGACGACTCTTAGAACATACCCACCGAGATAAACGAGGGACTGTACATATAAACTGTCTCGAAGCATTTGGAAAAACATGCCTTCTTACTGTGAGCGGACTTGCCTCTCCAAAGATCTGAGCTGTAACGTGGTCTCGCCTGCTCGTCTCCATGTGGACAGGTGCTTTTATCGCCATTCCAAGCAAAATACTAACCTCTCCATGGAAACCAGCAGGCAGACGCGCCATGATAAAGGTTCTGCAGTGCACCTTTAAAGTGAATATGCGTATTGTGTATATTTATGGACTTCTTTGGGTTATATGGACTTAAATATAAAAGTAAAAGCTGTAACTTTAGGCGTGCAATACAATTAACAATACCAAGTCCAACAGTGTATTCTCCTGTGACTGATAACTTTCTAATTCAATTTACATCTTAATTTCAAGGACCATCGTGGGAATGGCACACGGGCGCAGAGGGAATGAGTCGGTACTAGAATCACAGCTCTCAGGGGACGCTGAACGTTATTGACCAATTCTAAAGTGATTAGAATTCCCGCAGACACACTCACAGCAGAGGGAGATGATGCACATGGCGTGGAGCTTGTTCTCGGAGCGGATGTAGGACCTCATGCAGATCACAAACACGTTCCCGAAGCACGTGGTGGCAGAGACGACCCAAACAAACACCCGAAGGACAATGTTAGCGAGCAGGTCCTCGAACGAAGAGATGCCGTCGGTGTTGGGCTTACAGCTGCGCACATGAGGGGCGTATCCACAGTACTGGAACTTCTTAAAGTATCTACAACATGAAAGAGGAAGAAGGGTTGCATGATGTTTTAGACGTTGCACAGTAAAGACTCTTTAAGGCTGGAAAATAAAAAAACAAGATCAGTAAAGCTTAGACGTACAGAGAATTTCCTAGCATTAGCAGGAGTTGCTTTTGATGTTTGCAGGAACACATTTTCTTATGGAGTAAGTAAAGTGCTTCCAAACTTTGACACTACAGACTTTAGGACAGACCCGGGCATTTCAAGGCCCGGGGGCCAAATGCGACCCGCAAGCTGACTCTGACCGGCCCGCGAAAGGTTGCTTGGAATTAAAGGTCCCATGACATGGTACTTCTTGATGCTTTTATTTGGCTCCTTAATGGTTCCCTAATACTGTAAATGAATCCTTCTTCAAAATCAACACTCAGTGCATGAGAAACAGAGATAAGATGAGAAAGAGTAATTTTTCTCTCTCTGAACAGGCCATTATGGGCGTTGTTGCTTGAATGCAAATGAGGAGAAAAGAGATGGCCTATAGTAGAGGGTGGGGGCGTGGCCAAACTCTCCGCTCTCAGCTCACAGCTGTGCGCTCTGACCCATTTCCGTGTTTTTGCGCGGAGGAAGAGATGAGAAGCGTTCCATTGAAAAATAAACACATTTCCACATAAAATAAAATTAAACCACTGCTGTTCAAAGGTCCAGAGGCTCAGATAAAGGACTTCCGAGCCTAGAAACACTCGGACGTGTAAATAAGGGGCCTTGTTGAGAATCGCCTGTTTCAGCTCTATTTTTTTCTAACGCAGAAAAGGATTGCAAATGCTCAGTTTAGACATTTCGCAACTTTTAGCCATGGGGGGGGGGCCTAAACAGGGTAGGGGAGCTCACATTAACGTTCAAAAACCTCAAAGTGAAAATTTCATGCCATGGGACCTTTAAGAAAATAAAACCTACTTTCAAAATTGTACATAACACATTTGTCCTGATGATCATCTGTGGGACTTCACATCTCCACCTCAAACATGAACCTGACTCTGATGCACTTGTTAAAGCTCAACAGAGGCGACATTTCTCTCACTGATCAAGAAAAAAACACTAAACATGCAACTTTGACTTTTTTTCTACACAGTTTGGCAGTTGTGACATTTCTTGTATTCTATTATTTGTCAAACAAAGACATTGTGGTGTCTTAATACAAAGTTAAAGTTAAACTCAGAAAACATTGTGGGGTTAATGTGACTGAAAAAGAGTTACAAATGTTTCACGTTTACCATCGTTTTGAATTATTTTACTGAATAAATTCAGTGTTTGTAAAACCTCACTCTCTCATTACTTAATAATAACACAGAACTTACCATCTTCTGTAAACAATGACATTTACTGATTTCAACATAGAAATAAAATTAATAACCAGAGTCGACTTCAAACTTTTGGCCCTCCACAATATTTTCTGCTTCTCATTTGGCCCCTGGGGAAGAATAATTGCCCCCCCCCCCCCGCTGCATTAGGACATGTTTAAATACTTTACAGCTTCCGTGTGGTCATATTATTTCTGCATTAAAGGGAGATATTTAGCTGAAAGCCGGGGAATTGTGTAATTGTCAACATTAGCATCATATTACTAGCCAAACGGCCCATTACAGCGACTTTTGTTTTGTAATGGGCGATTAACGTGAATAACGTGAAGAGCTACTGCATTCTACTGCATAATGCAGTATTTTGGACACCGAACAGCAGTTTTCCTGTTGTTCACTGCAGGTTTTTGTTGTTTTTCTTTTTTTTTCATAAGGGCGAAGAACAGAAAACATCCAGAGTGTGTGTGTGTGTGTGTGTGTGTGTGCGTGTGTGTGTGTGTGTGTGTGTGTGTGTGTGTGTGTGTGTGTGTGTGTAGTGTCCTATACTATATTTACCTATATACTGCTAATTTTTGTAAATGTATTTTTTACTTTTATCTTTATTCCTTCTCTCTTTTTCATTTTACATTGTAGAATACTTTTGATATTGTATTGTATTAAATTAACAATACAGGTGACTCTGACTTAACATATTATCCTGTGTATTATTGAATTATTGAAGGATTATATGGACTTTTTGTTATAATAATAATAATAATACATTTTATTTATAAAGCGCTTTTCAAGACACTCAAAGACGCTGTACAGAAGGTAAAATCAGCAATAAAACAGCTAATAAAACAATAAACAATCAGACAAACATTAAACATTAAGAACCATTAAAAGCAGTTTTAAAAAGGTGAGTCTTGAGCAGTTTTTTGAAGGTGGGGAGGTCAGAGCTGTCACGGAGAGGTTGTGGGAGTGAGTTCCAGAGGGTGGGGGCAGCAACGGAGAAAGCTCTGTCGCCCAAAACATTCCTATTTGAACAGAGTACCTTCTAATTCTGACTTGCCCTGAAACACCACACCACAGTGGTGTCAGTGATGATCTGCAGAGCTCCCTCTCCCTCTGCTTTGCTTAATGTCAGGCAAATAAGCTCCTTTCTGCTCCACAAGCAGACCTTTAACATGCCGTTTTGTGTTTTCTTATGTGCTGCTTTCAAATGGCCACAAATTCTTCAAACGTTCTCAGATTTCCATGTGTAAGGCATCGGTGGAAAGCTTAGAATCTCCACTTTCAGAATCTGTGAATAACTCAAAACGCTTCAGGGACAACTTGTGACTGTTTTTTTTTCCATGACTGGTCACATATTATACAGATCTGAGGAACTTGAACTAATAAGGTCTTTAGCGTCACCAAATTGAACCTCTGTTACATGAGTTAATGAGGCTATTTTTGAGGTTATTTTTGTTGTTTACTTAAATTGAACGCAATGTTAAGTTTACATACAGGGGACCTATGTGGCTGAATACCAGAAGTGGTGCATACAAACAAAGCTTTCGCCTCCAAGACTTTCAAGAATTTGGGGAAAATATAAAAAGAAGCAACTTTTGTCAAGAAAATGAGTGTTTATTTGGCTGTAAAAGTGGTTCTGATTGGCTGAGGACAGATTAAGAGTTTAGATTCTTTCTGCAAGCCCAGAGCGGGTCTATTAAAACTCCGCAGGAAAGGTAAAAACTCAATTTACTTAACATAACCCCGGTTCTATGAGTGCACGGGCTTTGGGTCCTTGTCAGGTTCACACAGTATTAGTTTGAGTTGGGTTGGGTTGGATTTTTTAGCCTGATCTAAACTCTAAGGACAGAACCAATGACAAATGAGGCAAAAAGATCAAATTTTAAGATTAAGATTAATCTTAGGCTTAAGCCTTTATTGGTCTCACACACAATGACACACAGTGACACACGGGAGAAATTTGACTGCATTTGACCCATCCTTTTTTCAGGAGCAGTGATGCTATGAGGCCAGTAGGGTTTAAAGGAGAATTAACGTTTTTTACTATCTGACCCTTATTTCGGTAATAAAACAAGTTGTTTTACTCACCCATAGCACTTTGGTGTCATTTGGAGCAGTTTCATAGATGTTGTGGTGAAGCGGTATCGTGAACGTGAGTTCTTGAGGCAAATGTTTGCGGTCTCCAAATAACACAAACTTTAGCACTTTTCAAATCACAGAAGATCGCTGTGTCAGCGTAGACTTTAAGTGGAGTCCAAAGCGGTCTGAAACCCGATATCCAGCTATAGTTTCATCTGATGACGTCATCATAGAGGACAGCGCGCATGCGTGAAGTCTCAGCTGTTTAGCAGATAAACACCGCTAGTCCGAAAGGAGCTAACACCGCTCTGAACTTTTCTGTTGCGAGACATGGCTGAAGATTCGGACTTTGAGATTGAAGAGGACTTATTTGAGTATGATGGCCGTCCCTATCGTTTTGAGCCTGAGTATACGGAGGAAGAGATATTAGAAGGAAGCGGAGGCAGTTTGAGGAGCAGCGCACAAGAGAAGAGCGAGCGACGGCCCGTCTACGAAAAGACAGTACCTCCATCCATCCATCCATCCATTTTCTTCCGCTTATCCGGGGCCGGGTCACGGGGGCAACAGTCTAAGCAGGAACTCCCAGACTTCCCTCACCCCGGACACTTCCTCCAGCTCCTCCGGGGGGACCCCAAGGCGTTCCCAGGCCAGCCGGGACACATAGTCCCTCCAGCTGGTCCTGGGTCTTCCCCGGGGCCTCCTCCTGAGGGAGGCGTCCAGGAGGCATCCGGAACAGATGCCCGAGCCACCTCAGCTGCTCCTCTCAACGTGGAGAAGCAGCGGCTCTACTCCGAGCTCCTCCCGTGTGACTGAGCTCCTCACCCTATCTCTAAGGGAGCGTCCAGCCACTCTGCAGAGGAAACTCATTTCGGCTGCTTGTATCCGCGATCTCGTCTTTTCGGTCATTACCCAGAGCTCATGACCATAGGTGAGGGGAGGAACGTAGATTGACCGGTAAATTGAGAGCTTTGCCTTTTGGCTCAGCTCCTTCTTCACCACAACGGTCCGGTACAGCGACCGCATCACTGCCGACGCTGCACCGAACCACCTGTCAATCTCACGCTCCATCCTAGAAATTCTGTCCATAAATATAATGAACAGAACCGGTGACAAAAGGGCAGCCCTGGCGGAGTCCAACATGCACCGGGAACAGGTCCGACTTACTACCGACAAGACAGTACCTTGTGGTGTTTATGTGCACACTGTATGTCGATGGCCATAGATGAAGAATGCCTTTGCTGTCTCGAGTGGGAAATCAGGTTTCAGGCCGCTTTTGACTCCACTTAAAGTCTACGCTCACACAGCAATCTTCTGTGATGTGAAAAGTGCTAAAGTTTGCGCAAACATATGCCCCGAGCACTCATGTTCACGATACCGCTGCACCACAACATCTACGAAACTGCTCCAAATGACACCAAAGTGCTATGGGTGAGTAAAACAACTTGTTTTATTACCGAAATAAGGCTCAGATTGTAAAAAAACGTTAATTCTCCTTTAAAGATTGTCATTTGGACGTTTTGACTCCAGCCAGAATTATTTTTGCTAAATGAAGACTGCAGAATGGAAAATGAATAATTTTGAGTCTAAAAATCTTTTTGACTTCTAATCTGACTTTTAAAGGGCCTGTATTACACTGTTTTCTGATCTGTTATAATGTTTCTTGATCAAAAACAAACTAGGACTTATGTTCCGCTTCATTCATGTTTTACACACAAACCCTGCATATTTAGTGCTGTCATGTGGTAATACATAAAGTGCTCCAGTGTGTTTTTAAACTCCACACTCCATCCATAATCTATACTATCATTTGGACAATTTCAGCCCTAGAACTGACAAACTCTACAAAACAAAATAAAAGACATCGCAAGTGGAACAAAGCATTTTGAATAAATATAGGGTTACTCAAGTGTGTGAATGAAACAGAACACAAATCCAGGGAAGTTTTTGAAGAGGTAACAACATTCTAACAGCTCAAAAGAGTCGATTTTGCGTAATAAATCTAAATAAAATCTCCTGTAACTCCCCAAATTATGAATAAACTATACTATTATTATTGTAACTGTACACTTTGTGCACTAAAACATGGGTAATATTTTTTAGTTTTATAATAGGAATCTAACGGTCGTGATTAAAGACTAGGGTGGGGGTCACTGTTATATGTACTATACTGATTTCTCAACCGCTAACACACATTCACACATTCTCACATTTTTGTTTGTGAAAAATATGTAGAAGAGGTTGGAGACCCCGGTGCATTCTCTTTGCTCATAAAACCTATTTGACCTCGGATTGGCCCTGTACCATTGCCACAGGCCTAGATGTGTCACACTGGTTGTCAAAACATAGTGACCATTTAAAGAACATTTGACCTTGGTTACCATGCAGATAAAAATGGAGATATTTCTCTATTATATCCATTATGCTATGGAATCATTAATAGTTACATGCTTACAAAAATACAGTATATCCTATATTATACAAAATCAACTCTGGTGAACTTTAAGCCACGTTATAATGTCTTATCTATTTTTTTTATTTATTTATTTTTATTTTTTTATTTTTTCTCCTGGGAGCACGGTGGCTGAGTGGTTAGCACTCATGCTTCACAGCAAGAAGGTTCGGGTTGCCCGAGCCTTTCTGTGTGGAGTTTGCATGTTCTCCCCGTGTCTGGGTGGGTTTCCTCCGGGCACTCCGGTTTCCCCCACCAACCTAAACATGCGCCATAGGTAAAATCCTCCAGCTTAGGGCCTGACCATGACTAAATAACAAAATCATGGGGATGGTCCCCGGGTCAAATATAGAAACAACTTCTCCTGTGCGAGATCAATAAAGGTCAATCTTCTAATCCTTGACCACTGTAAGGCGCTTTGTGTTACAATTTTGTATGAAAAGCGCCTTATAAATATTGTTTGATTGATTGATTGATCAAAAACATACCTGGAGTTATGTTTTGTTTCACTCACCAAAGTTTAAGTATCCCTTTATTTATTACAGTGGTCCCTCGCTCTATCGCGGTTCACTGTTCACGGCCTCACTGTTTTTTATAGTGTAACTTTTTTTTTTATAGTGTAACATGTGTTCTGCGTCCTGATTGGCTAAGAGACTGTAGACCTTTGCCGATTGATAGATGGGGGACGCAGGGGGGACCGGGACTAGATTTGCCTGGTTTACACCTGACCACATCACAAGTGATATACTGTATGTCTTTCAGATCGGAACGAACGAAAGCAGCCTGGGATTTCCTAGGTTAGGACTAGACCAGGACTAGACCAGGACTAGACCAGGACTAGACCAGGGCTAAACGTGGACTAAACCAAGTCTAGACCAGAACTAAACCAGGTCTAGAGCAGGTCTAAACCAGGATTAAATCAAACCGTGCGGCTCTTTGCTGGTTTCGTGCGGCTCTTGCATTCATTTGTGCGTGTTCGGTTTGTGGCTCGGGCTGCGAGGACGCGGTCCTGAGGGGGAGGCATGGTCCGGGCGTCGCGGTTCGATCTCGTGCTCGCAGCCCCGGCCTCGCGCCGGTCGTGCTGCTCTGTCACGGATTTGACCACGCGCACTTCTCCAAGGGGTTGGTGCGCGTCGCGTCCCGGGACGTGGCAGTGTCGTTGGATGAGCGCGGCGCTTCCTGCGGATCCAGTGAATCATGTCTCCGCTCCCCTCGCAGGTCCGGCGCCCCCCCCCCCCCACACACACACACTTCACTATTGATACATTTTGTTGAAAATCTACAAAAGTTTGAGTGTTTAAACGAGAGAGAAATGTGAGAAAACGTTAATTCCAGTGTTTTAAGGCGTTTACAGCCTTAAAACATGTAGAATAATTGTAAAATATAAAGTTGTCCTACTTGGCGGATTTCACTCATTACGGGTTATTTCTGGAACCGAACCCCCACGATAAACCAGGGACCACTGTATTGGTCTGTCTATATCTCGAAAGCAAAAAATGCTCTGTTCCACCTTGTGATGTTATGTAGTGGTACTTTTCACGTTACCCGCTACCTTTTACCTTTTATTTAGTAGAGATCCTGTATTATCACATGACATCACAAGATGGAACAGAGTGTTTTCTGTTTGAGAGAACTCAGCCTAAATATGCAGGATTTGTGTTTTAAACATGTGTGAATGAAACAAAACACAAGCCCAGGCCTCATTATAACACAGATCACAAAATGTCATAATATGGGCCCTTTATTTTGTTATTTACCATATTATTGGTGATTTCTTGTGATTTGTGGTGAGTTCTGTGGTTTAAAATAGCAAAATGACAGCGCGGCCACGTACACACTGACCAGGGTGCAGGCATTCAGCGCGTTCCCTCACTGTTTCTCCATTTAATGTTATCAAATGCCATATACATGAACTTTTTTCAAGGGCTTTGGCTTATTATCGCCAGGACAAACACTGCTGTGCACGAAGGAGCACATTTAGTGAGTTAATCTGACATTAAATGGCATTTGACCAGAGCCGAGGTGAGGTTATCCTCTCGCTCTGTCTCTGTGCGGAGGCGGGTATGTGTGAGGGGGCGTGTCTGTGTCATTTACTACATAAACATGGACTATAACTTTAAACTAGACGGTGTCAAAATTTAACTACAACTAAAGAAATGTGATGCGGAGATTTTTTTCCACAAATTATTTGGATGAAGGCTATGAGAGCATGACGAAGTTTAGGTTGGTTGGTTAATTCGCTGACCTTTAAAGGTCCCATGGCATGAAATTTTCACTTTCTGAGGTTTTTGAACGTTAATGTGAGCTCCCCTACCCTGTTTAGCGCCCCCCCCCCCCCCCCCCCCAATGGCTAAAAGTTGCGAAATGTCTAAACTGAGCATTTTCTGCATTAGAAAAAAAAACAGCTCAAACAGGCGATTCTGAACAAGGCACCTTATTGACGTCAGATCAAAAAATGCAGTTCCACCCCCGGTCTGTGTCTACTCAGCGTCTCTGTAAATCACGCCCAGAGAGTTTGGACTGCGAATGCGCTAGGCAATGCAGAATACGTTTTTTTATTTGCCTGGAGGCACGTCCCAGTGTTTCTAGGCTCGGAAGTCCTTTATCTGAGCCTCTGGACCTTTGAACAGCAGTGGTTTAATTTTATTTTCTGTGGAAATGTGTTTATTTTTCAATGGAACGCTTCTCATCTCTCCCCCCGTGCAAAAACGCGGAAATGGGTCAGAGCGCACAGCTGAGAGCTGAGAGTTTGGCCATGCCCCCACCCTCTACTATAGGCCATCTCTTTTCTCCTCATTTGCATTCAAGCAACAACGCCCATTTTGGACTGTTCAGAGAGAGAAAAATTACTGTTTCTCATCTTATCTCTGTTTCTCATGCACTGAGTGTTGATTTTGAAGAAGGATTCATTTACAGTATTAGGGAACCATTAAGGAGCCATATAAAAGCATCAAGAAGTACCATGTCATGGGATCTTTAAGATCATTTTAGCTTTTTTTTTTTTTTTTTTTTCCTTAATTGAACTCCAAAATCAATACAAGGTTCCAGGGTGTTTTAGTATTTATGAACACATCTTGGACAGTACAAGCAAACAAAGTCACTAACCTTTACTGGAGGTATGACATTCTGTATCAAACTTTTATTCTTTTGGACCTCCACATGACTCATACACTGCATTTTTCATAGAATCTCAAGAAAGTACAAACCGATGAGCAGGATATGTGTTTTTCTGAGCACTCGAGCCTCAAATGCAAGACTGAAGAGGATTATTCAAACATGTATTCTCACTAAAAAGTACAGCTCGAAATGAGAAGGAAAATCCATTATAGGAAAATCCATTTCATTTCATCAGTTATTTTTATATCAATGTTGGTCCGATATTGAAAATGTTGCATATATTTGCCACATTTTCTTTCCTGCACTGCCCCAGTTTCTGTAGTCTCCGGTTTCTGTCCTAGTTTATTAATTTATGAACATCATTATAACTTATCAAAAATCTTGTCCTTGCAATGGATTTTAAAAGTTTATATCAGTATCAGCTAAAAAAAAAAGTCAACATGCAGCTCTGGAAAAAAATAAGAGACCACTGCATTTGTTTGTGAAATCAGCATCTCTACATGTATTACAGCCATTCCATTCCAGCGTCTGTTGAATTCCAACACAAACACAAAGCTGAGCTACTTCAGTTCTTGCACCAGGAGTGGAATAAAGTCACCCAAGAACAATGTGAAAGACTTGGACTAAACCAGGTCTGAACCAAGACTAAAGCAGGTCTGAACCAGGTCTAAACCAGGTCTGAACCAGGACTAAACCAGGTCTAAACTAGGACTAAACCAGGTCTGAACCAAGAATAAAGCAGGTCTAAACTAGGACTAAACCAGGTCTAAACTAGGACTAAACCAGGTCTGAACCAAGACTAAACCTAGTCTAAACTAGGACTAAACCAGGCCTAAACTAGGACTAAACCAGGTCTAAACTAGGACTAAACCAGGTCTGAACCAAGAATAAAGCAGGTCTAAACTAGGACTAAACCAGGTCTAAACTAGGACTAAACCAGGTCTAAACTAGGACTAAACCAGGTCTGAACCAGGACTAAACCAGGTCTGAACCAGGACTAAACCAGGTCTGAACCAGGACTAAACCAGGACTAAACTAGGACTAAACCAGGTCTGAACCAAGACTAAACCAGGTCTAAACTAGGACTAAACCAGGTCTAAACTAGGACTAAACCAGGTCTGAACCAAGACTAAAGCAGGTCTAAACTAGGACTAAACCAGGTCTGAACCAAGACTAAACCAGGTCTAAACTAGGACTAAACCAGGTCTGAACCAAGACTAAACCAGGTCTGAACCAAGACTAAACCAAGTCTGAACCAGGACTAAACCAGGTCTGAACCAAGACTAAACCAAGTCTGAACCAGGACTAAACCAGGTCTAAACTAGGACTAAACCAGGTCTGAACCAAGACTAAACCAAGTCTGAACCAAGACTAAACCAGGTCTAAACTAGGACTAAACCAGGTCTGAACCAAGACTAAACCAAGTCTGAACCAGGACTAAACCAGGTCTAAACTAGGACTAAACCAGGTCTGAACCAAGACTAAACCAGGTCTAAACTAGGACTAAACCAGGTCTGAACTAGGACTAAACCAGGTCTAAACTAGGACTAAACCAGGTCTGAACCAAGACTAAACAAGGTCTAAACTAGGACTAAACCAGATCTGAACCAGGACTAAACCAGGTCTAAACTAGGACTAAACAAGGTCTAAACTAGGACTAAACCAGATCTGAACCAGGACTAAACCAGGTCTAAACTAGGACCCAAGAATAATGTGACAGACTTGTGGAGAGACGTATGAAAGCTGTGATTAAAAATAAGGGTTATTGCACCAAATATTGATTTGTGAACTCTTCTTAAGTGTAAACATTAGTATTATGTTGTTTTAAAGTGAATTTGATCTTGTTTCTTTGCATCGTTGAGCTCTGAAAACATGGATCTTTTTTGTTATTTTAACCATTTGTCATTTTCTGCAAATAAATGCTCTAAACGATCATATTTTTATTTGGAATTTGGGGGAAATGTTGTCAGTAGTTTATAGACTCAAACAAAAATGTTCCTTTTGCCCAAACACAGACCTATAAGTAGTAAAATCAGAAAAACTGATCATTTTGCAGTGATCTCTTATTTTTTTCCAGATCTGTAAATAAATAATAATAATAAATTTAAAAAAGAGAGAGAAAGAGACAAAGATATCCATATTTGTATAATATATCTCCTTTCAAAGTTCGTCTAGTGGGGAGTCCGTAATGTGCGTGTCCCCATGGAGATATTATCGTGCGAATATTCCACAGTATGTCAATAACTTCACTTTATCGATCATGAATTTTCTGGATTACACATGTTTTTATGGCTAAAACACCACCTCACCACAGATTTGACCTGTAACTTGGCCTGGTTACATCACCCACTGGTCTCCGTTGCGATAGATTAAACGAGCATTTCCTCAAACGACATCAAAATGAGCGGACTTACATGTGAGTCAGGTACTTGAGCGGCTCGAACATCCTCCTCTGAATATTGTCGATCTCAATGCCTTCAATGCTCCTGCGGGAAAAAAGGGACATCGATTTGGTCTAATGAAATGAATGGACACGTACGCCACAGTCAACATTTTGCATTCACAGTTTTGCATTTTTTGTGTTTATTTTCATGATTATTTATATTGTACATTGAATTATTGGAACTATGAATGAACACATGGAACTAGTTTTTTTTTTTTTATGGCCTCTCTTTGCTTTGATCATTACTTTAAATACAAATACTCACATAACTGTAAATGAGTACATTGTTAGGGTAAGGCTGCGTCCCATTTCTCTGTCTTACCCCTTCGTCTTACCCCTACCCCTTGGTTTTGAGCGTTCATGTGAGGACAAAGGGTGTCCCGATTCTAATTTGGATCGAGGACTACGGCCACGACCGAGGGCTACATACCCCTTGAAACGAAGTAAACTCTCCACCAGACTTGAAACGAAGGGGTACGACTACAAGCTCAGGCAGGTTTTGGGATCAGGACGGCAGCGTCACATGGACCAGCCGAGGAGTCTCATAAATGTATTTTCAGCAGTTGTAATTATCGATTAACAGTTTAGCAGGTTTACAGTTATGACGCTTATGTTCTACGTTACTTTTAGTGAACTGTTGTCGCGGTTTTAATTGTAGCGATGTCTGTTTAGTCGACGTTATCGTTTTCATCGAACTTTCATGTATGAACAAGCTAGTTTTTTCATCGAGCTGTGGTACCCGATAATCCTTGACATTTGTTTACGTTTGTTTGCGTCAGTCGTCGTCGCCTCTGTAGACGTAGCAGCTCAGGTAGAGGCGAGGGACGATGACGCAAACGGTAATCGAGCGGTGTCCCATTTCTTAGGGGAACATTCGTACCCCGAGCCCTCTCAGCTCGGTATCGAGGGGCAAGACAAAGACGTAGATAAAAGGGTAGGGGAAGGGGTAAGACAGAGTACAGTGGACCCTCGCTCTATCGCGGTTCACTTTTCGCGGCCTCGCTGTTTCGCAGATTTTTTTATTTATTTTATTTAAATTTTTTTTCTACTGTCTGAACATTGTGTTGTGCATCCTGATTGTCTTCTCCTCCGTGTCTCCTGTACAGGACAGAATGTGTTCAGTTTGACACATTTATATAGATGTTATAGAGGGGGGACCCGGGGGGGCTCCGGGGGGGACCCGGGGGGGCTCCGGGAGTCCCGCTGGATGCACGAGGAGCCCAGACATGAGGCACTGGATCTGTAGGAAGTCCAGACCGGGACTAAGACATGAGGACCAGACCGGGACCAGACCAGGACCAGACCGGGACCAGACCGGGACCAGACCGGGACTAGACTGAGACTAGACCAGAACTAGACCAGGACTAGACCAGGACTAAACGTGGACTAAACCAGGTCTAAACCAGGTTTAACCCTGGACTAAACCACTGCATGCGGCTCTTTGCCTTGTTTCGTGCGGCTCTTGTCCGTTTTCGCTTCGTGGCTCCGACTGTGTCGCTGGACGTGGTCCCGAGAGGGAGGCACAGTCCGGACACTGCCTCGGTGTCGCAGCCCCGGGTGGGACGCCGGTCATGCTGCTCTATGGATTTGACCACGATGAGCGGGTGCACGTGTCCGCGCGCCCACTCCCCCCCCCCACCCCCCACGCCTTCACTATTAATACATTTTGTTGAAAATCTACGAGAGCTTGAGTGTTTAAACAAGAGACAAATGTGAGAAAATGTTAATTCCAGTCTGAGAAAAGTGTAGAATGTGTGTGGTGAGGCGTTTACAGCCTTAAAACATGAAGAATAATTGTAAAATATAAAGTTGTCCTACTTCACGGATTTCACTTATTGCGGGTTATTTCTGGAACATAACCCCCGTGATAAACGAGGGATTACTGTAATGGGATGCAGCCTTATTGTACCTTTTGTTTCAGACTTTTAAATCCATACTTGAATACATCTTTATGTACTCTCCCATCAGCCTTATGACTGGTGGGTGAGTGTTTATGTGCATTCTGCTTGTGCTGTGTTATGTTGCCTTCTGGCCTGGTTGTTATTTCTCAGTTGACTTGGTGAAATACTGAATAAATAAATGAAATAAATAAATAAATACTTGTAATTAGGTACAATTATAGCCCTGCAATTGCAATTTCAATCCTGTCTGTTCCACTTTATACCGACACACACACTTAACAGCCTGATTGGACCGAGCTCCAGTTTCAGTTTTATACTTTATGACGAGGGATGGGACAAGACCACTAGTAGGTTTCCTAAGTTAGTTGGCAAGTTATTTAGGTGAGTTTGTTGGGAAGGTATAGTTCTAAAATGCCGTCCTATAGTGACCACAAAAATATAAAATAAATTAAATAAATACATTCTGAAGTGGAGCTCGTGGAACCAGTTTATCTCGTCTTGTAGGAATTGTGATGACTGATCAAGTTTTGTATAAAAGTATGATGTAAAATGCTTCTGAAATAGTGTGTAAAAGGTAACTAGTGTACTCTGAGTAGTATTTTTGAATTAAATTTGGGTGCAGTACTTTACATACAGTACATTATTAGCCAAGAAGCTTTTTTTGAGTACAAATTTGCAGTACAGGGGGTCCTCGGGTTACGACGTTGATCCGTTCTTAAAGGGATATGCCACCCCCAGGTCAAATTTGGGCATCTCCCCACAGTCCAGAGACTAAAATAAGTGGTGGAAAGCGTTTTCCTGCTCACCCAGCCATTGTCCGAGTCTGTCAGCACTGACGCCGCGGTATCTGCTGCTCCTCCGCGTTAGACTGGAGTCTAACGTCGCCAGAGAAAGATTTCGGCCAAAAGGAATTACCACCACGCTGCGTAACAGGGGAACTCCCTTCCTGGTGCGTAACAGGGATTCCCCTGTCAGCGTGGTGTGTGCTTCGGCTTTCTTTTTCCGCACTGAAAAATAGTTCCCACCCAAAATGACTAAGGCAAGTTCTCCGTGTTGATTTGCACATTTATTTGCACTCGATATGAATGCGCACTACACAGAAAGTAATTGGGAAACGCATCGAGCAAATTAATTCCTTTTGGCCGAAATCTTTCTCTGGCGACGTTAGACTCCAGTCTAACGCGGAGGAGCTGCAGATACCGCGGCGGTCAGTGGCGACAGACTCGGACAATGGCTGGGTGAGCAGGAAAACGCTTTCCACCACTTATTTTAGTCTCTGGACTGTGGGGAGATGCCCAAGTTTGACCTGGGGGTGGCATATCCCTTTAAGACGCGTCGTAACCCGAATTTCGTCGTAAGTCGGATTTTGGCTTTGATCTTCCAACCAAAGCACCAATAACCTTTCCATCTCAAAAATTAGACCACTACGCTGCTTGGTTATCACTGTCGCTTTCATAGGAGCAGATCAGAGCCCACATCAGGTACTTCCACCCACATTGGACACGCACATGAGGCTGTCTTCTTCACCCTACAACCACAACAGAGCGTATTCTTCCGCCGAGCGCCGTTCGCGTTTCTTTACGTCGCTTACCACGCTAAACCGTGTAAGACGGAATGACGCGTAATATTTTTTTTTTTTAATGGGGGCGCGTTCGTAACCACGAAACGTCGTAAGTCGAGACCGTCGTAACCCGAGGGCCCCCTGTACTCTGACCACCACTGCTTCTTGAGGATTGTGAAGTTAAAATATAAAAAATAAATGACTTGAGTTATTTCACATGTTTTCTTTCTACATCATCACACACACACACATGTTTGAACAAAGAAAACAACTTTGAATGGGAAAATAGAGAAAATCATAATAGATACAATACACAGTGAGTACATTCAACGTGGAGTAGCCAATATAAACAAGGTCATTTTAATTATAGATCACTGCATTCTTTTACAAAAACAATATGATAATGAAACTGCACTTACAATGATTTGAGTTTATGCAGCTTGTCGAAGTGGTTGTCCTTCAACTCCAAAATGGGGTTGTATGAGATATTACTAAAAACACCAAAAAATAACACATAAAAGGGAAAGATCAATTTATATTCTTACACAATACTTTAAAACAGTGCAGATTCTTGGTATTAGCACATGTGTAACAGGAACCCCATTAATGGCTATTCAAAGATTTATATAAAACATTGTCATTTCAAGGTAAAAGGAGAAATTTAATTTGTCAACTGGAAAAAGTTTATTTGGTTGAAAACGTTTCGCAGCTCATCCGAGAGGCTTCATCAGTTCTGGTTAAAGTGCTGATGGACACTGCTTATATCCAGCTGCAGGGAGGAGCTCACTACACTGAAATTGTTTTTTGTTTGTTTTGATTTAGGTTTGAGAATGGAAACAAAGGAAACTATCGGGCAGCAGGTCGGGTCCAGAGGTGTGAAAACACCATTAGGGTTTGAATGGGTATGCTAAACAAGACGCCAGAGAGAAACTAAAAAACAAAAGGTGGGATAGTTTCAGAATAATTTCAGTGTAGTTAGCTCCTCCCTGCAGCAAGATATAAGCAGTGTCCATCAGCACTCTAACCAGAACTGATGAAGCAACTCGGATGAGCTGCGAAACGTTTTGGACCAAATAAACTTTGTCCAGTTGACAAATTGAATTTCTGCTTTTACCATGGATTCTACCTGGACGACTGAGGGATTCTTCACACAATGTCGTTTCAAATTACAGTGGTACCTCTCCTTACGAAAGTAATTCGTTCCAGAAGTGGTTTCGTAACGTGAATTTTTCGTAAGTTGAGTAGCTATTTCAATGGAAAAAGCCTGATTCGTTCCAAGGCCCCGATCCAAGTTTTTTTTTTATAGTGTAACTTTTTTTATAGTGTAACATTGTGTTCTGCGTAGAGACTGTAGACCCAGGACTAAACGTGGACTATACCAGGTCTAGACCAAGGTCTAAACCAGGACTAAACCTGGACTAAACCAGGACTAGACCAGGTGGATCAAAGCGCCGTGCGCGGGTCTATTTCCTGGTTTCGTTTCGAGTCACGGCTGAGGTGAGCAGCGAGGGGGACCGCACGCAGTCTGAGCGCATGAACGAGACCCGTCCTCAAACCTAGACCTCCTCTAGACCAGGTCTAGACCACCACGGCTCTTGCATGCGTTCGTTCATGTGCTCAGACTGCGTGCGGTCCCCCTCGCTGCTCGCCTCAGCCGTGACTCGAAACTAAACCAGGAAATAGACCCACGCGCGGCGCTTTAATCCACCTGGTCTAGTCCAGGTCTAGTCCTGGTCTAGTCCAGGTTTAGTCCTGGTTTAGTCCAGGTTTAGTCCAGGTCCAGTCCTGGTTTAGTCCAGGTCTAGACCTGCTGTCAGCCCCGCGCCGGGTCATGCTGCGCTATCACACGTGTCAGAGCGCAGTTTTCTCCCCCCTCCCCCTTCCCCCCCACACTTCACTATTAATAATTTTGTTGAAAATCTATGAAAGTCTGAGTGTTTAAACGAGAGACAAATGTGAGAAAAGTTTAAATTCAGTCTGAGAAAAGCGTATAATGTGTGTGGCTGAGCGCGCATTATTTGAATTTTTGAGATTTTCGTAACTTGAATTTTCTTTCATATCTAGAGACCAAAATTTAACGTGAAGGCGTTTCGTAACTTGGAATTTTTGTTTGTTGGGTCTTTCGTAAGGTGAGGTACCACTGTACAGTTGTCTAATTACAGCATTTATTGACTCCAAAGATGTAAGCAAATCTTTTTCAGCAATATCTAGTACGATTATCGTTGCCTGACCAGCCAGTCTCTTCGACATTCATTTCAAATCCAGAAGGGTCTGGAATTGGACCATAGAGCGCATAAAAACACTGTCCTAACTTAGGATGGTCCAACCATAGGTGCTAACTATGTATCTCTGAAATACAAGAGACATTTTTTGAACATTCAGAACAAAATATATAACTTCCTTTACCTGACATACAAGATAGTTCGGAAATCTGTGCTTTTTCTTAGTCCTCAGTGTAATCCGCCTGTCAATCATGCCCAACTAAAATCGAGGATACAGGATGTTTCCACACTCATCTTTGTACATTTTTGTCAAAGCGTGTGCTTCGAGCTGGACAGATAACTAGTATCTAGTATATGTAATACCAAGCAAGATATCCAAACCCCCTCTGTATATTTTATAGTCTAATATGTACAAAATGAACTAAGACAATTTATGTGTGGATCAGAAATACATTTCACAGTTTTACAAATAAAATTCCTCATTGTTAAAGGTGAATTGCATAACTTTTCTGGTGGAGGGTCGGCTACCAACTTGTCTTCATGGAGATGTTATTGTTTTGCCTTGAATGTTCCACGGTATGACTTTAAACATATCGGTTAAATCAGGTTATAAGTGTTTCTATTGCTCAAAAATACAATTCCTTCTGTGAAAAGGGGCGTCTCTCCACAGATCTGAATTGTAATGTAGTGTAATGCTGTAACCAACTTGTCTTCCTTGTGATAAACAGGTTTAAAGGAAAAGTAACGTTATTTTACAATCTGAGCCTTCTTTCGGTAATAAAACAAGTCGTTTGACTCACCCATAGCACGTTGGTGTCATTTGGAGCTGTTTGGTAAAAGTTATGTTGTAGCGTATCCGTTAGCCTGAGTACTCAGGGCATTACTTTGCGGTGTCCAAATAACACAAACTTTAGCACTTTTCAAATCATAGAAGCCCGATGTCTTAATCTATGATTTTGTTTGAAGCAAAAGTGGCCTGTAATCCGAGATTTATCCATAGTTTACAGCTTTGCGTTTCATGTTTGGGTCCCGGGAGCTGAGAGCACAGTCCGCACATGTGCACTGGTGTCCTCATCTACTCGAAACTATGGATAAATCTCGGATTACAGGCCACTTTTGCTTCAAACAAAATCGTAGATTAAGACATCGGGCTTCTATGATTTGAAAAGTGCTAAAGTTTGTGTTATTTGGACACCGCAAAGTAATGCCCCGAGTAATCAGGCTAACGGATACGCTACAACATAACTTTTACCAAACAGCTCCAAATGACACCAACGTGCTATGGGTGAGTCAAACGACTTGTTTTATTACCGAAAGAAGGCTCAGATTGTAAAATAACGTTACTTTTCCTTTAAACATTGTGGAACAAAGCCAGAACATTTCCACGGTGACAAGCAGGTGGCGCACCGTCCACTAGAAATATTATGCAGTGCACCTTTAAATGAAAACATGAACATTTTTCCTCAAAAATAGTTTAATTCAATAGGTTTCATATCAACCCGCAGAGTTACCATCAAATTGACATGTTTATGTTAACAGTTAAAGGTGCACTGTATAACATTTCTAGTGGAGGTTCGCCACCTGCTTGGCAACATGGAAATGTTGTTACAGCACTCCACCACATTACAATCAGATCTGTGGAGTCGCCCCTATTCACAAAAGAAGCATAATGAATAAATGTGAGATTGAAATGTTTAAAGTAGGGCTGTCGGTTTAATCCGTTAATTAGACTAATTAATTACACTGCAAATTAACAAGTTATAAAAATTATGAGCGGCAATTCAATGTGCGCACATTTTAAATTTGGCGTGCGGCGAGCAAATCACTGCCAGGGCTTTTCAACGGCAAGTTTATTTATAAAAACAACGAAGACGGAACGATCAACAAGAACGCCGTGATTTGGAGCTTTTGTCAAAATATAATTTTCTGATCACCGAAGCTGCTCCAGCCTGACGGATCATTTGAGCGACAAACACGTCCGGACAAGTTCCATCGTTACCGGTGATAGAGCGAGCGTGCGCGCACTTCACCAAACCACCACCAAACCACCACAAAACTGTATAATACCAAACCAACAAACCAACAAACTACGCTCACTGAATTTGGGAAACGAATGAGCAAAGCGACCACAGAAAAACTGTGAAACTCAATCGCAAAGTGGGTTTGTTCGTTCGCTCGATCACTCACAATCTCGCTCTCTCTCACACTCTTAAAATGCGATTAATTAGATTAATTCATTACAAATCCTGTAATTAATTAGATTAATTTTTTTAATCGCCTGACAGCACTAGTTTAAAGTCATACCATGGAACATTCCAGACAAAGCAAGAACATCTTCATGGAGACAAGTAGGTGAAAAGTCGGTAGTGCACCTTTAATTACAGACTTTTGTTTCTACCTTTACAAAAAGCTACTAATTTTACCGATCACCAGAAAATGAGCACAGGAAAGCCTTCGATGGTGAACAGTTCGATACTTTTAAAACAAAAACCTTTATCCATTTATTAGTGCGCAAAGTCAGGCATCAAAATGATACATTTACAATGGCCGTTCATCAAATCTGAGTCATTCCAATCCAACTTTATTTTATTCAAGACAATCAATCAATCAATCAAACAATATTTATAAAGCGCTTTTCATACAAAATTGTAACACAAAGCGCCTTACAGTGGTCAAGTATTAGAAGATTGACCTTTATTGATCTCGCACAGGAGAAGTTGTTTCTATATTTGACCCGGGACCATCCCCATGCATCTTTAAAGGAAAAGTAACGTTTTTTACAATCTGAGCCTTATTTCGGTAATAAAACAAGTTGTTTTACTCACCCATAGCACTTTGGTGTCATATGGAGCACTTCCAGAGATGTTTTAGATTTGCGATCTCCATCATGTGAGTTCTCGGGGCACTTGTTTGCGGTCTCCAAATAACACAAACTTTAGCACTTTTCAAATCATAGAAGCCCGATGTCTTAGCCTACGATTTTGTGTCAAAAGTGGCCTGTAATCCGAGATTTATCCATAGTTTCGAGTAGATGAGGACGCCAGTGCGCATAAAACAAGTAGTTTTACTCACCCATAGCAGTTTGGTGTCAATTGGAGCAGTATCGCAGAACTTATGTTGAGCCGTTCTGTTCTACTAATGATCCCGTATCCGTTAGCGTGAGTGCTCGGGACATTACTTTGCGGTGTCCAAATAACACAAACTTTAGCACTTTTCAAATCACAGATTGCTGTGTCAGCGTAGACTTTTAGTGGATTCCAAAACGGCCTGAAACCCGATATGCAGCTATAGTTTCATTTGATGACGTCATCAGAGAGGACAGTGCGCATGCGTGAACTCAGCTGTTTTGTAAACACCGCTAGTCCGAAAGAAGCTAACACCGCTCTGAACTTTACTTTTCTGTTGCGATATCGGGTTTCAGGCCGTTTTGGAATCTACTAAAAGTCTACGCTGACACAGCGATCTTCTGTGATTTGAAAAGTGCTAAAGTTTGTGTTATTTGGACACCGCAAAGTAATGTCCCGAGCACTCATGCTAACGGATACGGGATCATTAGTAGAACAGAACGGCTCAACATAAGTTCTGCGATACTGCTCCAATTGACACCAAACTGCTATGGGTGAGTAAAACTACTTGTTTTATTGCCGAAAGAAGGCTCAGATTGTAAAAAAAGTTACTTTTCCTTTAAGTTAAGGTTAATATCTTTTTTTTGGTATCTTTTCGTTCTTTTCTCATCGTGCTTTGTGTTCAAATTTTATATGAAAAGCGCTTTATAAATAATGTTTGATTGATTGATTGAACATGTATAATTCAGAAATCCCTTGGCGAGCTACTTGGAAGGGGCTGGAGACTCCTGCTGTAGTTAAATACGTACAGAACAAAATACATAAAAATGTACTTTGAGACATGTCTAGAGAATCTAACTATGGCGTCGTAAACACAAAAGTATTTCAATCATTCATAAACCACAGTGCATTTAACTTTAATCACAGTGATCAAATGAATTATACACGTGTTCATTTCATAATTGAGCTTCTCCGAGACACTACATCCATTAAACATAGATTACAATTTAGTTTACAAGCGACGTAATTCCCTACAGCTCCCAGATATAAGCAGCACTGTACTGTAGGCTCAGTTAGCATTGTGCCTATTTCGTATTCATGAAGTATCTGGGCCAGAGTACACACTGCACATGCTGTACTGTATAATATACTGTATATTTGATCAGTACTCACAGTTGGAGCAGGTCCCCCAGTAAGACAAAGAGATTAGGAGGGATAGACATCAGCTTGTTGTTGGATAAATCCCTGTGTGGAGAAGAAAACACATGAGGAGGTCTTCAAAGCGTAACATGTACAGTTTACTCAAATGAAAACTGCTGTGCTGGATAATAACTGAACGGGATAACAGATTTGAAAAATAAAACCCATCCAAATGCAAACAGGCTTAAGCCCACAACCTGCAGTGTGTGTGGAGCCATATGTACAGGTCTGGAAATAATAAGAGACCACTGCAAAATGATCCGTTTTTATTTTTATTTTACTACTTATAGGTTTGTGTTTGGGCAAAAGGAACATTTTTGTTTGAGTCTATAAACTACTGACAACATTTCGCCCAAATTCCAAATAAAAATATTATCATTTAGAGCATTTATTTGCAGAAAATGACAAATGGTCAAAATAACAAAAAAAAGATCCATGTTTTCAGAGCTCAAACAATGCAAAGAAACAAGATCAAATTCATTTTAAAACAGCATAATACTAATGTTTACACTTAAGAAGAGTTCACAAATCAATATTTGGTGCAATAACCCTTATTTTTAATCACAGCTTTCATGTGTCTTGGCCTCCACAAGTCTGTCACATTGTTCTTGAGTCCTAGTTTAGACCTGGTTTAGTCTTGGCTCAGACCTGGTTTAGTCCTAGTTTAGACTTGGTTTAGTCTTGGTTCAGACCTGGTTTAGTCTTGGTTCAGACCTGGTTTAGTCCTAGTTTAGACCTGGCTCAGTCCAAGTTAAGGCCTGATTTAATCCTAGTATAGTACTGGTTTAGTCCTGGTTCAAATCTGGTTTAGTCCTAGTTTAGACCTGGTTTAGTCTTGGTTCAGACCGGGTTTAGTCCTAGTTTTAACCTGGTTTAGTCCTGGTTCAGACCTGGTTTAGTCCTAGTTTAGACCTGGTTTAGTCTTGGTTCAGATCTGGTTTAGTCCTAGTTTAGACCTGGTTCAGTCCAAATTTAGGCCTGATTTAATCCTAGTTTAGTCCCCTTTTTAACCTGCTTTAGTCTTGTTTCAGACCTGGTTTAGTCCTGGTTTAGTCCTAGTTTAGTCCTGGTTTAGTCTTGGTTCAGACCTGGTTTAGTCCCAGTCGTTCACATTGTTCTTGGTGACTTTATTCCACTCCTGGTGCAAGAACTGAAGTAGCTCAGCTTTGTGTTTGTGTTGGAATTCAACAGACGCTGGAATGGAACGGCTGTAATACATGTAGAGATGCTGATTTCAGAACAAAATGCAGTGGTCTCTTATTTTTTTTCCAGATCTGTATGTTGTTACTTCTGCGTGTGAATCTGTGTGTGCTAAAAACTTCTGGAGCCAAATATCAAAACCAGTTAAAAAGGCAATAATGCAGTAAAGATAAAAGCAGAGAATCATATGGAGAGGTGGAGGTCTGGTTGTGGAGGGCTGTGAAGGTGATGAGGAGGACTTTGTAATGGATGATCTGTGTGAGGGGGGCAGCGTAGTTTCAGATGTATTTCAAATTATTGATTGTTTTCAAGGGTGTGTCATAAAGAATGCTATTATCTGTTCATCTTCATGGTAGGTTCCACTGCAAAAGAAATGAAATTCTGTCTGGACAAAAGTTGTTGGAGTATCGTAAAAAACCTTTGTGCTACAAATATAACGGGGAATGGTCTTGCTGAAAGCAGTAGGGAAAAAGCGAGAAAGTCCTATTTGAATCTGATTGGGCGACGTTTAGAAGTGTGAAATATGGACGATAATATTGAAACCAAACCATAAATCAGAATTATCCCCCAAAAAGTACTTTAAATGTACAATACTGTTAAATAATAGCTTATCATTTCAGTTCAACCTTCAGTTCAAATGTTATCGTACTGCAGAGAAATATATTATTATTAAATATTCACACTAGCAGAAAGAAAATGTACCCACGATCATCTGTCATAGACTGAATGATTAGTGGATAAAGTAATGATGACGACAGGTCTAGCAGAACACGCTAACAGCAAAAGTGAGAAATCTAACTTGTTACATGCATTTGAAAGAAAAGCAAAATCACTTTATTTTGTCTCCAAGGGACAAGCACAGAGAGCAATAAAATACAATAATAATAATAATAATAATAATAATAATAGTAGAAAGCTCAAACAAAAGTCTTAGGTCGTTTTCACACCTTCCTTGTTTGGTTCGTTTAAAACGAACCAGAGTTCGTTTGCTCCTTTGATTCGACGAAAAATCTCGATCTGGAGCAAACAAGCGAACCGAGACCACCTAAAAAGCTCGGTCTCGGCACGGTTCCATTCGAACTCTGGTGCGGTTCGTTTGAGGTGAGAATGCAGACCGGACTCGATCCGACACAAGTTGGCTTTTTGTACTTAACGAGCTCCCGTCGTATGTCGAGCATTATGGGAAACCGAGGCTGACGAAACTAAACTAAACTAAACTAAACGGTTTTGTGGACTGGATGTCATTATTTGCGGAGGATAAATACTATAGATCAGGGGTGTTCAATGCGTCGATCGTGATCGCGATTGCTCGGGGGTCAAGTGTCAGTCGATCGTCAGGGCTTAATTCTCAATTCCGATTTTTTTGTGAAATCCGATTTTTTGCGCATGCGCCCCGGAAGACACGACGAGGTCACACGCAGCGAGCGCGCTCAATGTTTACAGAAGTCACCGCCGATACGTTCGGGATATGTCCCTTTCTCCGGAGCTCCGGATAATAAAAGTCTGTGGATACAGCGCGATTCACGTGGATACACGAACTATCCACAACACGGCAAACTGTTGAGCTGACCGCGTTCTTATGGGGTGTCTATATTATCGTATTATTTCTGCATCAAAGGGACAGATTAACTAACAGCAGGGGCCCGGAACTAAACCGGGACTAAACCAGGTCTAAACCAGGACTAAACCAGGCCTAAACCAGGTCTGAACCAGGATTAAACCAGGAATAAACCAGGAATAAACCAGGTCTAAACCAGGACTAAACCAAGACTAAACCAGGTCTGAACCAGGACTAAACCAGGACTAAACCAGGTCTAACCCAGGTCTAAACCAGGACTAAACCAGGTCTAAACCAGGACTAAACCAGGACTAAACCAGGTCTAAACCAGGACTAAACCAGGCCTAAACCAGGTCTAAACCAGGACTAAACCAGGCCTAAACCAGGTCTGAACCAGGATTAAACCAGGAATAAACCAGGAATAAACCAGGTCTAAACCAGGACTAAACCAGGACTAAACCAGGACTAAACCAGGTCTAACCCAGGTCTGAACCAGGACTAAACCAGGTCTAACCCAGGTCTGAACCAGGACTAAACCAGGACTAAACCAGGACTGAACCACGTCTGAACCAGGACTAAACCAGGACTAAACCAGGACTAAACCAGGTCTGAACCAGGACTAAACCAGGACTAAACCAGGACTAACCCAGGTCTGAACCAGGACTAAACCAGGACTAAACCAGGTCTAAACCAGGACTAAACCAGGACTAACCCAGGTCTGAACCAGGACTAAACCAGGACTAAACCAGGACTGAACCACGTCTGAACCAGGACTAAACCAGGACTAAACCAGGACTAAACCAGGTCTGAACCAGGACTAAACCAGGACTAAACCAGGTCTAACCCAGGTCTGAACCAGGACTAAACCAGGACTAAACCAGGACTGAACCACGTCTGAACCAGGACTAAACCAGGACTAAACCAGGACTAAACCAGGTCTGAACCAGGACTAAACCAGGACTAAACCAGGTCTAACCCAGGTCTGAACCAGGACTAAACCAGGTCTAACCCAGGTCTGAACCAGGACTAAACCAGGACTAAACCAGGTCTGAACCACGTCTGAACCAGGACTAAACCAGGACTAATCCAAGACTAAACCAGGTCTAAACCAGGACTAACCAGGTCTAAACCAGGACTAAACCAGGTCTAAACCAGGTCTGAACCAGGACTAAACCAGGACTAAACCAGGTCTAAACCAGGACTAAACCAGGACTAAACCAAGACTAAACCAGGTCTGAACCAGGACTAAACCAGGACTAAACCAGGTCTAACCCAGGTCTGAACCAGGACTAAACCAGGTCTAACCCAGGTCTGAACCAGGACTAAACCAGGACTAAACCAGGTCTGAACCACGTCTGAACCAGGACTAAACCAGGACTAATCCAAGACTAAACCAGGTCTAAACCAGGACTAACCAGGTCTAAACCAGGACTAAACCAGGTCTAAACCAGGTCTGAACCAGGACTAAACCAGGACTAAACCAGGTCTAAACCAGGACTAAACCAGGTCTAAACCACGTCTGAAACAGGTCTAAACCAGGTCTAAACCAGGACTAAACCAGGTCTAAACCAGGACTAAACCAAGACTAAACCAGGTCTAACCCAGGTCTGAACCAGGACTAAACCAGGACTAAAACAGGACTAAACCAAGACTAAACCAAGTCTACACCAGGACTAAACCAAGACTAACCCAGGTCTGAACCAGGACTAAACCAGGACTAAACCAGGACTAAACCAGGTCTAAACCAGGTCTGAACCAGGACTAAGGTGTGTGTGTGTGTACACTTTACAAGAGGGGAGTAATAAACTTTTTCTCATTATTTTCTCTATTTCCTGAGTTTGTATCTTGCACCTCTGTGTCCGTCACTCTGCCTGCTCTGTTTTTTGTTGCTGTTTTCGAACTGTTGCTGATGTTTTGTGGTCTGACAGAGCAGCTCAGAGTCACACTGACACCACAAACACGAGCGCAGCGGCTTCAAAATCACACACAAAGGCACAAAGTCGGGTCAGGGTCGGGTCGGGGAGAAGCAAATCGCAGTCAAAATTGTGCAAATTCTCTTGTAGTGTGTGGCAGCCTTAAGGAGTTACATAGAGGTGATATAACGGCAAGACATTGTGTAAGTTTTGCAAATGTCTTAAAGGAAAACTGGTCAAGACGTAAACTATTCAGATTTAGATTCTGTGATCCAAGAGCTTAGGATGTCATTTTTCTTTTTTAATACAGTAGTGGTAATCAATCATAATTCATAATGTAAACAATATAAAGGGCTTACTAAGCTATAATCAGTGGCATCTGCAGTGTCAGACCCTGTCAGCAAAAAAAGAGTGCCGCTACGTTTTATAATAAATGACCCAAACAGAATCAAAAGTATATCTGTATTCCAAAAAACACAATGTACTACAACTTTTCTCAACTAAATGAAACTGCCCGCCGTTGCTGTTTGGGCTTATGATGCTTTTTACTGTTATAAAAGCACTCAAACTCAAAAGATTTCTCCCCAGAGGCATAATGGCATCAAAAGTGCTGGAGTGAGACAGCTCGTAGAAGTACTGTCCATTTAAAAACATTTAAAAACAACGCCGTAGGTACAGGTCTGATGGTCTGTTGCATTGCCCCCAAATCAAATAAGAACAATGACGACTCAATGAGACTCTAAGGCAAATACCTGGGAATGTTAGACCAATGCACAGCAAAATGAGACAAGGTAAAAAGGTACTGACTGTGGAGTGTTCAGGAAGGTTAAAGGGACAGTGTGTAAGATTTTTACCCGTTAATTACTGAAATTGAAGATACCCATTCAAAAATACAGTGTTTTCCAAGCCTTTTCACTTCCATCATGAAATCAAAGTATTCTTTTGGACTTAGATATAGTCACATAAAAGGGGGATCTTCCCCATGTAGAGGCAGCCATTTTGAATACGAGAGCCGCAGAAGGACATTTGGGCTCCGCCTTCGCCTTCGGCAAGGCTCGTGGTTTTGGGTAAACAACACAAGCATGCTGCCGGATCAGACGTCGTAATGGATCTAACACGTGTTTTGGACTAAATTGTTTTACTGGATTTTATTCGCTGGATCCTTATGGACAGATTGAGACCAAGTTCATGGTGAAATACTAAGTTTGACCTGTCCAGAGCCTTCAAAGGTAAGCTAAGTAACAAACCTCGTTTTGTGCTTTTCCGTATAAAAGCCCCATGTGCTCGGGGAGTGATTGTTGTGCAGGGAAATGAATTGCATAGTCAAAAAGAGGAGACTGTAAGGTTTCATTTGATGTGTAGAGTGTCATGGTACATGATCGGGAATGTGTGCTCTCATGCGTTTTATTTATACAGTAGCGCCGGGTGCGCTTCACGCGTTCGTGCACGGGTGCGCGAGCTGTCCGCGTTACGGCGCGCCCGGGTGACCCTCGAGGTCTGCCGTAGCCAAAAGAGGAAGTGCAATAGCACCATCCACCTATGCGCCACGAATCCTACACGCTGGACCTTTAAAGAAGGGTCAGTTAGCATCAGATCAGCCGAGACCTTAGACATTCCCATTAAAGAGCCTCTTGTGTTGGTGGGTAAAAAACTTGACGGTTGGGTTACCAATCAGAGGGGACAGAATTGTGAGTTCACTGGGATCACCAGAAGATGAAGGATATTGTAATTGTGTGTAGAATCCCTCAGTCGTCCAGGTAGAATCCACGGCAAAAGGAGAAATTCAATTTGTCAACAAAAGTTTATTTGTTCGAATACGTTTCGCAGTTCATCCAAGCTGCTTCTTCAGTTCTGGTCAGACGCTGGTGGACACTGCTTAAAAACTGTCTGCAGGGAGGAGCTAACTATAATGAAATTATTATGAAACTATCACACCTATTTGTTGTCAGTTTCTGTTAGTTAAATAAGCCTACACAATATTGTAATTGGCTAAACAAAATTAGTGTTTTGATACTACAATTTCAAACTCCATTTTGATACTAAGGAATAAACTCAATACAGATTCTGATACCAGGATTATATTAAACAATATTTCTTCAACTTTCAACTTCAACTTAACTTTCTTCAAACAGTGGTACATGAAAAAGTCTGCATCTTTCAAGAGGACCGTGATTTTTATGCAGGACAAAGCTCCATTCCACTGCAGAGCTAGCCAGTAAAGATGAAAGTGAGAATGGAAAATGTTCATTTTTCATTTAGTTGCGTAATAATTTTGCACATTAATAGTTGCCCAATAATTGTGGGCAACTGTGCGCAGCATTTATTAGACGTGTTGTATTTATGAGGATTAATTTTATAGCAACTACAGAGCTCTCTGTCAATCCAAAATGTTAATAAACCTCAAACCTGAATAAATAAGAAAGTAAAAAAGACGTTTTTGGCTTTCTTAGGAGAAATCCTACAGCTCTGGAAAAAAAATAAGAGACCACTGCATTTTTGTTCTGAAATCAGCATCTCTACATGTATTACAGCCATTCCATTCCAGCGTCTGTTGAATTCCAACACAAACACAAAGCTGAGCTACTTCAGTTCTTGCACCAGGAGTGGAATAAAGTCACCCAAGAACAATGTGACAGACTTGTGGAGAGCATGCCAAGACACATGAAAGCTGTGATTAAAAATAAGGGTTATTGCACCAAATATTGATTTCTGAACTCTTCTTAAAGGTCCCATGGCATGAAATTTTCACTTTCTGAGGTTTTTGAACGTTAATGTGAGCTCCCCTACCCTGTTTAGCCCCCCCTGTCCTTCTCATTTGCATTCAAGCAACAACGCCCAGAATAAAGTGTTTCAGAGACATATTTATGACTCTGACTGTGTTCATGAGGCTATCTCATGCACTGAGTGTTGATTTTGAAGGATTCATTTACAGTATTAGGGAACCATTAAGGAGCCATATAAAAGCATCAAGAAGTACCATGTCATGGGATCTTAAAGTGTATTTTGATCTTGTTTCTTTGTATTGTTTGAGGTCTGAAAACATGGATCTTTTTTGTTATTTTGACCATTTGTCATTTTCTGCAAATAAATGCTCTAAACGATAATATTTTAATTTGGAATTTTGGGGGGAAATTTTCCTTTTGCCCAAACACATACCTATAAGTAGTAAAATCAGAAAAACGAATAATTTTGCAGTGGTCTCTTTTTTTTTCCCCAGAGCTGTAGGATTTCTCCTAAGAAAGCCAAAACGTCTTTTTTACTTTCTTATTTATTCAGGTTTGAAGTTTATTAACATTTTGGATTGACCGAGAGCTCTGTAGTTGCTATAAAATGAATCCTCATAAATACAACACGTCTAATAAATTGTGCGCACATGTCTGTGTATATCTGTGTTGCTTCGGTGTGAGCGTCTGCTGCAGGATGGTGCTACACTGCTTATTTCCCCAGGTGTGTGAGTCTGTACAGCCTGCGATGGCGGCGTGTTGGACGGCGTGTGTGAATGAACCTGCTGGGACATGATTCTGTGAGGATTCTCTCTTGTCCAGTGGTGGTGTGTGAACATGGATTATGTGCTCGTATACTTGTTCTGATGAAGCTCAACATCATCCTAAAGCTATTCTGGAAAAAGTTCATGTCTGTCTTGTGAATGTGACTTTTTTAGAACTGATGCGTGCTCAAACAGTACAGTGGTACCTCACCTTACGAAATTAATTCGTTCCAGAAGTGGTTTCGTAACGTGAAAAATTCGTGAGTTGAGTAGCTATTTCAATGGAAAAAGCCTGATTCGTTCCAAGGCCCTGATCCAAGTTTTTTTTTTTATAGTGTAACTTTTTTTTATAGTGTAACATTGTGTTCTGTGTCCTGCGTCCTTTTCTCACATTTGTCTCTCGTTTAAACACTCAAACTTTCATAGATTTTCAACAAAATTATTAATAGTGAAGTGTGGGGGGAAGGGGGAGGGGGGAGAAAACTGCACTCTGACACGTGTGATAGCGCAGCATGACCCGGCATGGGGCTGCCAGCAGGTCTAGACCTGGACTAAACCTGGACTGGACCAGAACTAAACCAGGACTAGACCTGGACTAGATCAGGACTAGACCAGGTGGATTAAAGCGCCGCGCGTGGGTCTATCTTCCTGGTTTCGTTTCGAGTCACAGCTGAGGCGAGCCGCTGCTCTAGACCTGCCCGTGTAAGGTGCTCACAGAGCGGCCTGGATAGAACTGTGAGGTCGGCCTCTTCAAGACCTCCAGGCCGGTGACCGGGACAAACCCCGGACCCATGCCCGCTTAGGGAGCTCTTAAGGCGGGCTGGCAGTGTCCCCCTGGGTCCCTGGATGTCTGGGGCTCCGTGCCTGGAGGGGCCCTGGAGAGCAGGTCTAGACCGCGGCTCTTGCATGCGAGCAGCGGCTCGCCTCAGCTGTGACTCGAAACAAAACCAGGAAATAGACCCACGCGCAGCGCTTTAATCCACCTGGTCTAGTCCAGGTTTAGTCCAGGTTTAGTCCAGGTTTAATCCTGGTTTAGTCCAGGTCTAGACCTGCTGGCAGCGCCGGGTCAGCTGTCACACATGCCGCTATCACACGTGTCAGAGTGCAGTCTTCTCCCCCCTCCCCCTTCCCCCCACACTTCACTATTAATAATTTTGTTGAAAATCTATGAAAGTTTGAGTGTTTAAACGAGAGACAAATGTGAGAAAAGTTTAAATCCAGTCTGAGAAAAGCGTATAATGTGTGTGGCTGAGCGCGCATTATTAGAATTTTTGAGATTTCGCGTTTCGTAACTTGAATTTTCTTTCGTATCTAGAGACCAAAATTTACCGTGAAGGCGTTTCGTAACTTGAAATTTTTGTTTGTTGGGTCATTTGTAAGGTGAGGTACCACTGTATCTAGTTTAGATACTAGTTTTAAAGGTCCCATGACATGGTACTTCTTGATACTTTTATATGGCTCCTTAATGGTTCCCTAATACTGTAAATGAATCCTTCTTCAAAATCAACACTCAGTGCATGAGAAACAGAGATAAGATGAGAAAGAGTCATAAATGTCACTCTGGAACACTCCATTATGGGCGTTGTTGCTTGAATGCAAATGAGGAGGACAGAGATGGCCTATAGTAGGGGGTGGGGGCGTGGCCAAACTCTCCACTCTTTCCTCTTCAGCTGTGCCCTGTGCGCTCTGACCCACTTCCGTGTTTTTGCGCGGAGGGAGAGATGAGAAGCGTTCCATTGAAAAATAAACACATTTCCACAGAAAATAAAATTAAACCACTGCTGTTTCAGATATCCACAGGCTCAGATAAAGGACTTCCGAGCCTAGAAACACTCGCAAGTTCCTCCAGGCAAATAAAAAAACGCATTTCGCATTGCGTAGCTCCTCCGCAGTCCAAACTCTCTGGGCGTGATTTACACAGACGCTGAGTACAGACAGACGGGGGTGGAACTGCATTTGCATTTCTTTTTTCGATCTGACGTCAATAAGTTTCCTTGTTCAAAATCGCTCGTTTGAGCTCTGATTTTTTTCTAACGCAGAAAAGGATCGCAAATGCTCAGTTTAGACATTTCGCAACTTTTAACCATGGGGAGGGGGGCCTAAACAGGGTAGGGGAGCTCACATTAACGTTCAAAAACCTCAGAAAGTGAAAATTTCATACCATGGGACCTTTAATATTGATTAGTATCTGATTTTCAATACATCTGGCAACTCAAAACTTCATAACAAAATTACTTTTTGATTATTATATGGTGCAGCTTCTGAGGACCAGTTTGACAATAATGTCATAAATGTACAACGGGATTTTAGTTAGTATTGTGATGCACTAATATATTTTGTTTTTGACATTCAACAATCGCAAAAGGCGAGATAAGTTATAAAGATTACCTGAAGATTTCTGCATTACACTGCACTTCATAGTCTTGAATGTATTTCATATTTATGACTTTTCAAATGAGGACCAATGAGGCTTTATAGTGTTCTGGGATTTGAATTTTGCTGAATATTTGTAATATGCTAACATTTACTCATCAGGACTGATGTGCCCCACCGTTCACACCAGCACTTCACCTGAGCCTGACCATTTTCTTCATTGTCGGGTTGCCATTCAAATTCTATGAGCTACAAATTGCTCCTTTTACTTTTAGTGGAAATTATAGGGAAATGTGAAAGGCAGTTAGCAATTAAATTCACATTGTTCATTCATAATCGTCTGTGTGGACCTGCCAGTCGGCGCTCATATTCACTTTCTGTGCTGTCATTAGACCTTTTATTACTCATTAGATACTGTATATTTTACAAGTGGATTTTACAGGATACAATCAAACTGACTAACTTCTACAAATGGAAACAAATGTGGAAAAAAATTGATAAAGCAAAATAACTTACTACAACAAATGCTAAACAGTGCTTGATCCGGTTCTGCATGTAAATTTTCCAATCATTCTTCTCATAGACTTTTAGAAAATTTCAAATAATAAGAGTTCACAGACATCGCGGAGGCTAAACAGCTACATGCTAATATCCATAACGCCTTTGTTTAAGTCCAAAAAGCACATTTAAACACAATATTTGGCAAAATGATTTAACAACTTTGTGGTTTATAAAGTTTCAGAAACAGATTTATAAAATAAAGTTAAATAAAGTTAAAGCCACATGCGGCATTAAAGGCCCTCACCACCCCTTGCAACCATGGGGCACCCCTACATCACCACTGCCCCTACATCACAAACAGTTAGAGATACAGTGGTACCTCACCTTACGAAATTAATTCCTTCCAGAAGTGGTTTCGTAACGTGAATTTGTCTTAAGTTGAGTAGCTATTTCAATGGAAAAGGCCTGATTCGTTCCAAGGCCCCGATCCAAGTTTTTTTTATAGTGTAACTTTTTTTTATAGTGTAAGACTGTGTTCTGTGTCCTGATTGGCTAAGAGACTGTAGAGCCAGGACTAAACGTGGAATAAACCAGGTCTAGACCAAGGTCTAAACCTGGACTGGACCAGGACTAAACCTGGACTAAACCAGGACTGGACCAGGAAATAGACCCGCGCGCAGCGCTTTAATCCACCTGGTCTAGACCTGGACTAAACCAGGACTAGACCAGGTGGATTAAAGGGCCGCGTGCGGGTCTATTTCCTGGTTTCGTGCTAGCTCTGCTATTAGCAGCAGCATTGGTGTACCTCACGAGTCACGGCGAGGCAAGCAGCGAGGAGGGGAGGTGCCTCCCCGCAGGCAGTCCGAGCTCATGAACGAACGCAGGCAAGAGCCGCAGTGGTTTAATCCTGGTTTAGACCTGGTTTAGACCTGGTCTAGAGGAGGCACGGTTTGAGAACGGGTCTCGTGCTCGCAGCCCCGCGCTGGGTCATGCTGCGCTATCACACACGTGTCCGCGCGCACACACACCGCCCTCCCCCTTACCCCCACACTTCGCTATTAATAATTTTGTTGTAAATCTATGAAAGTTTGAGTGTTTAAACGAGAGACAAATGTGAGAAAAGTTTAAATCCAGTCTGAGAAAAGCGTATAATGTGTGTGGCTGAGCGCGCATTATTTGAATTTTTGAGATTTCGCGTTTCGTAACTTGAATTTTCTTTCGTATCTAGAGACCAAAATTTAACGTGAAGGCGTTTCGTAACTTGAAATTTCCGTTTGTTGGGTCTTTCGTATAGTGAGGTACCACTGTATATCCTTAATGGTTTTTGTCGTTCTGGATAATGTGTGGAATAGGTGTATTAAATTTCATCCCAGTTAAAAAAAAACTGTATTTGTACGACAAATGTTCAATGTGCCCATTGTAAAATTAATGCAGCTAGAGGAAAGCCTCATCTCCCTCCCCCCAAAATCAGCATCCAGTGAGAACATTTCTGATATTGTCAGCCCTGTAGTCATGTGACTTGTCACATTGTGCCCCATCACAAATAAGAAAATTCTCAACAAACCGATTGAAAATAAAAATTTAAGAGGGTGCAAGAGAGCCATTTGGTTAAATAAAGTGTGTGATATGCAAATTAAGGAGCTATCAGGTTTTTTTTTTTGAGAAAAAATATGTTTTTTTAAATTTTTCCAAAAATTGCAATTTGGTTGAAAATTTACCATGACCACACCCAAAGTTTATTTGCTGGAATACGTTTCACAGCTCATCCAAGCTGCTTCTTCAGTTCTTGTGAGGAGATGTCCTAAGTAAATATGGCCGACTCTTTGTTGGGTTTAGGGTGGGGTCATTATATCATTTTTTTCATGTCCTGACATGTTCTGTTTCATGTGCTGGTGTCAGATTTTTACATAGATTTTTTTTTTCTTGGTTGAGCTCCCATAGGCCCTATAAAATCAGAAATTCAGGTGGTGCTACTGAGTCATCTTTCTTTCGGGAGCTTCACTCAAAATTAGAGCTCACTGAGTTATAATTTTTGATACTGGTCATTGGCGTGTTCATTCTTGTTTACTGTTTGATTTTCGCCCATGTTCGAGACAGACATTTTAGTCCCTCAGGCTCCGGCCTAATTATAGCTCTTGTGGTCATTGCTTATTAGCCCTGAGCTTTCAAACTTTTATTTATTTATTTTTTATTTCTTTCAATTGATGTCTCATATTTTAGTAGTGTTCTTGGGCAAGACCCTCAACACCAGCTCAAGACCTCTCTCGATGTGAATGAATGTATGTTTGTTTTTTTTGCATGGGATCCAGAATACACACAACTAAGAGGGTGTGAGTTTTCAGAGTTTGCAGGATTGAGGTGTATTAGTCGATCGGGGGTATGCATGGTCTGTCTGTATCAAAACCAAGTACGAACATTAAAAAAAAAAGAGTAGAAAAGAATGGTAAACCAAAGAGAACTGAAAAACATTGCAGATTTCAGCGGAATCAATGGGTGAAGCACTAAACTTTGGAAATGACAGATGACCAATGAGCTCCTTTGTCTCATGTGCATCCCTGGAAAAAAATTGGACTGGATGATGGATTTGTGAGATAATCTTTTCTTACATAATGAAATCCAGAACATCCAGGCCCAGAAGTCACAATGACTGCAGACTGTCCAAATGAAGTTTAGGTCTTTTGTAGTCTCTGGGCATTTAAACACTTGCTAAATGCATTAAAGGGACAGTGTGTAAGATTTTTACCCGTTAATTACTGAAATTGAAGATACCCATTCAAAAATACATTGTTTTCCAAACCTTTTCACTTCCATCATGAAATCAAAGTATTCTTTTGGACTTAGATATAGTCACATAAAAGGGGGATCTTCCCCATGCAGAGGCAGCCATTTTGAATACGAGAGCCGCAGAAGGACATTTGGGCTCCGCCTTCGGCAAGGCTAGTGGTTTTGGGTAAACAACGACAAGCATGTTGCCGGATCACACATCGTAATGGATCTAACACGTGTTTTGGACTAAAAAGTTTTACTGGATTTTATTCGATGGATCCTTACGGACAGATTGAGACCAAGTTTATGGTGAAATACAGAGTTTGACCTGTCCAGAGCCTTCAAAGGTAAGCTAAGGAATAAACCTCGTTTTGTGCTTTTCCGTATAAAAGCCCCATGTGCTCGGGGAGTGATTGTTGTGCAGGGAAATGAATTGCATAGTCAAAAAGAGGAGACTGTAAGGTTTCATTTGATGTGTAGAGTGTCATGGTACATGATCGGGAATGTGTGTTTTCATGAGAAAAGAAAAAAAAACAGTGAACGGGACCGCGTTTTATTTATACCGTTGTTGTCGGGTGCGCGCGGGTACGCGAGCTGTCCGCGTTACGGCGCGCCTGGGTGACCCTCGAGGTCTGCCGTAGCCAAAAGAGGAAGTGCGTGGTACCTACACCACCTATGCACCACGAATCCTACACACTGTTTTACTGGAATTTCATCCTGATTTTTTGCCAAGTGTATTCTAATCTGTTTTATATAGATGAAAAGTAGCCTCCCTTTTAAATAAACTAATAATCTAAACTAAAATGTATTCTTTAAATGGGGCAACTGTGGTCCAGCCAAAGTCTAAGAATTAAAACAGAATTCAGTCCTTAATTTAAAAAACAACAAAGCTTTTCCAGAAACAACAAATTCAGCATTTAAACACTAATATAATCATAAAACCTTAAAGAAGTTGTGCCCATTTTTCATCCATTAAATTAAATTAAGTTTCAGGATGCTACAAACATGTAAGAAAAGTGAGAAAGATGTACTCTGAGCTCCGCTGCAAACTTTCCAAACTTGTTAAAATAATAATACCCGCTTTTTCTTTTTGCCCCTTCAAAGTGCTGTCTCAATACAATCAGTTTGCATATCGTTAATGTAAATATTGCATCAGGTTTGCGTAAAACCCTATTTCTAAGTCTAAATCAGGTGCTGTACCCACTTGTGTTGCCTGTAAGCATAAGTATAACAGAAGTGCTGTTTTTTTGCTTGTTTGTTTATTTTTTTAATGTCAATCTATATTTTTCCTTGATGAAAACACTTCAAAAATCTCGACACAACCTATAGCCTCTAACCTGACAACGGATTAAATTTAAGACCCAATCTTCTGGAACATCTTATTCAACACCACTGCAGAGGAAACAACCCCAGTGCAATATCCATGGATGAGGAACCAAAACGGACGCCGTTAGCAGAAACTTTCGTATTTACTCCATCGAGTTTTTGTGGAATATGCAAACCGACCGAGACATTTTCCAACGTGGGTCAGAGTTAGCCTGTGGCCATGTTTGAACTTTTTTTTATGGGTTTTTAGAAAGAAGTGATTCCCATGTCACAGTTTATTGAAAGAAGCTAGGCGTTGCTCATATTATTTATTGCTTGTATTATTTTCCATCCTTTTTGCCGTGCATAGTAAAAGCTCTTTCACCGGTCCATGAATCTTGGGAGATTGTTGTGCAGTTTCCTTATTTAAATTCTGCAGAAGATGAAGCCAAACTAAAGAATTCTGAATCTCTATAAAATGAGCAACAGATAAAGTTTTCAATGGGGCGATGTGGTTTATAGGACTTTTAATGAAATTAAAACCTGTATCGCTGGTTTAGCAGGGAGCAGGCGCTTACCAAAACTATCAATCAGACCTCTTACTAACGCTAATGGAGCGAGCTAAGGAAATGGAGGCACCTGATTTGTTTATTATTAATGTCCATATCTTCATTCATGGACAAAATAACTAAATAAAAACAGTTTTTCAATAGAAATTGAATTGAGCCAAAGTCGATGGAGCCGGAAGCACGCCCATGCTAACTTCCTATTTTGAAACGTGGCAGCTAGCGGGTTAGCTATGTCCATTTATTTATACAGTAATCCCTTGTTTATCGCGGGGGTTCGGTTCCAGAAATAACCCGCAATAAGAGAAATCCGTGAAGTAGGACAACTTTATATTTTACAATTATTCTCCTTTTTTTAAGGCTGTAAACACCTCACCACACACATTTTACACTTTTCTCAGACTGGAATTAACATTTTCTCACATTTCTCTCGTTTAAACACTCAGACTTTCGTAAATTTTCAAGAAAATGTAATAGTGAAGTGTGGGGGGAGACACGGCTCCGGGAGCCCCGCCGGACACACGAGGGGAGCGGAGACATGAGTCACTGGATCCGCAGGAAGCACAGTGCTCATCCAACGGCACTGCCACGTCCCGGGACGTGACGCGCACCAACCCCTTGGTGCACCCCTCATCGTGGTCAAATCCGTGACAGAGCAGCACGACCGGCGTGAGGCCGGGCGTACACCGGGGCTGTGAGCACGAGATCGAACGGCGGCGCCTGGACCGCGTCCTCTCAGCCTGAGCCACAAACCAACGGCATTAAACCAGCAAAGAGCGGCACGTGGTGGTTTAATCCTGGTTTAGACCTGGTCTAGTCCCGGTTTAGTCCAGGTCTAGACCTGGTCCAGTCCTGGTTTAGTCCCAGTCTGGTCCTGGTCTAGTTCCAGTCTGGTCCCGGTCCCCTGCGTCCCCCATCTATCAATCGGCAAAGGTCTACAGTCTCTTAGCCAATCAGGACGCAGAACACAATGTTACACTATAAAAAAAAAAAAAATAAAATAAATCTACGAAACAGCAAGGCCGCAAACAGTGAACCGCGATAAAGCGAGGGACCACAATGGGCTTTCATCTCCACAAACCTGACTCTTATTTGACCTGGTCTTCCTGCTTGTTTTCATCCAACATTTATTTATTAATTCATGTATATATTTATATTATATTATTATTATTATTTGTCAACTGGAAGTTTATTTGGTCGATTATGTTGCTTTTTGCTTCTTCTAGATTCTACCTGGATTCTACCTGGGCGACTGAGGGATTCTACACACACCTTTAAATGATAAAATCTTAACAAACAGACTTTATATAATTGCTTTACATAGTAGCACACTCACAGTTCTCCGAGCTTCTGCAGCACAGAGAAGGCCTGGTCATGGATGTGGCTGATGCAGTTTCTCTGGAGCACCCTGAGAAGACAGACAGGTATTCACAAAGGGACCTACTGTGACTGCTTCCACATTGTATTACACCAGGTGTCGGTGTCGATTTAGCTCATTTTCCAGCAAGGAATCTGAGGTGTTATGGGCCGTGTCACACAGATGCACTTACAGGACTGTGAGCATATGGCAGGAGTGGAACGACGCATTTCCAATTGTTTCAAGAAGATTCCCTTCTAAATCCCTGCAAGTAAAAGACAAAACATGTTATTGGCACAAGGAGAAATTTCATTTGTCAACTGGATAAAAGTTTATTTGGTCAAATACGCTTCAGTTCTGGCTTGAGTGCTGGGGGACTATATCTGCCTGAAGGGGGCGCTAACTACAATGAAATTACTATGAAATTATCACACCTATTTGTTTTCAGTTTCTGTTAGTTGTTATTGTTTTTTTTTTAATTTGTGTATTTGTGTGATGTAACAGCAATTTGAGGTTGTAGTAGCACTTGTAGTTTTATTTTTTGGGGGTGACAAAGGTCGTTTTCACAAGTTACTGCGCTCTGAGTGTTTACTTTACTGTTCTGGAACATTCTTGTTCACATACACCATGCATCATTCACACCAGCCTCGCACCATGGGCCATGTGAGACTCCATTATCTGATCACTGAACATATTTCCATGACAACAGGCTTTAAGCAAACAGATGTTGAATAGACACATACACGTGTCCCTGGAGCTGCACACAGTTTTCTTTATTTTCACTTGTGGCTAAATAAATACACACCGCAGACTGTGTGAGAGTGGAGCCAGTCAGCTGAGGCATGTAGCAGTACAAATACTTGTAAATGTAGTAGCAGTTTTAGTGATAGGTAAAGGGAGAAATTCAATTTGTCAACTGGACAAAGTTTATTTGGTCGAAGACATTTTGCAGCTCATCCAAGCTACTTTGTCAGTTCTGGCTAGAGTGCTGGTGGACACTAATTATATCTGCCTGAAGGGAGGAGGTAACTACGATGAAATTACTATGAAACTATCCCATTCATTCATAGTAATTTCACTGTAGTGAGCTCCTCCCTTCAGGCAGATATAAGCAGTGTCCACCAGCGTCTGACCAACCAGCTTGGATGAGCTGCAAAACTTCTTCAACCAAATAAACTTTGTCCAGTTGACAAATTGAATTTCTCCTTTTACCATGGATTCTACCTTGCCTGGTTTACACCAGACCATATCACAAGTGAGATATGGTCTGGGAGCCACCTTCGAAATATCTCGTAGTGGAGGTGTGGTTTACGATCGCCAACGGCCGTTTATTGGGCGTTACGAATGTCTATCATTTGGCGTATACGTAGCCCAGAGCCAATCATGTCAGTTGTCAGTTCAAACTACAAGTTTCCGTTTGTCACGTAGTACGCGTCACCGTCTTTCCACCCCTCCCCGCTCTCTGATTGGCTCCCAGAATCGGGAGAACTCACTTTCCATAGTCGCCAGGCTGTCTTTCAGATCGGAACGAACGAAAGCAGCCTGGGATTTCCCAGGTTAGATTCTACCTGGACGACTGAGGGCTTCTTCACACAGTTTTAGTGATAGTGGTAATCATAGCGATCAGCACCACTTAGCCGCATCAAATTCCACACACTTTTGCGTCACCGTATGCATGCAGATTTCCTCCTGAAAACGCTTGTCTAAACGCGGAATTAAAAGTGAAGACGCGACGCCACTTTTCTGTCTTCTGTTCAGACCGTCATCATACAAACGTAGTCTTAGAAGTAGTAGCTTAATAGAGTAGCTGTTGTTTAGGTGTTTTTGTTTATCTTTTTGTGACTTACAGCCAGTTGAGGCGAGGCATCTCCCGGCAGATGTCATCCAGTTTGATAAGTGAGTTGTTAAGCAAAACCCTGTGAACCAGAAAAACATGTTGTTCAAAAGACTGTTCAAAATGCTGGGAATTTATTTCCAATAAAGGCATGTGCAATGAAACGCTCTTGTAGATGTGACAGAAAAAGAACATTGGAAATAACTCACAGCAGAACCAGCGAATGCAAGCCAGAGAAGGTCAAAGATGACATCTGATGGATACTGTTATTTTCCAGAATCCTGCAACAAGAATGTGATTATGAGAACTGTATAGATGGATAGATGACTTCCAGAATCTGTCCATGGAGTAAGACAGGGACAACATGAGGATATACAGTATGAAGATGTAAGAATAAAGGCTTTATGTGTTTGCAAACTTGTGTTAAAGCTGGGATCACTGATTGTGAAAGGAAAAAGTAAGTATTCACATCTGTCTAACTTTTTCCATCCCCAAATTGTATAAAACAATGCACACTGTCGTAGGCAGGCCTGGACTGGTAATTGGGCATACCGGGCATTTTCCCGGTGGGCCGACAGTCCTAGGGGCCGATGCCCTTCTTCTTCTTCTTTTTTTTTTTTGTTTGTTTTACTTAGAGACCGGCCCACAATTAAGGACTGAACCAGGACTAAACTAGGACTAAATCAGCATTGAACCAGGACGAAACCAGGAATAAATCAGGATTGAACCAGGACTAAACTAGGACTAAATCAGCATTGAACCAGGACGAAACCAGGAATAAATCAGGATTGAACCAGGACTAAACTAGGACTAAATCAGGACTGAACCAGGACTAAACTAGGACTAAATCAGGATTGAACCAGGACGAAACCAGGAATAAATCAGGATTGAACCAGGACGAAACCAGGAATAAATCAGGATTGAACCAGGACTAAACTAGGACTAAATCAGGGTTGAACCAGGACGAAACCAGGAATAAATCAGGGTTGAACCAGGACTAAACCAGGACTAATTATGAGGGGCCGGTCTAAGCCAAAAATGCCAGGGCCATTTTTTTGTCCCAGTCCAGACCTGGTCGTAGGTTAGAGTTTGATGAAATGTATTATAATTAGATTAGATGCAGCACAGGGGGTATTGTGAAAGTGCTGCTTTTTCAGTATAAAAAAAAGCTTTAATCTTCTATGGAGAAGTCAGTAGAACTATTTGGAAAGCAGGGGTTCTACTTTAGGGTAGGTTATAATGTAAAATGATCACATACTTTGTTGAAATACTATTAAAGCAACACTGTATAACTTTTCAGAGGCGGCACGTACGCTGCATGATTCCACGGAAATAGAAAATTAACACCATACTTCAGAACATTCTCCATGGAGATAGATAAGTTTTATGAATTTAAAACTTCTATAAGAAAAATGGTAACGAACACATGCGCTTGTTTTTCTTGAGATGTTTTTAACATACTGTATTTATTTGTTTATAATGAAAATGTAAAGTGTAGCGTTGATATGTATGTGGGTGTGTGTAACTATTGTATGTATGTGGCTGTTTATGTGGATTGGCTGCTCACTTGGCCAATCTCTTGAAAATGAGATTTTGAATCTCAATGGGACTTCCTGGTTAAATAAAGGTAATAAATGCCATTCTGTGGGATTTCATCATTTCCGTGGGGTCATGCAGGTAGAGACCCTCCTCCAGTCGGGGTTGCAGAGATGCAAGCCCACTCAGCACAAAAGAAAATTTAATTTTGTCAGTTGAACAAAGGTTTTTTAAAGCTGCTTGGATGAAGATATTCATCCTCTTAACAGATTTTTTTTTTTTAGTGCGTGTGTGTGTGTGTGTGTGTGTGTGTGTGTGTGTGTGTGTGTGTGTGTGTGTGTGTGTGTGTGTGTGTGTGTGTGTGTGTGTGTGTGTGTGTGTGTGTGTGATGAAACCTACTAAGATGATGGGCTACACATTTTCCATTGTAAAAAACTAAACAAAACAGTAGTTAATACTTTGTTTTTTGGCTAAAATGTTACATGGTGGGGCTTTAAAGGTATACACTAACAATTATATATATTATTTTGAATACATTTTTATGTGCGTTCAATGATTTTTATTTTTATTGATACCATTGACAGTTCAATCTACAGTGTAAATAGACATGGAAATAAACAAGAAACATACAGCTCTGGGGGAAATATATATATATATATATATTATATATATTTTATATATATATATATATATATATATATATATTATATATTTTATATATATATATAATTTATTTATTTTTCTGAAATCAGCATCTCTACATGTGTTACAGCCATTCCATTTCAGCGTCTGTTGAATTCCAACAAAAACACAAAGCTGAGCTACTTCAGTTCTTGCACCAGGAGTGGAATAAAGTCACCCAAGAACAATGTGAAAGACTGGGACTAAACCAGGTCTGAACCAGGACTAAACCAGGTCTAAACTAGGACTAAACCAGGTCTGAACCAGGACTAAAGCAGGTTAAAAAGGGGACTAAACCAGGACTAAACTATGATTAAACCAGACCTAAACTTGGACTGAACCAGTGCTAAACCAGGTTAAACCAGGTCTAAACTAGGACTAAACCCGGTCTGAACCAAGACTAAACCAGGTCTAAACTCGGACCCAAGAACAATGTAAAGACTTGTGGAGGCCAAGACACATGAAAGCTGTGATTAAAAATAAGGGTTATTGCACCAAATATTGATTTGTGAACTCTTCTTAAGTGTAAACATTAGTATTATGTTGTTTTAAAATGAATTTGATCTTGTTTCTTTGCATTGTTTGAGCTCTGAAAACATGGATCTTTTTTGTTATTTTAACCATTTGTCATTTTCTGCAAATAAATGCTTTAAACGATCATATTTTTATTTGGAATTTGGGGGAAATGTTGTCAGTAGTTTATAGACTCAAACAAAAATGTTCCTTTTGCCCAAACACAAACCTATAAGTAGTAAAATCAGAAAAACTGATCATTTTGCAGTGGTCTCTTATTTTTTTCCAGAGCTGTACATGAAAAAGTGTGTGAAAACTTTTGGCTGGGATGTACGTGCATGTGCAGTAGGTGTATAGACAAACATGTAGCTGCTTACAGCCATTCCAGCTTATGCAGATCCCGAAACACTCCGGGCTTCAGCACTGAGATCCGGTTGTGACTCAGGTATCTGCAAGACATACACACATCTGGTAATTCCACAGAAACGTTACTTTACTGGAAACAAAGCACCAGGGAGCTCCAATAATAAGAAAATTGCCTCAACCAACCGTAAGACTTAAAATGGAAAATCAATAACAAACTCCTGGTGTTTTCTGCGTGGTCTATTTGAGGCGAAATATAAGACAAGCTTCCTGTTATATGCAATATCCTGAGCAGTTTTTCTTGTACAAAAGCTATAAAAATCTTTTATTCGCTACGGTAACATTTGGAAAACTCATGGTGTTTTATTTTTGTTTCCCTTGCAGCTGTATGTGGCGCACTTACTGACAACATGAATGAAATCTTCAAATCTTTCTACATGTCCATAATACTTTCTTTACCTAAGTCATTATTCTGTTTTGTTGTTGTTTTTTTCTGTGTTAAAGCTGATTTGATTTCTGATGGTAGCTTTAAAGATGCACTTTGTAACTTTTCATTACCAGTTTGCCCCCATGGAGATGCTATTGCTTTGCCTGAAATGTTCCACAGTATGACATTAAAATTCTTGTATTTATTTGATCATTTTTCAGTTCTGCCTCTCCAGATCTGACCTGGTGTCACTTGCTTGTCCTCATAAATGCCATTCCAAACAAACATTCCAGGTGAAGAAATAACATCTCTAAGAAGAAGAAGAAGTGACTTTATTGATCTCACACAGGAGAAATTGTCCTCTGCATTTGACCCATCCTGTTATTAGGAGCAGTGGGCAGCACATTACTGCGCCCGGGGACCATCTCCATGATCTTATTGCTTCGGTTTGGTCAGGACCTCAGCTGGAGGATTTTACCTGGAGCATGTTTTGGGTTGATGGGGGAAACCGGAGTGCCCGGAGGAAACCCACCCAGACACAGGGAGAACATGCAAACTCCACACAGAACACACAGAAAGGCCTGGGCGACCCAGGGATCGAACCCGGAACCTTCTTGCTGTGAAGCATGAGCGCTAACCACTCAGCCACCGTGCCGCCTCCAAGACGGCTATGGCAGGCCTTTTTAAAGGTCCCATGGCATGAAATTTTCACTTTCTGAGGTTTTTGAACATTAATGTGAGCCCCCCCCATGGTTAAAAGTTGTGAAATGTCTAAACTGAGCATTTGCGATCCTTTTCTGCGTTAGAAAAAATCAGAGCTCAAACGGGCGATTTTGAACAAGGAAACTTATTGACGTCAGATCGAAAAAAGAAATGCAAATGCAGTTCCACCCCCGTCTGTCTGTACTCAGCGTCTCTGTAAATCACACCCAGAGAGTTTGGACTGTGGAGGAGCTACGCAATGCGAAATGCGTTTTTTTATTTGCCTGGAGGAACTTGCGAGTGTTTCTAGGCTCGGAAGTCCTTTATCTGAGCCTGTGGATATCTGAAACAGCAGTGGTTTAATTTTATTTTCTGTGGAAATGTGTTTATTTTTCAATGGAACGCTTATCATCTCTCCCCCCGTGCAAAAACACGGAAGTGGGTCACAGAGCGGAGCGGAGAGCTTGGCCACGCCCCCCACCCCCTACTATAGGCCATCTCTGTCCTCCCCATTTGCATTCAAGCAACAACGCCCATAATGGAGTGTTCCAGAGTGACATTTATGACTCTTTCTCATCTTATCTCTGTTTCTCATGCACTGAGTGTTGATTTTGAAGAAGGATTCATTTACAGTATTAGGGAACCATTAAGGAGCCATATAAAAGCATCAAGAAGTACCATGTCATGGGATCTTTAACATTTAAACACAAAGTTTGACTATCCGGAATTAACATTGTCGATATCAACAACGTCTTTCCAACTCGGCGTAATTTAATTTTGGATAGTGGGAATTGTCATTTGAGATATCTGTAACGTAATTTAGACTAGACGAAACAACAGTCACACGTCATAAATGACAAGTGTCGCCCCCTGCAGGACGCTCTGTCGGCTCTGGAGAGCAGCATCAGTGACAGACTGATTCACCCTCGCTGTGTTAAAGGGATAGTTCAGGTTTTTTGATGTGAATCTGTATGGCGCCCCCTTCAGCAGTGTCGTCCATTCACTGAGCCGAGTTCTGCCCCGGTTCTGCCCCTGACAGTGTCCTCTGAGCCGAGTTCTGCCCCGGTTCTGGAGCTAACGAAAGTAGGTCCGGCAAGTTAGCGCGGACAGTTAAAGGGATATGCCACTCCCAGGTCAAATTTGGGCATCTCCCCACAGTCCAGAGACTAAAATAAGTGGTGGAAAGCGTTTTCCTGCTCACCCAGCCATTGTCCGAGTCTGTCGCCACTGACCGCCGCGGTATCTGGTGCTCCTCCGCCTTAGACTGGAGTCTAACGTCGCCAGAGAAAGATTTCGGCCAAAAGGAATTAATTTGCTCGATGCGTTTCCCAATTACTTTGTGTGTAGTGCACATTCATATTGAGTGCAAATAAATGTGCAAATCAACACGGAGAGCTTGACTTGGTCATTTTGGGTGGGAACTATTTTCCAGTGCGGAAGAATACAGCCGAATCACGCACCACGTTGTGCAACAGGGGAACTCCCTTCCCGGTGCGTAACAGGGATTCCCCTGGCAGCGTGCTGCGTGATTCGGCTGTATTCTTCCGCACTGGAAAATAGTTCACACCCAAAATGACCAAGGCAAGCTCTCCGTGTTGATTTGCACATTTATTTGCACTTGATATGAATGCGCACTACACATAAAGTAATTGGGAAACGCATCGAGCAAATTAATTCCTTTTGGCCGAAATCTTTCTCTGGCGACGTTAGACTCCAGTCTAAGGCGGAGGAGCAGCAGATACCGAGGCGGTCAGTGCTGACAGACTCGGACAATGGCTGGGTGAGCAGGAAAACGCTTTCCACCACTTATTTTAGTCTCTGGACTGTGGGGAGATGCCCAAATTTGACCTGGGGGTGGCATATCCCTTTAATGAAGCTTGTTTTTCTTCTCAAAACAATATTTGTCCAAAAAGTGATATATTTGTATCACAAAACAGTTGTCCACGAAAAAGTCAGAAGTCGTAATCGCTTGTTGCTATTTTCTCTCGAGTCGTATCACTGTGCGCCTATTAGTATTATTAGCCTGTTCACTTGTAAGTGGCGATGTTTACAAGTATATAATAGGCGCGCAGTGATACGAATCGACAGTGATTACGACTGTTTTGTGACACAAATATATCACTTTTTGGACAAATATTGTTTTGAGAAGAAAAACAAGCTTTATTAACTGTACCCGTGAACTTGCCGGACCTACTTTCGTCAGCTCCAGAACCGGGTCAGAACTCGGCTCAGAGGACACTGTCAGGGGTAAGTCAGTGTTAATGCACGACACTGCTGAAGGGGGCGCCGTACAGATTCACATCAAAAAAACCCAAACTATCCCTTTAAAGAGAGTTTTTGCAGGTCTTTCCTTCCTGCTGCTGTCAGACTGTACAATGATCAATGCTAGTCAGGTTAATCTCCATAGCAATAATAACAATGTGCAATATTATTTAAAGTCACTTTACCTGCTACTTATTTATGTAACCACCACTGCCCATCACAGCACTGTTCACAATCATCTGAGTCACTTTACTGTAGTGATATTATATATTACTGAACTGGAGTCACTTTAACTGTTGTTTGTTCACTTCCTGTGCCTTTTAACCTTACAGTGTTGTGTTTTTTAGTTCATTGTACATTTATTTATTTATTTATTTGATAGGGACAATGCACTTGCACTTGCGATAGGCAGAAGACAGGAGGCAGAGCTGGAGATAGCAGAGTTAAAGATGCTCAGATTCTCTTTAGGAGTGACAAGGATGGACCGGATCAGGAATGAGGTCATCAGAGGGACAACACAGACAGGAAGGTTTGGAGAAAAAGCTAGAGAAGCCAGATTGAGATGGTTTGGACATGTTCAGAGGAGGGACAGTGGACAGTGGACTACTACTACTTCCGGCGCCGGCGCGAGCTGGCTGCCCGTCACAACGCTCCTGCACTTTCCTAACTTTTTGCCTTAAACCGCCCCACTTTTGTAAATATTTTTTATCAACACTGTACGTAAGCTTGGGCCGCACATGACGCTGCACTTTTTGTGCACTTTTTCTGCACTTTTGGTGGATTATTTACCTTTCTCGGCTTAAAGGGATATGCCACCCCCAGGTCAAATTTGGGCATCTCCCCACAGTCCAGAGACTAAAATAAGTGGTGGAAAGCGTTTTCCTGCTCACCCAGCCATTGTCCGAGTCTGTCGCCACTGACCGCCGCGGTATCTGCAGCTCCTCCGCCTTAGACTGGAGTCTAACGTCGCCAGAGAAAGATTTCGGCCAAAAGGAATTAATTTGCTCGATGCGTTTCCCAATTACTTTCTGTGTAGTGCGCATTCATATCGAGTGCAAATAAATGTGCAAATCAACACGGAGAGCTTGCCTTGGTCATTTTGGGTGGGAACTATTTTCCAGTGCGGAAGAATACAGCCGAATCACGCACCACGTTGTGCAACAGGGGAACTCCCTTCCCGGTGCGTAACTGGGATTCCCCTGGCAGCGTACTGCGTGATTCGGCTGTATTCTTCCGCACTGGAAAATAGTTCCCACCCAAAATGACCAAGGCAAGCTCTCCGTGTTGATTTGCACATTTATTTGCACTCGATATGAATGCGCACTACACATAAAGTAATTGGGAAACGCATCGAGCAAATTAATTCCTTTTGGCCGAAATCTTTCTCTGGCGACGTTAGACTCCAGTCTAAGGCGGAGGAGCTGCAGATACCGCGGCGGTCAGTGGCGACAGACTCGGACAATGGCTGGGTGAGCAGGAAAACGCTTTCCATCACTTATTTTAGTCTCTGGACTGTGGGGAGATGCCCAAATTTGACCTGGGGGTGGCATATCCCTTTAAGATGTGTAAGGGACCCCGTCCCCCGCTCGTCTACACAAAGGATCAGCTGATGGCGCTGCGCAGCGCTGTTGTGTTCCCCCGAGACAGGCATGTTATCCCTGACGAGATCCTGCGGACGACACGCCGTGGATGCCGCGCGGGACGTAAACTCCGGGAAAAGAAGAGACGCTACAGACCCGTTCTTCCCTCTGTCATCACGGGGAATGTGCGCTCCCTCGCCAACAAGACGGACGAGCTCGCGGCGCTCGTTAGATTTCAGCGGGAGTACAGGGACGCTAGCGTCATTGTTTTTACGGAGACATGGCTAACACCGCAAATCCCGGACTCTACCGTCACTGTGGACAACTTTCACCTGCTGCGCGCAGACAGGACGGAGGAGAGCGGGAAGAAGAAGGGAGGAGGACTAGTGCTGTTTCTGAACGAGAAATGGTGTAAACCTGGACACTGTACAGTGAAGGAGCAGATGTGTAACAAAGACATTGAACTGTTCGCTGTCGGCATGAGGCCCGGTTACCTGCCCCGGGAGTTCTCACATGTTATCACTCTGGCTGTGTACATTCCTCCCAGTGCTAACGCGGAGAATGCTTGTGACACTCTGCTCTCCTGCATCAGCTCTCTTCAGACTCAGCATCCACAGGCCCTCTTCATCATCACAGGGGACTTCAACCATGCATCTCCCTCATCTGTCCTGCCAACATTCACCCAGTATGTGACCTGCCCCACAAGAGACAATAAAACTTTGGACTTATTCTTTGCCAATGTCAAGGAGGCCTATATCTCATCACCCCTCCCCCCCCATAGGAAGAGCAGACCACAACATCATCTACATGAGGCCTGTGTACAAACCCCTCGTGCGCAGGCAGCCTGTAGAGCCCCGAGTGGTGAAGAGGTGGACAGCAGAGAGCGAGGAGGCTCTAAGGGACTGTTTTAGCACCACTGTGTGGACTGAGCTCTGCCAGCCTCATGGGGAGGACATCAACGCAATCACGGACTGTATTACGGACTATATCAACTTCTGTTTTGAAAACACCGTACCCTCTCGGACGGTGCGGTGTTTTCCGAACAACAAGCCGTGGATTAACTCGGACATTAAAGCTCTGCTGAAGGAGAAGAAGAGAGCTTTCAGGTCCGGAAACAGAGAGGAGCTGAAGTATGTACAGAAGAGGCTGAGGAGGAAAATCAGACAGGCTCAGGCCAACCACAGAAGGAAGATGGAACAGCAGCTGCAGCAGCGGAATGTCAGGGAGGTGTGGAGGAGTCTGAAGAGTGTCTCTGGCTTCAATCCTCCGCCCGTCCAGACAGAGGGAGACCAGCAGTGGGTGAACGATCTGAATTCACACTTCCTGAGGTTTGATCGTTCACTCACCCCTCCCCCCGCACCGCTGCATGGGCTCACCTTGTCCCCTGCACAATGGCCCAGTCTGTCACCTTCTCACACCTCTGCCTCAGCCCCCCAGCCCCCGAATCCACATCAAGTACCCAGCCAAACACCCAGCACATGCCTTCGCTCTTTGTCCTTCACAACAGCTCAGGTTAGGAGAGAACTGAGCCGGATAAAGAGCAGAAAAGCTGCTGGACCAGACGGGATCAGCCCCAGGCTCCTTAAGTCCTGTGCAGATGAGCTGTGTGGAGTTATGGAGCATGTCTTCAACCTGAGCCTGAAGCTGAAGGTGGTGCCACAGCTCTGGAACACCTCCTGTGTGGTACCTGTGCCCAAGACACCGCATGCCAAAGACCTAAACAGCTTCAGGCCAGTGGCTCTCACGTCTCATCTGATGAAGACTCTGGAGAGGCTCGTCCTGGGTCACCTCCGCTCCACAGTGAGCTCGGCGATGGACCCGCTGCAGTTCGCGTACCGGCCCGGCATCGGAGTAGAGGACGCCATCATCTCTCTGATGCACCGCTCGCTGTCCCACTTGGAGAGGCCCGGCAGCACTGTGAGAATCTTGTTCTTCGACTTCTCCAGTGCGTTCAACACCATCCAGCCGCTGCTCCTGAGGGACAAGCTGGAGTGGGCTGGAGTGGACTGTGACCTGGCTGAGTGGATCCTGGACTACCTCACAAACCGGCCCCAGTTTGTGAGAGCCCGGAACTGTGTGTCTGACCTCATGACCTGCAGTGTGGGGGCGCCCCAGGGCACGGTCCTCGCGCCCTTCCTCTTCACCCTCTACACTGCAGACTTCAGACACAACACGGACAGCTGTGTCCTGCAGAAGTTCTCTGATGACTCCGCCATCATTGGTCTCATCACAGACGATGATGACGCGGAGTACAGAGGACTAACGCAGGACTTTGTGGACTGGAGTCAGCGGAACCATCTTCTCATCAACGCGGGTAAGACCACGGAGATGGTGGTGGACTTCCGCAGACGCCACTCTACTGCCCCCCCACCAGTGAACATCCAGGGAAGGGACATTGAGAGAGTGGACTCTTACAAGTACCTGGGTGTTCATCTGAACAACAAACTGGACTGGACTCATAACAGAGATGCACTGTACAGGAAGGGCCAGAGTCGGCTCTATCTCCTGAGGAGACTGCGGTCCTTTGGAGTGAGAGGGCCACTCCTGAGGACCTTCTATGACTCTGTGGTGGCATCAGCCATCCTGTACGGTGTGGTCTGCTGGAGCAGCAGCGTCACAGAGAGGGAGAAGAAGAAACTGGACAAGGTCATCAAGAAGTCCAGCTCAGTCCTGGGCTGTCCTCTAGACTTGGTGCAGCAGGTGGGGGACAAGAGGGTCCTGGATAAACTCATGTCTATGCTGGACCATGAGTGTCACCCCCTGCAGGACGCTCTGTCGGCTCTAGAGAGCAGCATCAGTGACAGACTGATTCACCCTCGCTGTGTTAAAGAGAGATTTCGCAGGTCTTTCCTTCCTGCTGCTGTCAGACTGTACAATGATCAATGCTAGTCAGGTTAATCTCCATAGCAACCATGTGTCATCTCCATAGTAATAATTACATGTGCAGTATTATTTAAAGTCACTTTACCTGCTACTTATTTATGTAACCACCACTGTCCATCACAGCACTGTTCACAATCATCTGAGTCACTTTATTGTAGTGATATTATATATTACTGAACTGGAGTCACTTTAACTGCTGTTTGTTCACTGCTCAGAACCAAAGACATTTATTTATTGTGCAGCGTTCCTGTGCCTTACAGTGTTGTGTTTTTTTAGGCTGTACATACTTATTATTATTATCTTAATTTTGATGCATGCTCATATTTTCCTACTGTTTCTGAAACTTGCGTTGTGACACTGCAATTTCCCCATTGTGGGACAAATAAAGGGTTATCTTATCTTATCTTAATTGCAGATATCTGTTATTCAGTTTTGACTAGGCAAAACAGACTTAAAGATATCTGCAATTATGAAATCATTGAAAACGACATTCAACTCGTCAAACATAAATGACATTTGCAGATATTTGTTATTCACTTTTGACGAGGCAGATTGAAAGTTAAAGATCTCAAACGTCATTATGACATCGTGACACAGGAAGCACCACGTCGTCTCGAGCTACGAGCGGCGCACCAATCCGTCCAAAAAGACATTTGCCCATAATGCTAAACAACCGTCAGTGTTAAAATTAGTTTTTATTGTTAACATAATCTTCACCGAGCGTTTCTCGAGTGCATAAACAAAACGACCCTGAGATGCATTTTGGTTGTCTTACTGATAAAATAAGTTTCCATTAACAGCCGACAGGTGCCCCCTAAAGTGGGATCATTTGCATACAAATATCTGCAACGTGATTTCGCCTGGTCAAAACTCCAATTCAAGTGATCTGTAATTACATTTTGACTAGGCAGAATGAACGTTACAGATATTTCCAATTTCAGATATCTTTCATCAAAATTCATTACGATACCTATAACTTGATAATAGATATCTACAATTACATTATGACTATCCCTAACTCCAGTTACAGATATTACAACTTCATTTCGCAGAGTCAAAACTTAATTTAAAGGTTCCATGGCATGAAATTTTCACTTTCTGAGGTTTTTGAACGTTAATGTGAGCTCCCCTACCCTGTTTAGCCCCCCCCCCCCATGGTTAAAAGTTGCGAAATGTCTAAACTGAGCATTTGCGATCCTTTTCTGCGTTAGAAAAAATCAGAGCTCAAACGGGCAATTTTGAACAAGGAAACTTATTGACGTCAGATCGAAAAAAGAAATGCAAATGCAGTTCCACCCCCGTCTGTCTGTACTCAGCGTCTCTGTAAATCACGCCCAGAGAGTTTGGACTGCGGAGGAGCTACGCAATGCGAAATACGTTTTTTTATTTACCTGGAGGAACTTGCGAGTGTTTCTAGGCTCGGAAGTCCTTTATCTGAGCCTGTGGATATCTGAAACAGCAGTGGTTTAATTTTATTTTCTGTGGAAATGTGTTTATTTTTCAATGGAACGCTTCTCATCTCTCCCCCCGTGCAAAAACACGGAAGTGGGTCAGAGCGCACAGGGCACAGCTGAAAAGGAAAGAGTGGAGAGTTTGGCCACGCCCCCACCCGCTACTATAGGCCATCTCTGTCCTCCTCATTTGCATTCAAGCAACAACGCCCAGAATGGAGTGTTCCAGAGTGACATTTATGACTATTTCTCATCTTATCTCTGTTTCTCATGCACTGAGTGTTGATTTTGAAGAAGGATTCATTTACAGTATTAGGGAACCATTAAGGAGCCATATAAAAGCATCAAGAAGTACCATGTCATGGGATCTTTAAGACGTCTGAAAAGGAACATGTCGATATCTTGAACTGGAGTTATGACTAGTCAAAATAAAACCGTAGATATCTCAAACTGGAATTACAGATATCTATAATTCAGTTGCGGATATCCGTAATTCATGTAGTGGATATCTGGAGCTGAATTGTAGATATCCATAATGATGAGCCCCATACGAATGACCGGCAAAAGTGACGTCATTTGCCCGAGGAAGAATTTCTTTGTGAATACCTAAAATGACAATTATGGATAGGAAGAATGTAGTTGCAGATATCTGAAATGTTCTTTTTGACTAGGGAAAACTGAATTACAAATATCTGCAACACATACAGTTTAGCTTTTAAATGGTAAGATGGTGGCGGATAGGGAAGGGAGATATATTGGTTTCAGTTTCCAATATCAATAGAGTCAAACTAATGAGTAAAAACAAAAATAGAAGAATGTTATATGGCAGTACAGTGGTACCTCACCTTACGAAATTAATTTGTTCCAGAAGTGGTTTCGTAACATGAATTTTTCGTAAGTTGAGTAGCTATTTCAATGGAAAAGGCCTGATTTGTTCCAAGGCCCCGATCCAAGTTTTTTTTAATAGTGTAACACTGTGTTCTGCGTAGAGACTGTAGACCCAGGGATAAACGTGGACTATACCAGGTCTAGACCAAGGTCTAAACCTGGACTAAACCTGGACTAAACCTGGACTATACCAGGTCTAGACCAAGGTCTAAACCTGGACTAAACCTGGACTAAACCTGGACTATACCAGGTCTAGACCAAGGTCTAAACCTGGACTAAACCTGGACTAAACCTGGACTATACCAGGTCTAGACCAAGGTCTAAACCTGGACTAAACCTGGACTAAACCAGGACTAGACCAGGTGGATTAAAGCGCCGCGCGCGGGTCTATTTCCTGGTTTCGTTTCGAGTCATGGCTGAGGTGAGCAGCGAGGGGGACCGCACACAGTCTGAGCGCATGAACGAGACCCATGCTCAAACCGTGCCTCCTCTATACCTCCTCTAGACCTCTTCTAGACCTGGTCTAGACCAGTCTCTTGCATGCGTTCGTTCATGCGCTCAGACTGCGGGCGGTCCTCCTCACTGCTCGCCTCAGCCGTGACTCGAAATGAAACCAGGAAATAGACCCGAGCGCGGCGCTTTAATCCACCTGGTCTAGTCCTGGTTTAGTCCTGGTTTAGTCCTGGTCTAGTCCTGGTCTAGTCCTGGTTTAGTCCTGGTTTAGTCCTGGTTTAGTCCTGGTTTAGTCCTGGTTTAGTCCTGGTCCAGTCCTGGTTTAGTCCAGGTCTAGCCCCGCGCCGGGTCATGCTGCGCTATCACACGTGTCAGAGCGCACACGCCCCCCCCCCCCCCCCCCCCCACTTCACTATTAATAATTTTGTTGAAAATCTATGAAAGTTTGAGTGTTTAAACGAGAGACAAATGTGAGAAAAGTTTAAATCCAGTCTGAGAAAAGCGTATAATGTGTGTGGCTGAGCGCGCATTATTTGAATTTTTGAGATTTTGCGTTTCGTAACTTGAAATTTTCGTTTGTTGGGTCTTTCGTAAGGTGAGGTACCGCTGTATTTCATTTTCCAGATGAATACATTTTGTTATTGTTTTTACAAAAATGATCCTTACTTCAACATAAGATTATGGGTCTGGCTATGGATTTTAAATATTAGTATTGCAAACATTACAGCAGGCCAAACCAGATATCGGTTCAAAAAAATCCATATCTTCCCATTTTTTTACAATGGGACAATGCACATTAATCAACATCAAAACAATGTAAATGTGCCCGAGTTAGCTGATAAGAGCTCATTTGCATCGGTCGTCCCTTTGGCAGATGTCAAAAAGGCATCCTAAAAGAAAATACCCATTAAAAATGACAAAGTTACACATTAAAAATTACACAAAATGTACAATAACATTACAGAAATACAATAAAAGTTTTAGTGTTCACACATTTGCGTTTCTAAAAGCCGCTTTTTAGCATTCTTTTTAAAAGCAGAGAATGAGGGAGATGGAGTTCCACTGATGGGACGCTCTGACGGAGAAAACAGACTGACCACATACAGTTTTTCTGTGAGGAATAATGCAGTCTTCCCTCACTGCTGCTCTGGTCACTGCTCCTCTGGTCACTCTGCCCTCACTAGATCTAAAATTAACAAATTCATTCAGCGAAGGGGGAGCCGAGCCATGTTTAATCTTGTACATTAGGCAGATTTTTTTAAATTTAATAAGATTGTCCCAGGTCATTAATTTGTATTTCTGCAAAATGTAACAATGGTGGTATCTTTCTTTGTTTGAAAAGCGCCTTATAAATATTTGATTGATTGATTGATTGATCTGTAGTGTTTTTTGTCAAGTGCCATAGTTGCCATAGTTACATGTATTATATATTGCATTCAAAAAAAAAAGAATATGACTTTAAGGAAAAAAACATGTGACTGGATGGTATTTAGTCACACCTGGCACTAGTAATATCTGAGCGAACCTGACGACGCTGTGGAGGCGAAACGCGTTGTTCGCTCTAGCCCAGGGGTCGGCAACCTTTACCACTCAAAGAGCCGTTTGGACCCATTTCACACCGTAAAGAAAACACTGGGAGCCACAAATCCCTTTTGAAAATGAAATAACACTGCATATAACGTTTTTTTTACCTTTTTGCCATAGAGTTACATTTTGAAAATGAATGAACTAAAATAAAATACATTTTAATTAAATACAGTGGTCCCTCGCTGTTTCGCTGATTTTTTTATAGTGTATCAACGCGTATTGTGTTCTGCATCCTGATTGGCTAAAGGACTGAAGACCTTTGTCTTTGTCAGTCATTCTCCTCCGTGTCTCCTGTACAGAATGCGGTCAGTTTGCCAAATTTATTTAAATGATTGATCACGAGCAGTGTGACTCTGAAGCAGTGACGGACTGAGCGGTTTGGCATTTGGGCACATGCCAGAAGGGCCGTGGGCCCCACCTGGGGCCGGTCGCGCAGGTCATGCTCTGTCACGAATTTGACCACGATGAGCAGGTGCACGTGTCCGCACGCACACCTCTCCGGGTGGTCAGTGAGCATCGGGAAGTAGCGGCAGTGTTTCTGCAGAACGAACTGGTGGAACCTGGATTCCAGGCGGCGGAACCAGTCCTGAGAGCGCGCGGATGCGTCCTCACTACTGAAACATCTGCAACCAAAGATTGTTTTAAAAAGGTGAAAAATAGAACTAAACTAGTCCAAAATTATTTATGAATTCATTGATACATCCCGGCATCCTGTGGGATTTCATTATTTAATACATGTTGTAGAAATAAATAATAAACATACACTTTACGGGTTTAGGATTTTTAATGTTTAATTGTGTGCAACGAATCAGTTTTTTGAGTGGCAGAGGTGTGGACTCGTAGCAGGGGCCCTCTTGGAGCTGGTGGAGATGTCTCCAAGGTCTGGTCTGGTCGGAGTGCTCGTAAATTATCATCTTAAGCTGATAAGAAGCTCTTGGGACTCTGTAGTGGAAAATTCCACTGAAACCTACTCCAGGAGGAGGAGTGAACAAAGGACATAAAACCAGATGTAGGGAGAGGCACATTCATTTTCTGTGATTTTCAGGGACAGAAGGGATCCAGAGCTCTGTATTTTAAACTCCTCTGTTAGAATAATAATAAATCTTTATTGGAATCTATTCTTTTGGTTTCTGAGTCGTCACCTTCACCACAAAACAACCTGGGAGGCATAGGATTCTGAGTTTAGGTCACAAGAGGTAAAACACTGGTATCAAATAAGTAATAAGTTGAATTGGAAGAACCCTAAATGCCAACAGTGTGTATTTACATATGCATACTTTAATCTCTCTGTGTACAAGTATTCTGTGAAAACTGTGTTGCTCAACCTGGACGGTGGTAAACAACCTATTTATAAGCATATGGTTTCCTATAGGTTGGTGTAATGGGATATCCACCTGTTCCCAATCCATCAAACTATTGGTAAACTTCTCTCCTGTTATTGGCTAGCTGTGGGAGCTGATGTCATGGCATACCACAGATCTGTATTTAAAGACAGTAGCTCTATGTGTTCTGTGTGTGGGCCGAAGGGACACGATGTCTGTGTGTGGACGAGGTGACCACACGAAGAGATGTCTGATGCCATTATTACGTTTGTATATTTGCTTAATTCAACATTAAATACTAATAACTTCATTCTACAGTTTTTGCACTTTCTTCTCTTTCCTAAAACTCAAACCTAATAATGTAATATATATATATATATATATATATATATATATATATATGCACACACACAGTGGTACCTCATCTTACGAAAGACCCAACAAACGAAAATTTCAAGTTACGAAACGCCTTCACGTTAAATTTTGGTCTCTAGATACGAAAGAAAATTCAAGTTACGAAACGCGAAATCTCAAAAATTCAAATAATGCGGCTCAGCCACACACATTATACGCTTTTCTCAGACTGGATTTAAACTTTTCTCACATTTGTCTCTCGTTTAAACACTCAAACTTTCATAGATTTTCAACTAAATTATTAATAGTGAAGTGTGGGGGGAGGGGGGAGAAGACTGCGCTCTGACACGTGTGTGATAGCGGCATGTGTGACAGCTGACCCGGCGCGGGGGCTGCCAGCAGGTCTAGACCTGCTCTCCAGGGCCCCTCCAGGCACGGAGCCCCAGACATCCAGGGACCCAGGGAGACACTGCCAGCCCGCCTTAAAGGGATATGCCACCCCCAGGTAAAATTTGGGCATCTCCCCACAGTCCAGAGACTAAAATAAGTGGTGGAAAGTGTTTTCCTGCTCACCCAGCCATTGTCCGAGTCTGTCGCCACTGACCGCCGCGGTATCTGCAGCTCCTCCGCCTTAGACTGGAGTCTAACGTCGCCAGAGAAAGATTTCGGCCAAAAGGAATTAATTTGCTCGATGCGTTTCCCAATTACTTTCTGTGTAGTGCGCATTCATATCGAGTGCAAATAAATGTGCAAATCAACACGGAGAGCTTGCCTTGGTCATTTTGGGTGGGAACTATTTTCCAGTGCGTAAGAATACAGCCGAATCACGCACCACGTTGTGCAACAGGGGAACTCCCTTCCTGCTGCTTAACTGGGATTCCCCTGGCAGTCTAAGGCGGAGGAGCTGCAGATACCGCGGCGACCGTGGCGACAGACTCGGACAATGGCTGGGTGAGCAGGAAAACGCTTTCCACCACTTATTTTAGTCTCTGGACTGTGGGGAGATGCCCAAATTTGACCTGGGGGTGGCATATCCCTTTAAGAGCTCCCTCAGCGGGCATGGGTCTGGGGATTGTCCCGGTCACCAGCCTGGAGGTCTTGAAGAGGCCGACCTCACGGTTCTATCCAGGCCGCTCTGTGAGCACCTTACGCGGGCAGGTCCAGAGCAGGTCTAGACCGCGGCTCTTGCATGCGAGCAGCGGCTCGCCTCAGCTGTGACTCAAAACGAAACCAGGAAATAGACCCACGCGCGGCGCTTTAATCCACCTGGTCTAGTCCTGGTCTAGTCCTGGTCTAGTCCAGGTTTAGTCCAGGTTTAGTCCAGGTTTAGTCCTGGTTTAGTCCTGGTTTAGTCCAGGTCTAGACCTGCTGGCAGCCCCCGCGCCGGGTCAGCTGTCACACATGCCGCTATCACACACGTGTCAGAGCGCAGTTTTCTCCCCCCTCCCCCTTCCCCCCACACACTTCACTATTAATAATTTTGTTGAAAATCTTAGAAAGTTTGAGTGTTTAAACGAGAGACAAATGTGAGAAAAGTTTAAATCCAGTCTGGGAAACCAATCAGGACGCAGAACACAATGTTACACTATAAAAAAAAATTACACTATAAAAATAAAAAAAACTTGGATCGGGGCCTTGGAACGAATCAGGCTTTTTCCATTGAAATAGCTACTCAACTTACGAATTTTTCACTTCTGGAACAAATTAATTTCGTAAGGTGAGGTACCACTGTATATATATATATATATATATATATATATATATATATATATATAATTACTAACAACAACTAGCATGCTTACGTCAAAACCATGCAGTGTCCAATGTAACATGTTACAGATCGTGGAGGAAAAAGATTAAACTGATGTACAGTGTGTGATATTTCAGAGTCTTCTCTCGTTGCGTCGGTGATCAGTCTTTGTCAAATATGTGACCAACAGCAAACACAAGCGCTCCATCAAAGTAACATACCATATCTCTCCCATTCCCCTTTGAATTACAAACTCCAAAATACTGCTAGCATGAAGCACTAATCTCACCTAACCAGGAGAGTGTAGGCTTTACCACATAAAGCCTAGAGATTGATATTCGCTCACCGGCCTCACCAAACTTGGTCAGCAAAGCAATAACATCCACATAGACTCGAACATGTTCCCACTTTGAAACACAATGAGTACAAAGTGGGCTTCATTTTGGTGAAAAATTCCAAATAAGTTCCATTATTTAGATGACACTATCATTATCCTCTGAACATAGCTGGAGGCTTCAGAAAGCTTATTAAAAGTATGTTCATATATTTCGCCTTACCAACATAATGATCAGGGGATAAGGTTTGATTTGAAGTCAACTTTAAATTGCTTTTGCTACACTTCTGTACATGTATTCACTTTTCTTCACATTGTGCAAATTTAAAAGGAGAAAGTGTGCTTTTTTTATCCAAATGTCTCATTTTGTACTTATATCTAAGCAGACTGATCTAAACTTGTTCAAATACAAAAATGTAAGCGTATTCAAAAGGGGCTCTAACCATAACAGTTTATCAATCATTATAGCATGTCAAATTGCTGCATGTGCATTGTACATCTTATTCAAATCTTTTTAAAGTGTATGATGTATAAAATATAATGTATTGTGAGATTTATTCTTTTATTCTTTTATTCTTGAAGTGTTCTTTATATCTAGTCTAGTCTAGTTTTACTGTGAGAACCGTCTCACCTCACCATTTGTTTCTCCATTTGTTGTATACCTCACTTGTGGCTATAGGTTGTAAAAGGCTGTAAACTAACTTGGGGTGTGTGACCGTTCCTGTGGGTTGTATACACAGGGTGCTGTAAACAGCTAACATTTACTGTGGGATTGTGTTGTGACAGTTGTTTGCTTCTGTTATTTCAAGGTATGAGAAACTTACAAGGTCCCTCCATAGGGGGTGTCATGGGAATTCCTCTGTTCTGATTGGCTGACCGCACTATTGGACACTCGTCTCATTTAAAGCTGGGAGTTCCTCTATGAGCCTTATATGGTCTGCATAGTTAAACTATTCTCCTATGGTTAGCTGTTGCTGATGTCATATGTATTCAACAGTCTGTACTGTATTTAAAGACAGTCCCTTGTGGTGTTTGTGTGTGTGAGGGCCCTCACTGGGGAGGTCTCTTCACGTCCCTCTTCACGGCTGATGTCTCTTCTCTGAGGGTCTGCTAAAGCTGACAACATGAATGCTGAAGATGTCTGATGTCACCATTTCGTTTGTATTCTGCTATTTGTACATTAAAATGCTGAATAACCTCAACCTCGAGCAATGCTTTTCTTCGGACCCATTTTCCGAAACTCACAGTATACAGTAATTTTTTTTGTTTTTTTTTAGTTTTGACGCGGTGAAAAAAAACCTTTTAGTATTAACTTAGGTGGTGAATAATTTTGTAACAATGGCACAGTAGCTGAGTGGCTAACACTTTCTCCTTATATCAAGAAGGTTCCAGGTTCTTGACTCACAGATCACCCCGTTCCACGCCGGTTTCCCCCCATCAGCCCAAAACATGCACAGTTGGCTAAATCCTCCGGCTAAGGTGGTCCTGGCCAAGACGAGCTCAAAATCTGGAAATGGTCCTCACTGCAAACTATTTGAAAACTATATTCATACTTTTTCCCTTTTTATTTCTTTTCATTTCATAAGAGTAATATTTAAAGGGCCCATATTACACTATTTTCTGATCATCATCACGTCATATTGTCGTTTCCTCATCAAAAACAAACCTGCAGTTGTGTTATATTTCACACATTCACAGTCACACAATATGAGTTTTCTCTCAAATAGAAAACATTCAGTGCCACCTTGGGATGTCATGTGGTAATACAAGAAGTGCTTCACTAGAATCATTCGGATAGTTTCAGAATCATTTGGATAGATTCAGCCCTGGAGTTGCCCGTCTTAACTGAACAAAGGGCATCACAAGGTGGAAGAGAGCATTTTGAGCTTTGGAAATGTAAACGCTCTAATAATGAGTTACTCAAACATGTATGAATGAACCAAAACACAACTCCAGGTATGATTTGATGAGCCAACAGCATTATGACATGACTGAACGCTCACAAGAGTCCATGTTGTGTAATATACAGTATAGGTATGGTACGTCGGCCTGTATACACAGCTTTCATTCATACTTTTACCGAATTTACTCACAGCCTTGTCAGATTGTACAACCCTCTGAAGGCATCTGGGCTTACATCATGGATCCTGTTGTACTGAAGATACCTGCAGAGACAAAACCAAATGCACCGTGAGGCCAGTATATGTCATACACTTTTTGTACACTACATATCAGTGGCATCAGTTTCAATACTCTCCCTGTCACTGTTTTTATTATTATTATTACTATTATTATTATTATTATTCGATTTATTACTTATTTTATTATTATTATTACCTATCTTTATGCCATTCTTGCTGCATGCACTTGTCTTCTTGCTCAAACTGTCCCTACCTGGAGCTACTGTGACAAGTAAATTTCTCCTGTGTGAGATCAATAAAGTCTTATCTTATCTTATATCTTAAAGGTCCCATGACATGGTACTTCTTGATGCTTTTATATGGCTCCTTAATGGTTCCCTAATACTGTAAATGAATCCTTCTTCAAAATCAACACTCAGTGCATGAGAAACAGAGATAAGATGAGAAAGAGTCATAAATGTCACTCTGGAACACTCCATTATGGGCGTTGTTGCTTGAATGCAAATGAGGAGGACAGAGATGGCCTATAGTAGGGGGTGGGGGCATGGCCAAACTCTCCACTCTTTCCTTTTCAGCTGTGCCCTGTGCGCTCTGACCCACTTCCGTGTTTTTGCGCGGAGGGAGAGATGAGAAGCGTTCCATTGAAAAATAAACACATTTCCACAGAAAATAAAATTAAACCACTGCTGTTTCAGATATCCACAGGCTCAGATAAAGGACTTCCGAGCCTAGAAACACTCGCAAGTTCCTCCAGGCAAATAAAAAAACGCATTTCGCATTGCGTAGCTCCTCCGCAGTCCAAACTCTCTGGGCGTGATTTACACAGACGCTGAGTACAGACAGACGGGGGTGGAACTGCATTTGCATTTCTTTTTTCGAGCTGACGTCAATAAGTTTCCTTGTTCAAAATCGCCCGTTTGAGCTCTGATTTTTTGTAACGCAGAAAAGGATCGCAAATGCTCAGTTTAGACATTTCGCAACTTTTAAACATGGGGGGGCTAAACAGGGTAGTGGAGCTCACATTAACGTTCAAAAACCTCAGAAAGTGAAAATTTCATGCCATGGGACCTTTATGCAGCGTGTCAAGCTCTGCTGCAAATCTGTTTATCCCAAAAATGTGAATTCAAACTGCGCGCCATGGGTGACAGCGAGAGGGTGTCGCTAGCCAACAATATGCTATAACACATCCTTTAACATGCTTATGTATGCCGTGCACATGGGGTGTTTTTGTGTTCTTTGTTTGGAGGCTGGTTGAGGATCAGAGACAACATGGGCTCGTGTATGCGTGGAGAATGGATCCATATGCAGAGAAACGATCACTTATGTCAACAGTCTGAGGCTTTGTACCCCCTCAGCACGCGGCGTCGTTCTGTTCTCGTATCAGAATCTCGTTTGTTTGCTCTGAATATCAGCTCCCTTGCCTGCAGGGACAGGGGGTCGCGTGCAAGACGTTATAATTCTTTTGTTTTATAATTCATGTTTTGAATGCTGACTTCCCTCATAAGTGAGAAAATGCAAATGTGTAAAGTGTACCCTTCCATTCACACCCAACCAACCACACACCACCCTGGTCCGACGTGCACAGTACACCTTGCTGTTCATTCACAATTTCCATAAAAATATATATGTTTATAATAAATAAATAGACTTGTATATGGTGACCTTGAAAATATCCCTAGGCCAAATCAGTCCATGGTTTATTTAGTCCAACTTGATCAGTTAAGGGTTCCCAGATTTTGTTTTTCCATCTGTCTCCCGTCTTGTTCAAAAAGCCCAATTTATCCAACTGTATGACAGAAATCAGTTCATTAAGCCCCTTTTCAAACGTTGGCCCTGTCGGTGCTTTCCAGGCTTTTAATATTAGTCTTTTTGCAATGATGGTGCCCAATAGCTTGGCTCATTGCAGGGCTGGACTGGCAGATGAAATGGGCTGGACTTTTGGCTCTGGACCGGCCCCCTGCACAATATTTTTTGCCAGATACTGATGCTACAGATACTACTGATTTCTGGTGACTTCTGGTGACCACACTTTTTTTACCCACACTTCACCAGTATGTGGATTGTAAAACTCGGGACAATAGAACTCTGGACTTGCTGTTTGCCCATTCTAAAGAGGCGTACAGTGCTAACCCCTAACCTAACCCCACTGGGACGATCAGAACACAATCTGGTCCTGATAACTCAATATGTCCCTGCAGTGAAGAGGCAGCCTGTCACCACTAGGACTGTAAGGAAGTGGAGTCAGGAAGCCAGCGATGCCCTCCAGGACTGCTATGAGGCCACAGACTGGAATGTGCTCTGTCTGCCGCATGGGGACAACATCAACAGGATGATGGACTGTATAACAGATTAGATTAACTTCTGTGAGGATACAGCCGTCCCCATATGCACTGTCCACTGTTACCCCAACAACAAGCCCTGGATCACCAGCCAGCTGAAGGATCTACTTAAGAAGAAGCCTTCAACTCTGGTGACAAGACAAAGTGAAGAAGGTGCAATGACAGCTGAAGGTCCAGCTAAGCAGGGCCAGGAGGCCTATGGGAGGAAATTGGAGGTTAAACTCAAACAGAATAACACAGATGTGTGGAGAGAAATGAAGACCATTACTGGTCTTTCCAAAACTAAGCAGCAGGACAACAGCCCAGACAGATCAAACCTACTCAATTTGCATTTTAGTCATTTCTCAGCCCCTGGCACTCTCTTCTCTACACCTCCCAGATTCCCAACCCACACCTCACCACAGACCACTCAGACGACCATCAGCTCTGCTCTCACACCAACCCCCACAGAGCAACCCAGCTCAGTGTCTTTGTCAACTGCCCAGGTGAGAAGGCAGTTGGAGAAAGTTCACCAAAACAAGTCCTGGACCAGACAAAATCAACTCCCGAGTGCTGGGGACATGTGCAGCACAGCTCACTGAGAACCTGCACTCTCTCTTCACATTGAGCCTGAAGCTTGAAAGGATACCGGTGCTATGGAAGACCTCCTGCCAGTGCCCAAGAAGCCCATCCCATCTGGACTTAATGACTTCAGTTGCTCTGACATCATGTCAGCTCAGACCCCTGGTGGCACCATCCCTGGATCCTCTACAATTTGACTATTAGGTCCACATTTTATTATTTTAACGTGTACATATACATTTATTTATATAATTATGTCTTATTTGACAGCTTTCTCTTGTTTTCTTTTTTGCTACTTATTTTGAATTTATTATTACCATTTAGACTTCAGAGGAGAGCGTATATAGTGAAAGCTGAATAAGAGTGGGCCACTGTACCATCAGGATGTGCGTGGTGTTGTGCACAGGCCTCACAGTGACCTGCCCAAAAGGTGCTTTGCCTCACTGGGAAAACTCCAGAAAATGCTCCAGATGGTCAGTCAAGCCCTGGCTCACTGCATATCAACAGAGAGATCCAGTGAAGATTCCGAGGTTCCAGACAGCGCAAAGTCTGTCTAGAAAGTGTCCTCGAATGCACTCCTGACCAGAAAGAATAAACGCTTGACCCCTACTAATGCTGGTATTGGAGGACAGTTCCAGAAAGATGAATAAAGAAGAAAGAAAGAGGAATAAAATTAAAACGAATACATAAACCATCAAATGAATAAATTGTGGTGAGCTCTGCACAGCTAATCAAAAAGCTGCCTTGAGCTGTGTTGTGGTTCATTCATAAATCTTTGTATTTTTAAAGAGTCTGTTTTCACTTGAGTCTATCTAGCACTATTTATCTTCATTACTAATGTGAGTGCTCGAGGCTCGGGTCTTCACGGCTGCATACTGAAACATTCAAGTGGAGAAGACAGATAGATGCATTTTACAAAGCTTTGACTAGGCCCTCACACCTTTTAATAAAGTAATTTGTGTAAAATGTTCAATGCACTAACAAGTCAACAATGCACTGATATTCTGGGAGACTTTAAAGGTCCAATATTACAGAAAAAAATGACTCTTGTGAGCTGTAAGCCATGTCAGAATGTTGTTATCTCATCAAAACATACCTGGAGTTGTATTTTGTTTCATTCACACATGTTTGTCTACATCTCCAAAGCTCAAAATGCTCTGTTCCACCTTGTGATGTCATGTAGTGGTAGTTTTCAAGTCAGCTCCCTTGTACGTTTTGTTCAGTAGAGACTGGAAATGATGGGGCCGAAATCACCCATATGATTCTAGTGATGGTATGCGGAGTTTTAAACCATTACCGGATGACATCACAAGGTGGGCCAGAGTGTTTTCTGTGTGAGAGAAGAACTAAGTAGGTTAAGTAGTTTTTGATGAAGAAACAACATTAGTACAGATCAGGAAATAGTGTAATATGGACCCTTTTACAATGGCGTTGTAATTTTACAGTCTATCTCCAATTCTTAAAGGAAAAGTAACGTTTTTTTTTTACAATCTGAGCCTTATTTCGGTAATAAAACAAGTTGTTTTACTCACCCATAGCAGTTTGGTGTCATATGGAGCATTTCCGGAGATGTTTTAGATTAGCGCTAGGCTAACGCCGTTAGCCTAGCGCGACTTATAGCCATAGCTCGGGGCATTCCCCGAGCATGTAATATGCCCCCTGCGGGCTCCAAATAACACAAACTTTAGCACTTTTCAAATCATAGAAGCTCGATGTCTTTAGTCTACGATTTCGTGTGGTCAAAAGTGGCCTGTAATCCGAGATTTATCCATAGTTTCGAGTAGATGAGGACGCCAGTGCGCATGTGTGGACTGTGCTCTCAGCTCCCGGGACCCAAACATGGAACGCAAAGCTGTAAACTATGGCTAAATCTCGGATTACAGGCCACTTTTGACTCAAACTAAAATGTAGAGTAAGACATCGAGCTTCTATGATTTGAAAAGTGCTAAAGTTTGTGTTATTTGGAGCCCGCACGGGGCATATTACATGCTCGGGGAATGCCCAGAGCTATGGCTAGAAGTCGCGCTAGGCTAACGGCGTTAGCCTAGCGCTAATCTAAAACATCTCCGGAAATGCTCCATATGACACCAAAGTGATATGGGTGAGTAAAACTACTTGTTTTATTACAGAAATAAGGCTCAAATTGTAAAAAACGTTACTTTTCCTTTAACGATGGCCGCAGGATAAGGTGAATATCTCTACAAAAGTGAGACATGCAGACAAGAAAGAAAAGTTCACTGTTGAACTTTCCAGGCAAAGCAACAAATTTTAATCATGGAAGTATAACAAACTCTAGAAGGTGAACCCAAAAAGGGGTCGTATTGTTTTCAATGCCCTGTGCTCTTTGGCCTCAAAAATGATTTTCTCTTCTGCATTACTTCCTCAATATGAACACAATACCTGTATCAATCAGAATTAGTCCAACTCTTGTTTCTTTTAAAACACATCTTAAAGAGATATGCCACCCCCAGGTCAAACTTGGGCATCTCCCCACAGTCCAGAGACTAAAATAAGTGGTGGAAAGCGTTTTCCTGCTCACCCAGCCATTGTCCGAGTCTGTCGCCACTGACCACTGCGGAAAAACAGAGCCGAAGCACACACCATGCTGCGTAACAGGGGAACTCCCTTCCTGGTGCGTAACAGGGATTCCCCTGGCAGCGTGCTGCGTGCTTCGGCTCTGTTTTTCCGCACTGGAAAATAGTTCCCACCCAAAATGACCAAGTCAAGCTCTCCGTGTTGATTTGCACATTTATTTGCACTCGATATGAATGCGCACTACACACAAAGTAATTGGGAAAAGCATCGAGCAAATTAATTCCTTTTGGCCGAAATCTTTCTCTGGCGACGTTAGACTCCAGTCTAACGCGGAGGAGCAGCAGATACCGCGGCGGTCAGTGCTGACAGACCTGGACAATGGCTGGGTGAGCAGGAAAACGCTTTCCACCACTTATTTTAGTCTCTGGACTGTGGGGAGATGCCCAAGTTTGACCTGGGGGTGGCATATCCCTTTAAAATATGGCTGAAAATGAATCAAAACTGGAATCATATAATACAATAGCCATGACATACAAGAAGCACACACACACACACACACTACAAAATCCACATTGTAAATAGAACAGGCACCTTATTACGCACAGTGAGAAGCACCTTTTAATTCGCACTTTAGGCTAAGCCCATCATTGTATTTTTACTGTAATTTATTTAATTAAATGCTACTATTGTATAGATACTAAATAGTTTTTATGTTTGTGATCACAACACATGTACTAAATTGTCTAATGTCTGAACTGCAACATATTTTCTGTTGTCTGTTATATCTTTATGTCTGGGACTGTGGATGGAAATTAGCACTGTGCTAAATCCGGCATATTTACGTCGGTTTGTGTGATCTTATACAAACTGTGTGTTCATTAATATGCAGTGTCCCTTCCAAATAAACGAATAAATAAATAAAATAAAAAACGAGCTAGCACCTCCCACCTGTGTGACATCAGTAACGCGCACACTTTCATCCGTTTTCACCAATCAGAGCACTAGCTGCCAAAGCAGAGCTAGCACCAGCTCAGAATAGGGCTAGACTAGACTAAGTCTTACAAAGCAAACTTTTAGGCACTTTGAAAGTTTTAAAAATGTAGTTAATTTTAGTTAAGTTAATGATGTGAATAATCCTTACAAAATCCAACCTTTGTGAAAGTTCTCCAAGTCCTGTCAGGCGAGTTTGAATTCCACTATGGGAGAATTCTTTCTGCAGTTTGCATCCTGCATTTTTGCATCCAACGCTGGAGTTGAAAGAGCTGAACTTCTGGTGTCAGACATACTGTGTGAATCAATCAGGGACTCCAGTGACATAGTGATGTCATTATCCGGAAGAAGGAGAAGAAACAGAAATACTCGGGTACCAAAACCATAACAAGAAAATCTACACCGTGTCATTCGTATAAATATAAATATATAAACGCTGCCACGAGTCAGTCGCCTCTGCTCATGGTTTTATGTAGTAAATACACTAAAGCCACTCTCTTAACCTGGTCTGCCATCGTTCACAAACAGACCGGGAAAACAGGACACTCGCAGATCGCAACATTTGTCCAAGAGGCACATCGGAGGCATGTGCAAAGGTGTCCAACTAGAGACGTTCTGCATGTTTTTCAACACTGTCTGAAAGCAGCTTTATACATCCAGACCCTACCCTCCTCCTCTCTTACTCTTTTCTTTTGTCTAAAGGTGATGCCCAGTTTAGCAGCTCTATTTGTAATGTGGCTGTGGGCTGAGCTTTGGTGTTTAGTCCCACTTTAAATAAAGAGGGTCAAGAGATCACGTGGAAGCAGGTTATGTCTGTTGGATGGAAGTGAGCCCAGGAAACGTTTTTGTTTGTTTTGTTCTTATACACCTAAACATCATCTTAATGCACGTCCACCTTAACACAGTAAAAAGAAAATAATTGCTGCAGAGTTATAAATCATACGCTCTATATTTAGTTTCATTAATAAAAATAAATAAATAAAATATAAACACTTACAGTTTTCGCAGGTTCTGAAGCTTCACAAATGTGTTGGCCTTCAGTTTTTCAAGTTGGTTTCTCTGCAGTGACCTGTGGAAAAGAGAAAAGTTTAAATGGCTTATATTGCACTAATGTTGTCTCCTTATCACAAACACATCTTGAGTTGTGTTTTGTTTCATGTTCACATGTTTAACACACAAACCCTGCATATTTAGGCTGTGTTCTTCTGTCAAACTGAAAACTTTCCATCTACCTTTACTAGAACCATTTGCAAAGTTCCAACTTTCACTCGGTGGCATCACAACTTGGAACAGACCATTTTGAACTTTAGAGATGTCGACAGCGTTGTGTTTTTGAGGAGGTAACAGCATTATAACACGGTTAAAAGATCACCAGAGTCAGTTGTGCATAGTATAGGAGCTTTAAAATGAGAATGAAAGTAGCAAATATATGAAAACACCGCAGAATTAGATTAAATTCGCCTTGTATCCAGAAGGAGAAAGGGCATCACAACAACAAAACAATGCACACAAGTTTACAACCTCAAATCAACCAAAGCGACACATTACAGGGAGTAAATATTGCACATTTCATACAATAAACATCTTAAACCCAAAAACACAGAATTGCATTAGCCCTACTGGCCCTAAAATGCACCAGCTATTGCATCTTGCCCTAAAGTGCAAATTTCTATTGCACTCTACCCTTAAAGATCCCATGACATGGTACTTCTTGATGCTTTTATATGGCTCCTTAATGGTTCCCTAATACTGTAAATGAATCCTTCTTCAAAATCAACACTCAGTGCATGAGAAACAGAGATAAGATGAGAAAGAGTCATAAATGTCACTCTGGAACACTCCATTATGGGCGTTGTTGCTTGAATGCAAATGAGGAGGACAGAGATGGCCTATAGTAGGGGGTGGGGGCGTGGCCAAACTCTCCACTCTTTCCTTTTCAGCTGTGCCCTGTGCGCTCTGACCCACTTCCGTGTTTTTGCACGGGGGGAGAGATGAGAAGCGTTCTATTGAAAAATAAACACATTTCCACAGAAAATAAAATTAAACCACTGCTGTTTCAGATATCCACAGGCTCAGATAAAGGACTTCTGAGCCTAGAAACACTCGCAAGTTCCTCCAGGCAAATAAAAAAATGTATTTCGCATTGCGTAGCTCCTCCGCAGTCCAAACTCTCTGGGCGTGATTTACAGAGACGCTGAGTACAGACAGACGGGGGTGGAACTGCATTTGCATTTCTTTTTTCGATCTGACGTCAATAAGTTTCCTTGTTCAAAATCGCCCGTTTGAGCTCTGATTTTTTCTAACGCAGAAAAGGATCGCAAATGCTCAGTTTAGACATTTCGCAACTTTTAACCATGGGGGGGGGCTAAACAGGGTAGGGGAGCTCACATTAACGTTCAAAAACCTCAGAAAGTGAAAATTTCATGCCATGGGACCTTTAAAGTGCACTTTTATATTACACTTCTCCCTCGCTGGCCTTGACGTGCAATTAGCAACACACTTCCTTGTTTACACTGCTTTGGTCTTATTCAGAATCGAGATGGATAGAGGAATACATTATTTTTTATATTTATTTCTCTTACATTGTGGCTCTGTACTGTTTTCCAGAGGGCAGGACCTCACATTGATCAGACAGAACATGAGGACGATCACTTGCTATTTGCCGCCCCTGTTTAATGGTCGTCTCCTCTAAAATATAATTCAAGGAGAGAGAGGAGGGGGATGGACCATTTACTTTTCCCGCTCGCTTAACTAGATTGTTTATTTGTGACTTGAGCTTGACTGACAGGTTCCCAGCCCATGTTGTGATCCCATATCTGATACTGGATTCAAAGCAGGTTCTAAAGAAAAGCAGGATAACACTTTTATCCACACCGGCCTCAGGTGCTGACTGAGGTTTGAGCAGAGAGTCTTCACGTGGGGATCAAAAAGTATCTCCAGGTACTTGTAGGACACAACCTGCTCTGGGCTTTATCCCTTCACTGTCACAGCACTGTGGTTAGGGTGACCACCGGCATGAAACAGGAAAGGAGGACAAAAGCCCTAAAGTGAGGACACCTTGTTTTTTTTTTTGTTTTCCCTCGGGGAAAACAAAGAATGTGCGCTGAGAATGTGCACTGCTCACACATTCTCAGCGCACAAGAAAACTTATGCAGCGCACTGTAAATCAGGGATGAAAGAGCTTTTAGCGGATCTCCGCTTTTTATTCAGCCGCGGGGTCATTTTAAAAAAAAATATCTGCAAAGTGCGAGCCGCGCGAGGGGGGGGTGCATTTCGGATGTCGCGCACAGGAATTCCAAGTACAGTGGTACCTCACCTTACGAATGATCCAACAAACGAAAATTTCAAGTTACGAAACGCGAAATCTCTAATCCAATCCATCTTTATTTATAAAGCACTTTAAAAACAACAAATCTCAAAAATTCAATTAATGCGCGCTCAGATGCACGCCCCGAAACGTAAATACACTTTATCAACACACACGGGGTTAGGTTCCAGAGGTGGCCCGTGGTGGGAGAGGTCCACGAGGTAGGACAACTTTGTATTTGGCAATTGTTCTGCATGTTTTAGGGCTGTAAATGCCTCACCACACACATTGTACACTTTTCTCGTATTTCTCTCTCGTTTAAACACTCGAACTTTCATGCGTGGGGGGTGGGCACGGCTCAATATAGGGGAGCGGAGACACAACAACACAGTGTGGTAAAACTCACCTGTCTCACGACGGTCTAAACCCCGCTCACGTTCCCTTAGTGAGTGAACAATTCAACGCTTGGTGAATTCTGCTTCACAATGACAGGAAGAGCCGACATCGAAGGATCAAAAAGCGACACGGCGCGGGCCCGCGGCTCGGCCCGCTCACAGCTCACAGTGTCAGCCCCCCGGCTCTGGAAGTCACATAGAACCAGACGCTGCCCCGCTCTTATTCCCGCTGAAAGAGCGTCTTTCTCGGCCTCTTAGCTCTAGCGCGGAACGAGCAACGCGCAATGAGCGCGGAGCAACGCGCTCCTCCAACGGCACTGCCATGTCCCGGGATAATCCTGGTTTAGTCCAGGTCCAGTCCAGGTTTAGACCTGGTTTAGTTCTGGTCTAGACCTGGTTTATTCCAATCAGGACGCAGAACACAAATGTTACACTATAAAAAAAAGTTACACTATAAAAAACAACAACCTTGGAACGGATCAGGCCTTTTCCATTGAAATAGCTACTCAACTTACGAATTTTTCACGTTACGAAAACACTTCTGGAACGAATTAATTTCGTAAGGTGAGGTACTACTGTATTACTAGTCGCAAAAGAATAATATTTTGTCTTTAGGGAACAAGGAGCAGACCACCCGGCTCATTGAGCTGAGGCGGGACCTGTTCCATCTCGCAGACGGCCATGCGGTCCACGGACTGCACTCAGGGCTGAGCGAGTATGCACCGCCTTGACTGCAGACTGAGACCACACTCCGAACCGTGCATTCGCTGAATTGGGAAATGGCGAACATCGCAGAGTAGCAAGTGTAAATAATGGGTGGGGATTTATGACGATTTATGCAACGGTGAAAGGAGGACAAAACGTAAAAAAGGAGGACACGTGACAGACGGCCGGACAGACAGCTCTAAAACCGGACTGTCCGGACGAAATCCGGACGAATGGTCACCCTAACTGTGGTCCCCCCACTCCTTTACAATCAAATACCATTTCTTTAGTTTTTGTTGCGTTCACAACCAGACTCTGCTGGTCACATGACTCAACCACTCATTTCACCTCTGATTTGTATGTCTCAGCCCCCATGTCATCTGGGTGGGTTTCCTCCGGGCACTCCGGTTTCCCCCATCAACCCAAAACATGCTCCAGGTAAAATCCTCCAGCTGAGGTCCTGACCAAGATCATGGAGATGATCCCGGGCGCAGTAATGTGCTGCCCACTGCTCCTAATAACAGGATGGGTTAAATGCAGAGAAGAATTTCTCCTGTGTGAGATCAATAAAGTCACTTCTTCTTCATCACATAGTTATTTAAAAACACACTCTGGCAATCGTTTGTACACAAGGTGAAAAGAAGAGACGAGCTTACACACTGTGGTGCTCCCACACACCAATACCTCAGAAAATGTGGAGTTAAACTTCACTTGCTGCTCCCTTCCAATGAGGAAAAGCCCCAACCATCTGATGACATAAGAATTAACTTCCATTCCTGCACATTATTGTATTAAAGTGAAACTGAAATCCATGAATAGAAGGCGTGCATATGACGAGGAGTCTTCCAGGTGTTTTAGGATCAAGTGTGTAGTTGTTATTAAAGCATCATCAGTACTTCTCTGTATGCAGACTGGTAGGGGTCCAACAGGTGATTGACATCGTCCTTTAAAAACCCTTCCAATATGCGCTCAAATGATTTCATGACCATTGACGTGAGGGCTACTGGCCTAAAATCATTATTTTCCTGCAGACACAAGCTCTTCGTCACCAGAACAATTTCCGCCTTCTTCCATAAAGATGGAATAAGACTTTTTTAATATCCAGTCCTTTGAAAACTTTCATGACCTCATCTGAGTGAGAGGCCCAACATGATTTGGGTCACGGGTAAGAAGAGTTACGTCCAGATGAGCAGATGGATCCTATGACTCAAAGCTTGTATAAAAATAATTCAAATCATTTTCTTTCTCCTGTTCATTCAGGACATGCCGAGGATTTTTACTACACTTCATGTTTGTCATTTCCTTAACAATGTCCCACAGTTTCTTTGAGTTTTTTTGTGGAAAGAGCCTCTCTCACCTGTTGATTATGTTGTTCCTTAATTTTTTAAATATATCCTTTATTTATCCCTGTAGGGAAATTATTTCTCTGCATTTGACCCATCCATCAGGAGCAGTGGGCAGCACATCTTTCTGGCGCCCGGGGGGCAGTACGGTGAAGGGTCTTGCTCATTGCTCTTGCTCTTCTCAACTATATTCTTATTTTAAAAGCAGCCTTTTTAAACTTTTAGGCTTTCTATTAGCTTTTATAACTTTAAATGGCAATGGGGACTTTGGGTCAGGTACGTGAGATCAATAGTGCAATAAAATGTTGCAGTGTTTAGAAAAAAAGTGCTTATCGGTTAAACTTGGGCCAAAAAAAAAATACTTTTTAAAATCATCTCCAAGATGTTCTAGATAAAATCTTATTTTACTTTGTCTCCACCCCTTGTGGAAAAAAAAAACAAAAAAAACTTGAAATTAGATGAAGTAACTCCAGGCAGTCACTTCACGTGTAGGGTCAGGTTACTGCTTTATCCCATACAGAGGTCATTGCTTTGGCGAGAATCTTTCACACTACAGCATCAAACATACAGTATCTCAGTGGAGACAAGCAGGTGCCACCAGGCCAAGTTACAGGTCAGATCTGGGGAGAGGTGACCCCCCTCACAGTGAGGATGCAAGCAAAAAATGACTATTAAATTAATGCTAGACAGATCTAGAGTTTAATAGTATTATGTATCAATAGTATTAATAGTATTATGTATTATATGTAATATTTCAAGCCCGGCAAAGCAATGATCAATATCCAAGGAGACAAGCCAGGTGGCACACTTTCCACCGGAAAAGTTACATAGGGGAACTTTTAAAGGATTTAAAAAGATACTTCACACAGACAGATAACTGCTGCGACTGAAGATCAGAGGTGGGTATAGAGAAGCCAAAAGTTTTACTTAAAGCCCCAGTGTGTAGGATTCGTGGCGCATAGGTGGATGGTGCTATTGCACTTTCTGTTTTAGCTACGGCAGACCTCGAGGGTCACCCGGGTGCGCGCACGAGCCACGCGCCGCATGGTCCCATTTTTTTTTTTTCTTTTCTCATGAAAACACACATTCCCGATCATGTACCATGACACTCTACACATCAAATGAAACCTTACAGTCTCCTCTTTTTGACTATGCAATTCATTTCCCTGCACAACAATCACTCCCCGAGCACATGGGGCTTTTATACGGAAAAGCACAAAACGAGGTTAGCTTACCTTTGAAGGCTCTGGACAGGTCAAACTCTGTATTTCACCATAAACTTGCTCTCAATTTGTCCGTAAGGATCCAGCGAATAAAATCCAGTAAAACAATTTAGTCCAAAACACGTGTTAGATCCATTACGATGTCTGATACAGCAGCATGCTTGTGTTGTTTACCCAAAACCACGAGCCTTGCCGAAGGCGGAGCCCAAATGTCCTTCTGCGGCTCTCGTATTCAAAATGGCTGCCTCTGCATGGGGAAGATCCCCCTTTTATGTGACTATATCTAAGTCCAAAAGAATACTTTGATTTCATGATGGAAGTGAAAAGGCTTGGAAAACAATGTATTTTTGAATGGGTATCTTCAATTTCAGTAATTAACGGGTAAAAATCTTACACACTGTCCCTTTAAGTTTTGCTTGAAGTTTACTTCAAAATAATCATACTCCAGTAGAAGTAAACAGTCCAAACTGCAGTAAAGTAAAGTAAACGTTTAGTGGCCAAACCTCCCCGCCAAAGCCTGATCTTCTCAGATCTCTTCGACTTAGACTTAGATAAACTTTATTGATCCACAAGGGAAATTGTTTTGGGTACAGTCGCTCACTCATCAAATATAATATACAATATAAAACAGAGGGTAAAAGAACAAAAAGAAAAATAGATGGTATAGCAACCAAAGAACGATAGACCTGTGTCAGATGAGACACAATGATATACATACCATAGATAATGGTAATAAATATATATGTAAAATCAGATTTAATTAGAAAAGTAGTAGTCGTCTCAGAAGCTTAGCAGAGCCAGGCCTGGTTAGTACTGGGATGGGAGACCACTGGGAATTCTGGGTGCCACAGAGGGGCGCTAGTAGCAAAAAAAAACCAAAAAAACAAAACATAAACCTAAATAAAAAGTAAAAATATAAAAGTTTAAAAAAAAACCTGTAATAGTGTCCTTAGGTGTGGTGTATGTGTGTGAGTGCTGGTGATGGTCGGAGGGGCTGATGGTGCAGATTGGCATCTCCCTTCTGCTGGTCTGTCCCAGGGCAGCTGTGGCTACAATAGTAGCATACCACCACAGAGTGTGCAGTGAATGAATATGAATGCATTACAAATTATTATTATTATTTTAAAAGTGTGAAAAGTTCTACTCAAGTAAGACTGTATAAAGACGAGGACTGTGATGTCACCCACAGCATTCAGCTCCACTCAAATGAAGTTGGGAGCACTTACAGGAGAGAATTGTGAATAAAAATGTGTTAACTAATAAAATAGCAGGAAAAAAACAAAAAAACACCAGGATCATGTAGAGCGAGTTAATATGAATGAAGTTGGGTTAATATGTTTTAGGCTCACAGCAGCAGTCACAGAGAGGAGCCACAATGTTCCAATATAAGGTCGTTTTCACACCAGGAAAGTCCGATAGTTCACTTTGGTCCGGACCAAATTTTTTTATATTTTTTTATTTTGGTGCGGTTCGCTTTCACGCTGCAGTTTTTCCCCAAGCGAACTAACATCTATAAGATGCGTGAAAAGTCCCTCAGTCATCCAGGTAGAATCCATGATCAAAGGAGAAGTTCAATTTGTCAACTGGACAAAGTTTGTTTGGTTGAAAACGTTTCGCCGCTCATCCGAGAGGCTTCGTCAGCTCTGGTTATTGAACTGGTTAGACCCTGCTTATATCTAGCTGCCGGGAGGCGCGTCCTACAATGACAAAAGCTCTGAAACCGATCCCCCTAATCTGTCTCTTTGTTTTTCAAATTACTCTGACGGCTGTTTCGACCCCCTATTCAACGTCTAACGACCCTCTCCACCCCTCTGCCCTGGCTCTGTTTGACTGGTCTAAGAATCGCATTATAAATGGGAGACAGGTTATATCTCACTCCCCCATTTCTGTTTAATGACGGATTCTCTTTTTTGACAAAAATAGCCTCTTTAACTCCCCTCTCAAACCAGTTCTTTTCCCTGGCTAAGATCTGAACCTCACTGTCCTCAAAAGAATGGCCCGTGGCTTCTAGGTGAAGATGTACCGCAGAAGCCGGTCCACTCTGGCACGCCCGTCTGTGTTGGTACATCCTCTTGTGAAGTGTCTGTTTTGTTTCTCCAGTGTAGCGCTCACTGCAGTCTTCACTACACTGAATGGAGTAGACCACATTGCTTTGTTTGTGGCTCGGTGTTCTGTCCTTTGGGTGGACCAGTTTTTGTCTTAAAGTGTTTGTGGGTTTGAAATAAACTGGAATTTCATATTGTCTGAAAATCCTCTGTAGTTTTTCCGAAACGCCGGCCAGGTACGGAATCGCTACCCCTTTCCTCCTGGGTTCGGATTCTCTGTTGTCTTGTTTATTGTCCTTGTCTCTCTTGGTTTTGTTGACAGCCCATTTAGGATATCCACAAACAGAGAGGGCTTCCTGCACATGTTGCTCTTCTTTCTCCTTGCCCTCTGTGCTTGTGGGAACCACTTGGGCCCTGTGTTGTAATGTCCGAATAACTCCCAGTTTGTGCTGCAGTGGGTGGTGTATTGGTCTGTGTGTGTGGGCTTCCTGAAGACTTCTACTTGGAGTCCCCGGTCTCCTCCTATCGTTACTGCACAATCTAAGAATGCCAATGTGTTATCCTTGGCATCTTCACGGGTGAATTTGATGTTCGGATCTACAGAATTGATATGTGCAGTGAAAGGTTCCAAATCTTGAATTTTGATTTTTGTAAAATTATCATCAACATAACGAAACCAGTGTGTGGGCGGAGTGCCTGGATATGAAGCTAAGGCACTCTGTTCAAATTGTTCCATGTATAAATTAGCCATGATAGGGGAGACCGGTGAGCCCATCGCACAGCCATGAATTTGCCTGTAAAAGTTCCCTCTGAACTGGAAATAGGTGGTATTTAGACAAATTTCCAGCAGTTGGCAGATTTGGTCAGGAGAAAGTTTGGTTCTCTCTTCTAGCTTGGAATCCTGTAGTAAACTCCTTCTCGCTGCTTCGACCGCTACAGCTGTGGGGATACAAGTGAAAAGAGAGGTTACATCAAAGGAAACCATTGTCTCATCCTGACCAAACTGGAGAAACTTCACTTTGTTTACAAATTCGGCTGTGTTCTCAATGTGGTGCTCCGTGTTACCCACCAATGGCGCCAAGATGGTTTTAAGGTGTTTGGCCAAATTATATGTGATAGAGTCAACACTACACACAATGGGTCTGAGTGGTACTCCTTGTTTGTGAATCTTCGGGAGGCCATAGATGCACGGGATAGCATCACCAGGGTACAGTCTGTAATACAGTTGTAGATCAATGACTTCTTCTTTCCTCAACTTCTGTAAGAAATCAATGATCTTCTTTTTGTACCCATTGGTGGGGTCCCGTTTCAGTACTTCGTATGTTGTCGTGTCACTGAGTAGGCTGTTCACCTTAGCCTCATAATCAGCTGCGTCCAAGATCACCGTGCATCTCCCTTTGTCTGCAGGCAGGATGTGGATGCTCTGGTCGCTCTCTAGAGCAGTGATGGCCTTCCTCTCCTCTGGTGTTACGTTTGAGGGTGGAAGTTTTGCATTGCTCAATGCAGCTGTTAATTTCAGTCTAAGGTCTCCAGCTTCTGTCTCTGTGAGCTTGTTGTTTCTAATGGCGGTTTCCGCTGCCGTGATGTAGTCTACCTTGGGGATGTGGTTGGGAGTCACCGAGAAATTCAGTCCAACATCTATAAACAAAACCACGTGTGCTGAGGTCACTCAGACATTGGACAGAAATGAGCCGTGTCCAAACACAGAAGGAGGAGAATCATGGTGTCGTCATAGCGATATGGTTTGCTCAGTTTTTACAGTTCGCACAAATGTTTGAGCAGCATCGTGAGGTTTACACTATTTTACAATCAATTTCCAAACGACGAAGTCACAGGACAAGACGACTACGGAGGACAGAACTCATGTAAGCATCAAGTTCTGACTCTTGCTCTTCACACAAAACATAAGAAAGACTCGTAAGTTTAGTTTCGTTTTGTTTAGTTTAGTTTCGTCAGCCTCAGTTTCCCATAATGCTCGACATACGACGGGAGCTCGTTAAGTACAAAAAGCCAACTTGTGTCGGATCGAGTCCGGTCTGCATTCTCACCTCAAACGAACCGCACCAGAGTTCGAATGGAACCGTGCCGAGACCGAGCTTTTTAGGTGGTCTCGGTTCGCTTGTTTGCTCCGGATCGAGATTTTTGTTTTTTATTCACACCAGAACAAAAGAATCAAAGGAGCAAACGAACTCTGGTTCATTTTAAACGAACCAAACAAGGGGTGAAAACGACCTAAGTGACTGGGAGCCAGGGTCAGGAGAAGCCAGAAGCGCCCACATGCAAACTTGTATATATTTAACTTCAGGAGTATCTGATTAGTAATTTGAAGGGAAATAAATCATGAAAAGTGTGGTTACTTTAAAATGTTAATCAGGTAAACGTAACTGAGTACCACCCACCTCTGTATTTAACGCTAAACAAAATTAAAATTAACAACCTCCATTCATTAATTACATGTTTTTATTCAGTCGCCCGATACAAAATATCGTTAGTGTTCATCCTTCTAATCTATGGTTTATTTTCAAGTTGTCCTGCATGCTTGAGTACAATGGGAGAGGGGATTATCCCGGTGTTATTAGAAAGCTTTCAGCTGATTAGTTTTCCCTACAACACAATACACACTCAATATTGGTTCTGTTTAATGAGTCTGTCGAATGTTACGCTTCATCTTTTGTGTGAATGTGTCCTCATTAGCAAAGCATATAAAAGCCATTTGGTTCTATCTTGCCTGTTAAGAGTGTTGATGACGGTGCACTGGAGCGACGAGTTGGGAGTCACAGGGTTTGAACCTGATTAAAGTTTGCGAATGTGCAGTGATTCTACTGCTGTTGTCAGTGAATGTTTTGGACAATGAGATGCTGTGTAAGGTTGTGTGAAGTAGAGGTGGTTTTATTCTGGGTTAGCACTGTATTAGTCCAGGTTTGGTCCTGGTTTAGTCCTTATTTAATTCTGCTTTAATTCTGGTTCAGAACCTTATCCCGTATTATAGAAAAACGGACCCTTGGTGAGATTTAAAAACTAACCTCGTCACGAGATTTAAGGCGTGTTTCGAATGTTGTTACCTCATCAAAAACATATCTGGAGTTGTGTTTCGGTTCGTTCACACATGTTTGAGTGATCCTTCATTATTAGTCTGTTTACATCTCCAAAGTCCAAAATGCTCTGCTCCACCTTGTGATGTAATTTGGTGGTTTTCAAGTTAACAGCTACCTTTTGCTTTTTTTTTGACTAGCGATTTACAGTTCCAGGGCTGAAATCATCCAAATGATTCTCCCAAAGGTGTATGGAGAATAAAAACACAGTGGAGCACTTCCTGTATTACCAAATGACATCACAAATGGAACAGAGTTGGAACAGTGTTTTCAGTTTGAGAGAGAAAAATATGCAGGGTAAGAGTGTAATAGGACCTTTAATAACCTACTGGTTCGGTATTGGATTGCCAGTTTTGCAGTAATAGAGCAGTTGTTGTTATATTATATTATTTGTTATTGAAACATATCTAGATTTAGATGGCCAAGCACAAGGCTGGACTGGGACAAAAAAAAAAACAGTCTTGGCTTAGATCGGCCGTTCATAATTAGTGGAGCACAACAGACTAATTTATGTTTGTGTTCCCTGAAGCAAAGTATTTTACTATTGTTACGTCTTGACCGAGGGGAAACCAGGGCGCAACATTTAAAGGAAAAATCCCCAAAACCACCAGCAAACTCACAGTAACTACACATTCAACGGTTTATTTAAAATGCGTCTTGCACAGACACAAAACAAAAACTTTTCAGAATCAGAATCAGACGGGTTTTACTGCCATATGTTTGAACATGTTCACAACATTAGGAAATTGCTTCGGTAAAATAGAATAAAATAAAGTAGAAAACTTAAATTAACAAATTTACAACAATACAAGAATATAACAGTGCAGTTTTCTCATCAAATCTACACGATTCACGTAGGTCACCTGTTTTGGCTTCAATACGGCGACTTTCGCCGAAAGGTGATTTTCATGCCTGTCCATCACCTAAAAGTCCCAGTATTATCCTCACATTCCTACCTGCTGACCTGCTGTGCCTGTGCTACGCTTCTCTAGTCACTCTGTCCCTCGGGTTCCCTCGGGTTCCCTCGGGTTCCCTCGGGTTCCCTCGGGTTCCCTCGGGTTCCCTCGGGTTCTCTCGGGTTCCCTCGGGTTCCCTCGGGTTCCCTCAGGTTCCCTCAGGTTCCCTCGGGTTCTCTCGGGTTCCCTCGTGTTTCTCTCGGGTTCTCTCGGGTTCTCTCGGGTTCCCTCGTGTTTCTCTCGGGTTCTCTCGGGTTCCCTCAGGTTCCCTCGGGTTCCCTCGGGTTCCCTCAGGTTCCCTCAGGTTCCCTGTCCACAGTCTCTGGCTGCTCCTCTCCCTGTCCACCTTCAGCCTGCAGAGGACGTGGAGGCTCCAGCCCCTCCAGAGAATATGTCTTTTATTTTAGAACATTTTGCAGCGTCTATAGTGAGATTTTTTAATCTTTTATCCCGTAACTTCTCCACACCCCCTTTCTCCCGCTTCTCCATGTTTCCACCTCAACACTGAAACTGTCGGGGATCAGTGCAGAGAAAGGGGCGGGACCGCTCTCGTAAGCTTCTGTATCCTGATTGGTTTAGTCCACTGTCTGTATTGAAGATGGACCAGTGGGACGCCTCCTCTAAATTGTGGGCCGTTCTCTAAGTAAAAAAATAAAAGCATCGGCCCCTAGGACTGTCGGCCCACTGGGAAAATGCCCGGTATGCCCGATTACCAGTCCAGGTCTGGCCAAGCATGTCACCAGACCTAAACCCTATTGAGCATGTCTCTAACTTCCACCAGCTCCGTGATGTCGTCATGGAGGAGTGGAAGAGGAAGGAGTGGAAACCTGTGAAGCTCTGGTGAACTCCATGCCCCGGTGGGAAAAAGCAGTGCTGGAAAATAATGATGGCCACACAAAATGCTGACACTTTGGGCCCAATTTGGAGATTTTCGCTTATGTGTGTACTCACTTTTGTTGCCTGTGGTTTAGACATTAATGGCTGTGTGCCGAGTTATTTTGAGGGGACAGTAAATTTACACTGTTATACAAGCTGTACACAGACTATTTTCCATTGTTTCAACTTGTTAGTTCTTCAGTGTTGACCCATGAAAAGATCCAATTAAATGTTTGAAGTGTGAGGGGTGTATCATTAACAATTAATACCCCCTCCCCTCCCTTCCTGTACCTCTTTAAATTAATATAAATCTTATAAACAAACATTTCTCTAAATTAAACATGGAGGTGTAACTCCTTGCACTAGTTTGGTTTCATAATGAGCCCTGAGTAAAAAAGATAAAACTGTAGCAGAATGGACAGCTCGCCAGAAAAATGAGCCAAAAGACATCTTGTTTGGCGAATTTACAAAAAACACAATTTCACAAAGTTGCACAGAACTTTTCTTTGTGTCGCTTCAGTCAGTCTGAGCAGAGGGAGTTTACCACCACTGATGTGTTGTTATATGCTTCAATTAGTAGTTTTAACCCTCCTGTCGTGTTCGGGTCAAATCTGACCGTTTTACAACTTATAATATTCATAAATATTATGTTTTTCATCTGATTACCTCAAGACCTTATGATATCCTCCACACTGTGTACTTGAACATATAAAAGTGATGATCACCTATTTCATTCAATTTTGAGTGTTTTAATCAACCTTGTTACACCTGTGGTGTTCCCGGTCAAAAGTGACCGCCATAGGAAATGAATGGGTATCCAGAGTAAATTCATTCAACATACAGAAAACATCCCCATACACACTGCCCCAGCACTCACACACACACACACACACACACACACACACACAGTTGATGAGCGCCTGGTTCCTTTCAGAGGTCGCTGTTCCTTCAAGGTGTACATTCCAAGTAAACCAGGGAAATATGGCATAAAGATCTAGGCAGCATGTGACGCCAGGAGCAGCTATGCCTGGAATATGCAGGTGTACATGGGGAAACCCAGTACTGGAAGGGCCGAAAAAAACCAGGGCATGCGTGTTGTGCTGGACATGACAACTGGTCTCCAAGGACATAATATCACATGTGACAACTTCTTCACATCACATGCTCTTGGTCAGGAGCTACTGAAAAGAAAGCTCACCACACCATGGTAGGGACAGTGAGGAAGAACAAGCCCGAACTTCCCCTGCGCTGGTATCGACCAGAGGAAGACAGGCACTCTCATCACAATTTGCATTCACTGACACTCACACTCTTGTGTCATACGTTCCCAAGAACAGAAATGTCATCCTGATGAGCACAGTACACAAAGACGCCGCTGTCAGCACCACAGAGGACGGGAAGCCCCTGATGATCCAGGACTACAACAAGAACAAGGGAGGCGTTGACTGCCTTGATAAGGTAATATAAAGTCTCATCATGCATTTTATTTTATTTTTATCTAGGTGAATAATAGCATTTTGTGTACGACAGATTGAATATTGTTCCTAATCTCTTATTATTTATTGTTCCTTTATTGCAGCTTACTGGCACATACACCTGTAAGCGGATGACGACTCGCTGGCCTGTGGCACTGTTCCACAACATCCTGGATGTGTTAGCTTTCAACACGTATGTGGTATGGACAGCAATCGACCCAACCTGGAATCAGGGGAAAAGTTTCAAGAGGAGACTTTTCCTCACAGAGCTGGGGAAAGCTTTGGTGACTCCTCTTATACAGCGATGCCAGCACATTCCCCGCACACCAGCCTCCGCCAGTCTGGTTAGGAGCATGCAAGCTCCAGCCCTGGCTGCTCTCCCCCAACAAGGACATGGGCAGAAAAGGAAGCGTTGTGGCCTCTGTGCCCCTAGAGACATCAAAACGAGCCTGACATGCTGCAAATGTCATGCTTATGTTTGCAAGGCCCACTCTGACCTGAGTGTCACATGCCACTCATGTGCATGAATACACACACACACACACACACACACACACACACACACACACACACACACACACACACACACACACACCCTGTTGAGTTTGGTGTTTGGTTTTCCATTTATTTTTTCTATTATATGTTCATTTTGTAGTTCATTTTCAGTGCCCAATTGTATTTTCTCTGATGTTATTTAATGTTTACTTCTATAAATTGTTGTTAGACACTACTTTGAAACATTGTTCTCAACTAAAGAATGTTTAATAAAAAAATTGGTGGTGAAAAAAAATAAATTGTGCTAATTTAAGAGCAGTTAAAACAGACCGGTCAATTTTGACCGGGAACACTAAAGTAGGGGGCTGGAGGCGAACACGACCGGAGGGTTAAAGGTTATAGGTTTAGTCCGCTTACTCAACAGGCTGTGTAAACAAAGAATTACGGGCAAAGAAAAGTGTCTTGTGATTAGACCTTTGCATATTGCTATTGTGCCTTTGGACAAGACACGTCACCTCGAATGCCTGTGGTGGTGAGAGCCTCCTGAGGGCAACAGGTAACACAGAAAACTGGAACACAAAATTGGACGACAAATGGTTATGGACCAGTTCCCAGGTGTGCTCAATGCCCAAGTAGCCCATGTGAAGTGAGGAGATAAGTCAGAGGATTACTGCAGAACTGTGAAGGTGATTCAGTATTGGTAATTGTGGAACTTTTCAATGACTGCCCATATTAGGGCTAGAAACTCCAGCTTGTGTGCTGGGTATCTCACTCCGGAACAAGTTCCAACGGGTATAAGCCATGACTATTCTAAGGCTACATTTATATGATGACGGTCTGAACAGAAGATGCAAAATGGTGTTGCGTCTTTTTATTCCACATTTAGATGAGCGTTTTCAGGAGGAAATCTGCGTGCATACAGTGATGCAAAAGTGTGTGGAATTGGATTGGGTATGCATGCCAGGCGGCTAAGTGGTGCTGTGATACATTATCACTGTCCGCGTGCATGTGTAGAATCTTCCTTCTTCTCATCTGCGCCGCGAAAAGCAAAACAAATCATGGATACTGGTAGCAAAAAAAAAAAAATTTAAATGGTGTGGTCAGACGAAGAAGTTCAACTATTGCTTCAGATCACAAAGCAACGACGGCGCAACAAGGTCCTGCCAAACAAACTACACTGATATATGGACCGATGTGACGTAAACGCGTACGCGACGTCAGCAGATTTGACCAGAGTTTTGTGTCTTGGGCAGTGTAGACGAAAACGCTACGGTGGAGCATATTCAAGTTTTCCACTTTGGAGGGCGGTTTCAGTTTTTTGCATTTTTAAGCCTCCAAAACGCCGTCACCGTCGAAACGAAAAGCACTTGTTGAGCCGCATTTTGTAATAACAGTGCATTTTGTAATAAACGTCCAAGATGTAATAACTTTTTCATTTCATTTTGTAATAAACTGCCGCATTTTGTAATAAACTGCCCCAACGCATTTTGTAATAAATTTTACCGCATTATGTAATAAGTAAGTAAGTAAGTAAGTAAGTAAATTTTATTTATATAGCACATTTAAAAACAGTGAGAACTGGCCAAAGTGCTGTACAATGTCAAAAAGCTAAAAATAATAATAAATAAATCGGCAGCATAAAATACATAAGAACATTTACACACCAGTTATTACATTTTGAGAAGATTATTATTATATATATAAGATTATATATTTTTTATTCTCTAGGAAATGTAATAACACGGTGCATTATGTAATAATACCTATTATTGTTGTTTGTTAAACAATGAATTTATACAAGAGTGACTTTTGTTGTTTTTTATGCAATTTCCCTTAGAGCTATGTAGCCTAATAAATGTATGTATGACAGAATACTCCAAATATAACTTTAGTTGCCTATTTGAAGTTTGGAATTATATAGGCCAATAACTTGTGGCCAAATTCAAAGCTCGACATGGTCTGTCACTCAGCCAGGGAGGGGAGGGCGGGCTGTCATCTGATTGGCTGCTGCATCAGTTCTACAAAGATCATGCGCTGCTTGCATGCATGCTAAGTACTGCTACTAGGCTAATACAGTGATACTAATAATAGGCCTAGCTTTTACAAATACTTTAAAGTAAAATAAAATACAATTAACAAACAAATAAACTATGCTTTAGAATTGTTATTACATAATGCACCATGTTATTACATTTCAACAAGTGCATTTTGTAATAATCTCAATATGTAATAACTTATTACATAATGCGGCAAAGTTTATTACAAAATGCGTTGGGGCAGTTTATTACAAAATGTGGCTTTATTACAAAATGAAATGAAAAAGTTATTACATTTTGGACGTTTATTACAAAATGCACTGTTATTACAAAATGCGGCTCAACAGCACTTCCGATAATATATTTAGTTGTTTTTACCCGTACGCATGCTCATGTAAACAGGCCCTAAATCTGAAGCTTTTGTGGATCACTGAAACACTGGTGCAGAGGTTTGACTGAAGGGCAGATGTCCAGCGACCCCAGATGGCTCTTTTGGATTGAGTTATTGTTCTGGTTTGATCGAGGCCGCATGGTTCATTTGAGATGGTGGACATCCAGAGGTTAGTTCACGGAGTGGCAAAGCAGTGTCTGATAATCCTTGAACACATCTTTGGTGTGTGTTATTGGTGTGAGTGTTTCAAGTATATGTTGCTGACCCTGATTTATGTTATTGTTTTGCTCGTCTGCCGTTAATTAAACGAGCATTAAAAATAGCACCGTGCTGTCATGGGGCATATGTGAATTACTAAATGTAACCCTGTATCTATGAATCCTATATAGTGCAATGTGATGTCGTTCATGTTTTCCTTTTACATTAATATAAATGCTGATGTATGTGCATTTTCTGTATTTCCCAAAGCAGTAACATACTATTATCTGCTGCCATCATTAAAGTAAATGTTAAAAGTCCTATATTCTGCAAAATGTACTATTGTGAGCTTTAAAGGGACAGTGTGTAAGATTTTTACCCGTTAATTACCGAAATTGAAGATACCCATTCAAAAATACATTGTTTTCCAAGCCTTTTCACTTCCATCATGAAATCAAAGTATTCTGTTGGACTTAGATATAGTCACATAAAAGGGGGATCTTCCCCATGCAGAGGCAGCCATTTTGAATACGAGAGCCGCAGAAGGACATTTGGGCTCCGCCTTCGCCTTCGGCAAGGCTTGTGGTTTTGGGTAAACAATGACAAGCATGCTGCCGGATCAGACGTCGTAATGGATCTAACACGTGTTTTGGACTAAATTGTTTTACTGGATTTTATTTGCTGGATCCTTACGGACAGATTTCAGACCAAGCCTAAGGTGAAATGCTGAGTTTGACCTGTCCAGAGCCTTCAAAGGTAAGCTTTGTGCTTTTCCGTTTTGTGCTTTTCCGTATAAAAGCCCCATGTGCTCGGGGAGTGATTGTTGTGCCGGGAAATGAATTGCATAGTCAAAAAGAGGAGACTGTAAGGTTTCATTTGATGTGTAGAGTGTCATGGTACATGATCGGGAATGTGTGTTTTCATGCGAAAAGAAAAAAAAAAAGTGAACGGGACCGCGTTTTATGTATACAGTAGTGGCGCGCGGTTCTTGCGCCGGTACGCAAGCTGTCCGTGCTACGGCGCGCCCGGGTGACCCTTGAGATCTGCCGTAGCTAAAACAGGAAGTGCAATAGCACCATCCACCTATGCGCCACGAATCCTACACACTGGACCTTTAAGCCATGATATAATCCTCATTAAAGCATACTTGGAGTTGTGTTTTCTTTCATTCACACTTGTTTGAGTAATCCTTTATTATTAGTCGTCTACATCTTCAAAGTTCAAAATGCTGTTTCACCTTGTGATGTCAAGTAGCAGTAGTTCTCAATTTAACAGTTACCTTTAACCTTTAGTTCAGTGGAGACTGGCAATTCCAGGGCTGAAATTATCCAGATGATTGTAGTAAATTATCCAAATGATTCTAGTGAAAGTGAATGGAAATTAAAAACACAGTGGACCCCTTGGTGTATTACCACATGACACAAGTGGAACAGAGTGTTTTCTGTTGGAGAGAACTCAGCCTAAATATGCAGAAAACATAACTCCAGGTATATTTTAAATGAGGAGATAACATTATATAATATAGATCAGATAATTTCATGGTATGAGCCCTTTAACCAGTCTATCTGCCTGGAATATATGCCTGGAAAATGATTATTATTACTATTAGTTACACTGTATGGCTACATTCACATTATCAAGAGGTGTGCACTAAAAATAATCTTGTCACCTTAACTTACCTTCACATTAATTACCACTCTTACCCTTACCCAGCCCCTGTGAGGGCTTCATAATAACTCTGCGTGACAGACAGGTTTCCATACACAATTACATGGTGTGAAAATATGCCGTAACGTTTAGTCGTGCACTCACATCATGGTCACATTTGTGGGCACCGATGGAATCTCGCGGAGTTTAGTCCCATCACAGTCCAGCTCCAGGTCCCGACACTGGCATCGCTCGGGGAACACGCCCAGCACTGAGGGGTGAAAGAGAGAAACGGGGGGTTATATACTTCTCTTTTATGTACTTTTAAGAGCTGTTTTTGCCCTCATCATCAGCTTAGCCAAAGTGATTCCTCCACTTACACTATTTGGTATGCCTAAAGCAAATTTGAGGTCTGAACATCGGCATAAAGATTTATTTGGACCAAACTAAAGACTGAGAAAGAAACGCCTCCAGAGTAGAGTTTGGCGATATCATTTTTTCCCTGCCTACCTACTTAAGGCACTAATAATACATTTAGATTTTTCCTTAAATAGCACATACACAGTGGTGAAATAGATCAAATACTGCGCATGATGTGAATTTAACTGATTTAAATGCAAAATACATAATTAAATGACCAACAAGCCTCTCCTCTCCCTCAGCTCGCACACACCTGTCCGGTCACCTCGTTCGGCTTTATTCTTTTTTACCAATTGAGACTCCAAAACAAGTAAATGTGAGAAATAGTGACAGCAAATAATGTTGGAGGTTTGAGGTGTGAAACGTGATGCTCAAATACACATTGAGCGAGCCCTGATTCTTTACTTTTCAGCTATCAGCCTCTAATGACAGCGAGTACACGTGTAGGCTATACTTTTTTACAGACGGTACTGAAGGTGACAGTCACACTTTTTCAGTGTATACAATATTATTATTAAACAAGCTTCTTTCTGGAGTTCATATGCAGGGCAGACTTACATGAAACATCTATCAAATCTGAAGCTTCTCAATTGTTGATGACAAGTGACAGATCGGGTATGGCCTTTGCTCTGGCCAACAGGCAAACATGGTTTGTTGCTGTTTCCAGCACTTTCTTCTGGCTTTTTTAGTGCAGCATTACCTCGACCAGGAGTATATTCTCTTTTCTTTTGGTTCAGCTCCTTACTGACCTTAAGTATAGTGAGGACATCGTCACAACCAAATAAAACTGCAACGTTTCAACAACTTTCAGTCCTTAATGGAACCAGTTAACAGGTATGAAATCACATTAAGTCGTCCTTGCTCCGCAGTCGAGGTTCAAGTGCACAGAAAATCACAGTCCACATCCAGCTCTGTACTTACTTACAATTTTGCCCTATTTATAATTTACAAAGTATAAAAGGAAAAATAAGGATCTATGACACAAGCAAGTGACACCAGTGTATATTTCGCAACATATTTCTGAGAAATAAAAATATCTGTAATTTAATAATAATAATAATAATAATAATAATAAATATAGCCGCAAGCGGCGATGATCGGCCCTCGCTTGCACTCGCAGGGGGGGTGGCGCTAACGCGCCATTTTCCTCCCCTTTTTTCTAGCTGGATGCATGTGTGAGTTTGTGCGTTATCTGGATGCATTTGTGTTGAATGCCTGGGGTTGAGGTGGGAAGGGGTTGTTTGTTTTGCCTTTTAATTTCAATTATTTTAAGAGGAGGGTCAATCATAAGCCTTTCCTGCACTGTTCTGTTATTTTCTTTTTCTTTGTGTGTATTTTTGTTGTTTTAAATGCTGGGTGCAAACATTAATAAATCAATTGAATAAATAAAAATATGAGGACAGAAAATGGTGCCTTTGACACCAGGTCACATGGCCTATCCAATATGGCTGGTTAGTTGCCTAGCAACGACGTAATATTCTTTTTTATTCCTATGCCCATGATGCATCTATGTACCGAATTTGGTGTGGCTATACCAAACTTTGTCGAGCATCCTATTGGCGGGGACAGACGTTTTGCCTGTTACCATGGCAACACGATGTGAGATGGTATGGGGGTGTCACTATGTTTTTTTGATCAAGACCGTGTCAGGAACGTGTGGTCCAAATTTGGTGTGTCTACGGCAAAGTAAAATGTTTCTTTTTCCATGCAATTACCCTAGGGGGCGCTTATTACGGCCATTTCAGATTTTATTATGTCAATCTGTTCCAGGGCCAGGGTGTACACCAACGAGTAAAGTTTGAGTGAAATCCAGCCAAACTATTAGCACATTATCACTCGTCCAAGTTTGACAGGAAGTAGCGCCGTCACCAATAGGTCACATGGTCTGTCCTATAAGGCTGGTTGGTTGCCTAGCAATGAGCGTAATGTACTTTTTTGTTCCTCTTCCCATGATGCATCTGTGTACCAAATTTGGTTTGACTATGACAAAGTTTTTGCCTGGCGTCCCATTGGCGAGGACACAGATGTTTTGCCTGTTGCCATGGCAACACGATGGGAGATGGGTGTGGGGGTGTCTTTGAGTTTTTTGATTGAGACCTCTGTCATGAATGTGTGTACCAAATTTGGTATGTCTACGACAAAGTAAAAATTTCTTCTGTTCCACACAATCTCTCCCTAGGTGGCGCTATAGCACCAATTTAAGATTTTCTTATATTAATCTGTTCAGGGCTGGGGTGTCCACCAACGATTAAAGTTTGAGTGAAATCAGCCAAAGTATGTGGGTGAATTATCACTTGTCGAAG